>CM068375.1:339415928-340015928 GCA_034769895.1 Magicicada septendecula | reverse complement strand
CAACGAAGGTAAGGAATAAATAAAAAGAAACCCAGAACAAGGCAAGATCCACCATAAAAGGTGATGCATTTAAAGAAACAAGAAGAGTAGATGAAGAAGTAACCCCAAAAAACCCGATGACATCCAGAAGAAGATGAAGAAAATACAATTCTAAGAAGCCAGAAGAAAAGAAGACATCGTTGAAGAAACAAGAAGAAGACAACATCCACAAGAAGAAGCAATGCTCTTGTAAAAAACACCCATATCCCAAAATAAATAAAAACAATAATAATAAAAAGTATAACAAAGTATTCATGAAAAAAACCACATGTACAATAGAAATAAGACTAAAAGTGTATAGAGTAAGAGTTGCAAGTGGACCAAGGTGAAACAATAATATAATACCAAAGAACAAATCTTCATTGTAACCCACAAATAGATCTCTTGATTTTAATAACACTAAATAACCATTTAGAAATAGAATCAAGGAGTGTAAAGTGAACCAGTGCTAGTTTGTGTATTATAAAAAATGAACCTTATGTTTCATTATTGGCTTTCACAAACTATGTAAATGATGAAAAAATACAACTTTTGTGTGACTTATTATTTGTACAGAGGGAATATAATGCATGTGTTAATATAGAGCTGTCAATCTATTTAAAATGACATTTATTTAAATGATGAATAAAAACAGAAGCAGACACAGGATAAAAAGTAAAGTGACAGGGTACGATTGCCCAAAAAACCATATTAAAAGACAGTTAAAAACTGAATAATTAAACTTAGTATAAGGAATAGAGAAAATAAGGTTGTGTTTATATAGAATAAGATATTTTAAAAATGTATTAGGAATAAGAACATTTAAACAGTTTAGAACCACTAACATCCTTTAATTGTAAAAATATTTATTACATGTATTAATGTTAATAATTAAATAAGATGTTAGCAGGGAAAAAACATTCTTTTTTAAATGATATTTGTTATGTATTAGTATTAAGCTTTAATTATAAAAAAATGTCTAATTAGTTGAAGACAACTATTATTTAGAATTATTTCTTGTATGTTAATAGTATTGAAACAGATACTAATTGTTATTTTGTTTAATAGAAAAAATGTTTAATTTATATTGCAATGTTAAAAAGTCAGAGAGGGTATAACTCAATATGTATAGTTTATATAAAAATTTGTATGGAAAAATTGTTAGGAATCTAGGCAAAATGATGAAAACTATACATCATCAAAACTGAGAAACTAAGTACTTAAATACATTTAAACTGAAGGGATTTAGATAAGGTAAACCAGAAACAAAGCCATATAATTAGAAATATAACTTAGAAAGATTTTGTAAAATTATAGCCAGGATTATTAATAAAAATGGAAATGACAGAACTCAAAAATTTGGAGTGGGGAGTCACATATTCCAACATAATATTTTAAAACTTAACCAATTCATATAATTGCAAGAAATTAAGGGAATATAAACCTTTTATTACAATATGAGATTTAATAATCATAAATATAACTTGATAATGGCAGAATTTGGATAATAACAGGAAGCTGGACTTTAAAATTTACAATATACAAAATGAAGGTAAAATTACCAATTTTAGATCAAAAACTTAATAAAACGGCATTATTTGATGTCAAAATACGCCGAATGAACTGAAGGATAAAATTAAGTAACAACTAGCTAATAAATTTGAATAATAACCAAAGTATAATCATTATATAATGTAACTTTATTACATGCACAGGATGCAAAATAAAATTCGAACAATGTAAGGAATAATATTGCTTTGGCTAAGGTTTTAGTCGGAGGTGAAGGAAGTAAAAGAGTTAATTATTGAACGTTGTACGGGACACTTGACACGAGCATTTAAAACGTATTAACCTAGTTTCGAATACCGTAATGGCTAGTAATAGTATGATCCGAGAGTGAAAATCGCGAGTGGCGGCAAAAAACATTTTACAACCTCAACACAGTGACATAAACACCTACCAACACCGAACAAACATTGTATAGCACAAAACTACAGTGAAATAACATTTTAAACTCAATAAAACAGTAATATAACTTAACCATCAAAAGTGCCTGATCGACAAAAGTGAACCAGACTTATAAATACACTAATTTTCGAAATACAACACTGAAACCTAACCAAAGACACTAAACCAACATCAGAAGGAAGATTTGCAGACACCAGGACCTAAATTCGACAGGAAAACATCTTTATTGGGACACCAAAAAACTGCGAGGTGACGATCTACAACTTCGATGGCGGCCATTGCTGTTTCATCAACGCTCAACTGAACACAGCCATCTACTGTTTGTCTGCGAGACGGTTCGCAACCTATTTATTTATTTTTACATTTTCAATTGAATATATGTACTTTTAGTTTTAAAAATTTATCTTGTAATGCTATACTTTTTAACCTTTGCCCATTTCTCTGACTTTTCCCATAAATAGCTGTTCAAAGAACCTTTGTACTTTATATAAAAATCTGTAATAACATATCGATACCCTGAGAATCGATTTAAAAATCGACAAGAGTCCGAATAATCAATTGTTAATCAAATAATTAATACCTTTCAATTAAAATAGTTTTTTCTTCATTTCTAAATGTAACTATTTAACAATAGATTAATTTAAACATAATTTGCTACAAGAATTTCACCACCAGAAGGAAGATAACCTCCAAACCGAAAGTAAATAAGAATCGATTGCAATTGGAGACAATCCTATAAGAGGCTGGAATTCTTTAACAAATACACAAAGGCTTATAAAATCTTCTAAATAAATGATAAATGTTTCGGAACGTCACGAAACTCAATTAATTAATTGTTTTTAATTAATTAATTAATAAACAAAATTTAAAAAAAAATTGTATTTAAAAAAAATTTTTTTTGCAAACAATTTTATTTCTTACACGAACACATATTGATATATTTTGTAACACAACAACAACAACACACTTAAACCCTATTACCACGTTTAGTTACAAATTGGCTAGCCCAAGAGTGGGGCTTAAAAGAAAAGGAAGCAGACCAAATTAAGCATTTGAAAGCGTTTAGTTACAAATTGGCGCACAACTGAGGGGCTTTCATTAGCGATTGAAAGGCCACTACAATCTGCCCAATAACTAATTGGAGTTTGGCAGCAGCTATAAAGCCAGAGAAAGGGAAAAATGCAACGACGTGCAACCTCAAAGAAACGGGCGGCGCAGGCCGAAAAGAAAATCGAAATGGACATGGAAAATAAAGAGGCGACGCCAGTAGAAGATATGGAAAGGTTATTGCCACCAGTATTGTCGAAACAACCTGCACAACCAGAGGAACAACCTGAGATGCCCACACAGACAGGGGAAGTCAATGTCCGGGAGGAAAAGTTAGAAAAACCCTCACAAGCAGAAAACATGACAATACAAGAAATGTTCAGAGCGATGATGGAAGACAATCAATCCTTAAGTAAAAAGATGGAAGAAAGGATAGGAGGAAAATTAGAAGATTTGAAGAAGGATAACCAATCCACAAACGAAGAATTGAGTGGAATGAATAAGAACATGGAGGAGAATAGTAAAAAATTAGAAGATTTGAAGGAAGACAACCAATCTTTTAAGGAAGAATTTAAAGCGACTAAGGAAGAATTGATTAACAAAATTGAGAATACCAATAAGAGAATTCAAGAGAACAGTAAAAAGTTGGAAGAGGACAACCGATCCTTGAGTCAGAAAATTGACGAAACAAATCAAAAGATGGAGGAAACCAGCAAAAAGATGGAAGACAAATTGGAAGAGAATAACAAGAAAATGGAAGAGAAGATGGGGGAGAAATTGGAAGAATTGAGAGAGGACAACCAAATTTTAAGAGAAGAATTAAGGGAGGTCAATCAGGAGAATCTGGACAAGCTGGACGAAAGAATGGAATTGTTAAGAGAAGAACTGAACAAGGAAATCAACGTTAACAAGAAAGCTATGAATAAAAAATTAGAAGAAGAAAACATAATGGTGAATCGACAGATCCGAAAAATTGACGGAAAATGCAACCAGACCGAAAAGGAAGTACAAGAATTTAAGGAAGTAGTAAACATCAAGTTTACGAATATAGAAGAGCATAGCCGCCGGAAAGTGGAAGAACAGCGGAAGGAGACTCAAGAAGAATTCGGGAGAGTACGGAACCAAGTCGCGGAACGGTGTGATGGGATGCAAGAAGCTATGACCAATATCACGGGTCAGGTACGGCAAAGCCAAGAAGAGATGGAAGCTTTGAGAAATAGACCCACTCATTTCACCGGATTACCCATCAACGAAAACCGAGAAAGGCTGAACTTCCGGCAATATAAGAGGAAACCAATGGAGTTCCTGGCGAGGATAGAGGAGTACTTCGCCAAACTCAATGGAGCAATAACCGGGAAATACTGGACGAGTCATTCAGGGAGATGACTGATAACTGGTGGATGGCTAACCGTAGCGAGATTGCCGACTACCAGCAGTTCAGGAGAATGTTTAAATCAAAATACTGGTCCGAAACAACACAGAACCTGATCAGAGACAATATTTGCAACGGACGATACCGGGCACAAATAGGTAATAGCATGACAGCCTATTTCCTAGGGAAGGTGTGCCTGGCGAAACACCTTGAGCCGGCTATACCCGAAGAGTGCCTGGTAAATAAACTATCCTATCATTATGACGAGGATATTGTCAGGGCAAGGAGAGGTAGCCAGATTAAGACAGTGCAGGCCATGACGGAGTTACTAGAAGGGTACGAGAATGAAGAGTACTACCGCCAGAGCAGGAGGAGGAATGAGCGACCGGAGGCGAGGACGAATCAGTACCCTAGTAACGGAAATAACCATCCCGGAAACCGAAACCAGTCCAGTAATTACGACGGCAATAATAACCCGCCGCGTAATAACCACAATTTTAATGGCAACATGAACGATAATAGGAACAATAACACC
The DNA here is from genome assembly GCA_034769895.1 of Magicicada septendecula. Taxonomy (NCBI): domain Eukaryota; kingdom Metazoa; phylum Arthropoda; class Insecta; order Hemiptera; family Cicadidae; genus Magicicada; species Magicicada septendecula. Next base: position 340,010,988 of record CM068375.1, on the reverse strand, counting down.
TATCCTAATAACCGGAACAATTATTATCCGCCCCCTAACAGCCCGTATAGTCAGAGAAATCCCTACCCCGGTAATGGTGAAAGACATTACCAGCCAAATAGAAATTACTATAACAATAATTATAATAATAATAATAATAATAATAAAAGAGTTTCACGCCCGAGGGTTAATTTTATAAGAGCGGAAGATCGAGGTCCGAGAAGGTATTACCAACAACGGAGGAACAGTTTCCACGGTGGAGTTCGAAGATGGAGAAGTGCAGAACGGGACGGTCCACGCCACGAACATGGAAGGAGTACCAGCCTGGAGGATCTTGGCCGGCAACAAAACAGGGAAATAACCCTCGAACAGGGTACAGAGCGGCAGGAAACGACACAGAGTTTCCAGCACGATGCCTCAGTTAATCCGAGTCCTAACGATGACCACAATAATTTAAACGGGAGGAGGCAGTAATTAACTATTACGACCCGTTGCTGCTTCTACTTCCTGGGTTTTATAAAGATGAGTTGCAACAAGCAACCAATGCAAAGAACATCACAATAATCAGTAACCATTATTTGAAAGATATTAGAACCGAACTTTTAGAGGAGAACGAAAAGAGCCTCAATAATAATAACAATGAAATATTATATATAACAGCGGAGGTAGAAGGAATTCCCGCAAAACTCATGATTGACACCGGTGCAAATATTTCTAATATAAATGCAAATGAACTGGAAAGAATCCAGAGAGAATGTGGGAAACCTTTGCCGATGTTACCAGTGAATAACATTGTTTTAATAGGTGCAACTGACGGCCAGAACAAAACTATTAGGCAGCAAGTTTCCTTAAGTGTCGTTAGCCGTGATATAGCTTTGGACATGGAATTTTTGATCGCCACCGGATTACCATTTGATATACTAGTAGGTTGCGATATTCTAAGAAGGTACTCCGCCATTATCGACCTTAACCAAGAGAGAGTGTCACTTTTCCCAGACGGAATAACATGGACCGCAAATTTGGTAGGAGGCGCAAATATACTTCCCAGCCCAATACACCAACAACTTCGTAAAATAAATTTCGTAAGGAACAGCCCCCTTCATAAACCAATTGTATACAACAACGGAGGAGAGGATTTATGGTCTGTAAAGATACAAGAGATACGGGATTTCCAGTGCGGAAACAACAACGAAAAAATACCTGTACATTTAGCAGATCGTTTAATCTGTGTATATGAGAAATACAAAGCATTGTTTTCAGACGAGCCAGGTAAGGTTAAAAACTATCAGTGCAAACTTGAATTCAAAGAAAACGTGGAGTTTAACCGGAGGTCATATCCAATCGCGCATTCGCTTAAAGAGGCCGTGAGAACAGAAATTAATAAAATGATTGATAATGACATAATTGAGATTAGTCAATCTCCTTACACTAGTCCAATTATTGCTGTTCCCAAGAAAGACGGACAAGTCCGGCTCTGTTTAGATGCGCGCGAGCTGAATAAAACCATAGTGAATGACCGAACTTTATCCGGTGAAATAGAGGAGATATTAAAACGTTTTCACGGCACTAAGTTTATCAGTACCTGGGACACTGTATGTGGTTATTGCCAAGTGGAGTTGCATCCACAAAGCCGTCAGTACGTGGCGTTCATTTTCGAAGGGCGCAATTACCAGTTCAAGAGACTGCCCTTCGGACTTGTAAATTCTGTCGCCATCTTTGTGGCATGTATGGACCAAATACTTGGACAAGAAGCACTCCAATTTACCACGGTCTATGTAGACGATTTACTCATTACGTCAGAAACCTGGGAGGAACACTGTTATAGAGTAGAATATGTACTCAGAAAGTTAGCGCAAAATAACATAACTTTGAAATTGGAGAAATCCAAGTTCATTGCGCGCGAAGTACAATTCTTAGGTTTCAATCTAGACGATAGAGGTATTACCCCATCAGCAGAGAAAGTGGAGGCAATTCAGAAGTTCCCGCAACCAAAAAACAGGAAACAGTTACAATCTTTCCTCGGACTCTGTAACTATTACAGAAAGTTTCAGAACAAATATTCCGAGTTGACAGCCAAGTTTCAACCACAATTGTCTGCGAAAAACAAATGGACTTGGGGTGAGGAACAAGATATTACTTTCCGCTTGATAAAAGAAAAGTTTCTGGAGAGCGTTATACTTCGTCACCCGGATTTTAAGAAACCATTCTTTTTAAATTGCGATGCTAGCGACATCAGCTTAGGAACAACTTTATACCACGAAGATGAGGAGGGTCAACATCTGGTAATAAGCTTCGCTAGTCGCACACTGAATCAATGCGAAAAGAATTATAATGTAACCGAAAAGGAATTACTTAGCGTGGTGTTCGCATGCAGCAAGTTCCGAACATACATTCTCGGGTATCAAGTCACTGTTCGTACTGATCATAAATCCATCTCATTTCTACGTAGGTGCAAATTGAGCACGGCCGAATGGCTAGATGGGTACTCGCCCTACAAGAATATGATTTAAAATGGGAGTATATTCCGGGAAAAAAGAATGTGGTAGCCGATGTATTATCACGGATAAATTTGGAAGACCAGACCTTCGAGGGAGAGAAGGAGAGCTTGGTTAAAATTTACAACCTATTTAAAACCAGATCCGATCTACAAGCTCTATTAATAAACATCCGTATCCACCAACAGTCTGACCCTAAACTGAAAAACATAATCAGTCGATTGGAAGCCGACGATGACACCGTTTCCAAATACTACCATCTCAATAAAGGAATACTATTCGTAAAAACGGCATTGGATGAAGAAACATGGAAGGTGATAATTCGACACAAAATCGAAAAGGAAGTTATAATAGATTATCATATCAGGTATGGCCATATGGGAGCGCTAAAAGTGATACAGGCTTTAGAAGAAAACTGTAAAATAAAGAATATTAACCGAAAGGTGAGAAATTACCTAAAGTCTTGTAATATTTGTCAGTGTGTCAAAATAAACAATGAGAAGAAAGAGGGTATAATGATACCAATCACATCAAACACAAAACTAGAAAAAGTGTTCTTAGATATCTGCGGGCCATTTCCCCGTAGCGGCGGTCGACACAGGTATAAGTACCTAATAATAATCATGGACCATTATACCAAATATATAAAGCTATATCCGGTTAATCGGGCAACAACAGCGAAAGTTCTTGCGGTAATCACAGACTTGTATGTGCCAGAGATCGGTAGACCATCTTCAATTATTACCGACCATGGTACTCAATTTAAGGGAAGAAAATGGCGAGACACATTATTATCACTTGGGATCAAAACCTATAAGACGTCAGTCTACCACCCAAGTAGTAATCCGGCTGAGAGGGTACTGAGAGAAGTGGGTAGGATCTTGCGGACGTACTGTCACAACCAACAGAGAAAGTGGCAAGAGTACTTAGCAGCAACAGAGAAATTCCTAAATTTCGCCCACCATCCAGCTGTAGGAATTACCCCTTACTCCGCCATGTATGAGAAGCCAACTCCCCGAGAAATTGAAGAAATAATCGAATTTCCACCAAACAATGATCGTAAGTTTGATCAGGTGAGATTCTATAACCAGGTGGCTGAAGACCAAGAGAAACGGCAAGCCAAGTATCAAAAGGCAATAGGGCGTATAATAACTTACAATGAGGGTGAGAAAGTTCTATTAAAAAATCGACAACTGCCCAGCACCCTAGAAGGGATAACCAAAAAGTTATTATTACTCTACACCGGACCATATGTTGTTGTAAAGGATAATCATAATAATACATATGAACTGAGAGAAATAGTTTCCGGAAGAGTTAAAGGTGTGTACAACCAAGCATCCATGAAAAAGTACTATGAAGAATGAGTTGAGAATTTTGAATTTAAACTAAAAATTCAAAAAGACAGTAAGCGCATCTTACTACAAACTGATTTTGAGAGAGAACATTTGAAAACAATTAAAAAGAATTTTGAATTTAAACTAAAAATTCAAAAACAAAAGTAAGCGCATCTTACTACAAACTGATTTTGAGAGAGAACATTTGAAAACAATTAAAAAGAATTTTGAATTTACCACTAAAAATTCAAAAAGACAGTAAGATCAACTTACTACCAAACTGATTTCGAGAGAGAACATTTGAAAACAATTAAAAAGAATTTTGAATTTAAAAAAAAAATTCTTAAATGAAGTAAGTCCAACTTACTAATTTTGTGAAAAAACTTTATGGTAATTAACTAAGAAGAATTTAAATTTAGATAAATACCAACAAATTCAAAAGATAATTGTAAGATCAACTTACTACACACAATTTTGAAGAGAAACCATTTGGAATAATTAAAAAGGAAGAATTAGAATTTAGAACTATATAAAAAAAAAATTGAAAATTAAGTAAGCACATCTTACTATAAACAATTTTGAAGGAAACAATTTTGGAAATAAATGAATTAAACAGAATTTGAATTTTGATAAAACGTCAAAACTTTAAACAAAATAAGATCAGCTTATTACAATGATTTATGAGAGATGTTATGGAATTAGATGAAAAGAAGAATTTGAATTTTGATAAAACTAACAAAGTTCTAAAAATAAATATGTTCCATTTATAATTAAATTTAGAATAAAATAATATGATTAATTCAGAAAAAAGAATTAAGTATACTCCAGAATAAATGTGAATATCTAGCATTTGAAGGAGTAGAGAAGAAAAACAAAAAAGAGTGTGATATACAAGAGAAGGCAATAATTTGGAAACAAAGAGAAGAATCTGCCATTATAATAAAATTATAAAAAATCCAAAAAAGAAAAATAATAAAATAATAATGAGAACTTATGAAACGATAATGGAAACAGTTAATCAAGAAAAAGGAATACGATATTACTCAGTTCTGAAGAAACAAAGAAGAACAACTCATATCAAACATATGGAGAAGATGATTTTGAACAAATAATAATAATAAGACCTATATGAAATGCAAAGATAAGAAGTACCACATGAAATATAATATAAATGAATTAATGTTAATGAATGCGAAGGCGGATTAATAACTTTCTAAGAGAAAGGAAAGAACAAAATATTTAAATAATATGATCAAAATAACAACCTGAATATCTAATATAAAGATACAAATTTAAAAATTAAATATAATAAAATAAGACCATTCAAATAATGAATAAGAAAATGCTATATATAAAGACCATGCTAACACTGTAATTAACCAGAAGGAAGTATAAAGAGAATTCAGATGGAGAAGGAAAAGAGTTACACTATAACTAGTAACAAGAATTATTAAGAGAAGTTTTCAACCATAATTAAAATAAATATATCAGACGAGTTAAGAGTTTAGAAAAATATATATAATGAGTATAATAAGAATTAAGAAGATTTATTAAGATAGAAAATGTGAGATAATCTGAGAAACTACGAAGTGAAGAATCCAAAGATATTTTTATTAGTCGAAAATGAGACTACTTTTTATTTTATTTATTCGATGACTGACTGAAGATAATTCCAGCAGCATTATGTTTTTTGAGCAGAGATGAATGTGCCTCTGGACTCAAATTGTAGAAGTGGTGTATGGCCAGCAGAGTTGTGAAGCCTACAGTGCCGCTCTGAACTGCCCCAGCCCACGTGATAGGGAATGTTAGGGAATTAATATCCCAAGGATGCAACACGAAGTTTATAAAGAAAGAAAATGTATAATAATAATAATAATATATCTCAGAAAACACTAACTATCCAAGAAGGATCAAAAGTCAGATAAGTGACTATATATATAAAATTTGTTAAACTCAACTATAAAAAAGTCGATATAGAAATGGAGAGGAAAATGAAATATAAAAAATAATGAAATTATCATAAGAAATTATTTCATCCATAAACAAGTCTGAAATAATTACTTCTGGAGAGAGCAATCTGTAGCGTGACAGATAAGCACATAAAAATGAATGGCGAATTGATCACTAAAGTAATATAATAAAATGTTTAAATCCGAAGGAAGCAAAATAATAAAGAATTAATTCAGAACAACCGTGCAGTACAATCATTGATTAAAAGTTTAAGTTCGTATAAAAGAAATGTTAATAGCGATGAATCATCAAAACCCAGTTTAATAACTCAAGGTGAAAAAATATAACCCAGGAAGGTAAGGAGTAGATAAGGAAGCAACCCAGAAAATTACTAAACCCACAACGAAGGTAAGGAATAAATAAAAAAGAAACCCAGAACAAGGCAAGATCCACCATAAAAGGTGATGCATTTAAAGAAACAAGAAGAGTAGATGAAGAAGTAACCCCAAAAAACCCGATGACATCCAGACGAAGATGAAGAAAATACAATTCTAAGAAGCCAGAAGAAAAGAAGACATCGTTGAAGAAACAAGAAGAAGACAGCATTCACAAGAAGAAGTAATGCTCTTGTAAAAAACACCCATATCCCAAAATAAATAAAAACAATAATAATGAAAAGTATGACAAAGTATTCATGAAAAAAACCACATGTACAATAGAAATAAGACTAAAAGTGCTAGTTTGTGTATTATAAAAAATGAACCTTAGGTTTCATTATTGGCTTTCACAAACTATGTAAATGATGAAAAAATACAACTTTTGTGTGACTTATTATTTGTACAGAGGGGATATAATGCATGTGTTAATATAGAGCTGTCAATCTGTTTAAAATGACATTTATTTAAATGATGAATAAAAACAGAAGCAGACACAGGATAAAAAGTAAAGTGACAGGGTACGATTGCCCAAAAAACCATATTAAAAGACAGTTAAAAACTGAATAATTAAACTTAGTATAAGGAATAGAGAATATGAATGTAGAAAATAAGGTTGTGTTTATATAGAATAAGATATTTTAAAAATGTATTAGGAATAAGAACATTTAAACAGTTTAGAACCACTAACATCCTTTAATTGTAAAAATATTTTATACATGTATTAATGTTAATAATTTAACTAATCTGTCTTGCACTCACAATGTTATAACTGATTCCACATGCTCAGCTCATTGTCTGCAATTAATCCTGTTAATATTTTGAAAATTCCATCATTTCCCTGTCTTAAAATGTTGTTCTGATCACTGCTTGGCAATATTTTAGTGTTTGTGACTACATATGCGTACGCCAACACATGTTTAAATACTTCCACAAACTCAATTTCGCTTCACTGCATAGAAACGTCTACACGGTCTCACGTCATGACTAAAGGTGTGTCAGCCGCATCACCATATGGCGAAACTTCATACGAGAAACTATTCCGCTACCATACTTGTTCTTGTTGGCTTCACTAAAAGTTTTCTTCCATATATTATTTCAAAGCAGCTCCATTTTCACAATTTTCAGCCTCAAATTGCTCACAAGTTTTATTTTTCATAAGATACATAGTAAATGACTGCTCAAACACTGTCCTGACTAGGCGAGTCAATGTAGAGGCCTCAATCGTCCCACTGCTTTATCCTCACTTTCATTTTAACTTCTCAATATAAACATTGCGCATTTCAATAAATGTATTGCCATCTTTTTACACCATTTATTAATATTTTCTTAATTTGTTTATTATTTTTCCTTTTTTTATATGTACACACACACACTTGCGCCTCTGCTTTCATAATATACTTTGTTGCTTTTTATTGGCATGCGATTTCAAATTTATTGTTTATTTTCACAGTATACTTTAGTTATACTTATTTTATATTATTTGCACTTTGTTGGGATTTTACACCCCTTTATAATTCATAAAATTTATTATAGTACCTAGCTTCACATAATGCTTGTGATTCGTTGATTAGGTCTAGGTATTGTTTTAATTGCGTTTCTTGCAAACTGCTTCAACATTTTATGATGTACATTATGAGTGAGTTTTGATTATTTGCACTGTTACATACATAATTTTAGGTTAATTGTCTACTTTTTTACATACATTAATTAATATCACATTATTATTTTTCTTTTAAATCATTTACTGTATTTTCTAATTATACTACAAGTTAATATTTCACCAAATCCAGTACGGCTGGAAGCCTTCTTGCTTTTCTATAACCTAACCTTTCTATAAACTTTACAATTGTCTACTAGACTCACAAGATTTATGTACACTAACAATTTACAGCAGTACAATGTGTGTGTGTGTGTGTGTGTGTGTGTGTGTGTGTGTGTGTGTGTGTGTGTGTGTGTGTGTGTGTTTTAGCCTGTACTAACAGGAAATTTGGCACCCACAAAGCTATGTTTTATATGAAATGTACAAAACCGGGCAACTTTTATTCTCTAGACGATGCCCCTTATTCCCTCACACTAACAACCTGGGACAAAACCAATCACAGTGCTGCTTGTTCCTGATTGGCTGGTGCTGACAACTGGGGGTGATCTAATACTGTAGCATCACCATGTTGTTAGGCACTCTGCAGTTGCTTCTATGTAGACACACACACACACACACACACACATAATGATAGACACATACAGGTCCTTCTCTCTCCCCCTCATGATGTCAAAGCATGTGATTCATCTCTGATTGATCTTGCTTCTCAAATTACTGGGTGTCTATTAAAGTTTTTATACTTTCCGGCTGGTATATGAAGGGGCGATAATTTCATTTACAAACCTCTGAGGATACTGATATATTCAGTGAACTGTATGTACATCAGATGAAATGAAACAAAAATACATTACAACTACCCTATACATTTGTACTGTTGCAATATATATATAATCAAATATAATTACTTCTGCTAGTAGTTGTAATGTATTTTTGTTTCATTTCATCTGATGTACATACATTTCACTGAATATATCAGTATCCTCTGAGGTTTGTAAATGAAATTAAATGAATTAAATTTCTAACAGTTTCAATACATACTATAAAAGGTATTAAAATTGTTGGAGTTCCTATTGGAACTAAATGACAAAATATATGATTTGTATTGTTTAAAAATCCAAATAAAATAAAAGTCAACCAGAGAGGAAAAGCTAAACTAAGGGAAAATACTAAATGTCTTGATCTAGTGAAAATATATGGAAACAATCCGAGAAAATTATTGAATAGAGTGAAAATAAATAAAGAACAAAATAATAATGATCTACCAAAAGATCCTGAACTTATTAATAAATTTAATTCAAAACTTATTGTATTTAAAACTTTATTAATAAAAATTATATAACGACTAGGAATATATCAAAACCCTATAGGTATAAATAATAATAAAATTAATGAACTTAATCAATTTAATGAAAATAATCCTGTTGATGGATCAAAAGTTGAAAATAAATTTGTTATCATGATCAGCTATATGAGTTATTAAAATTGCCAGTTAAATCTATTCTTGGAATTTTTATAAAAAAAAAAAAATAAAAGTTATAATTAAAATAACAATTAACAAAAAAAAAGAAAAACAGAAAACATCAATTTATTGGAGATATTTGTGGAATAGAAAAATACTATTCTTAGTTTTTTGAATCTGACAGATTGATGTTTTATAATAAACTAACTTTTCATCATTAAAAGTAATCGTTAGTTACTATAAATTGGTTTAAGAGACCATTACTGACTTTCAGTCACTTAATGAATAATTCATTAATCAATTAATAAAACAATTTACACCAATTCTTTCAATAACAATAGGTATAAATCTATGATTTGCTCCACAAATTTCAGAATATTGACCAAATGATATACCAGGTCGATTAATAAATATTCTTGCTTGATTTAATCGGCCAGGCACGGCATCTACTTTAATTCTCATGGATGGTATAGCTCATGAATGAATAACATCAAATGATGAAACTAATAATCGAATTTGAGTACTAAAAGGTAAAATCGTTCGATTATCTACTTCTAATAAACGGAATTCTCTAATTGATATTTCATTCTGAGATTTCATATAAGAATCAAATTCAATATTTAAAAAATCTGAATATTCATATGATCAATATCATTGATGACCAATAATTTTTAGAGTTATTAAAGGTTTGTTAATCTCATCCAATAAGTATAATAATCGTAAGGATGGAAATGCAATAAAAATCAAAGTTAAAGCTGGAAGAAGTGTTCAAAAAAATTCAATTAATTGTCCTTCCAATAAAAGTCGATTAACAATATTATTAAATATAATAACTGTTATTATATAAGTAACAATTGAAGTAATAAAAATTAAAATAATTAAAGTATGATCATGAAAAAATATTAATTGTTCCATTAATGGTGATGTAGCATCTTGCATATTAATATAAGATCAATTAGAAATTTCTAACAAAAATTATTTTATACATGAATCTTAAATTCATTGCACTTCATCTGCCATATTAGAATTGAACTAATAATGGAATCTCACTATACGAGTGCTCAGACTGTGCCGTACCTTGGTGTACGGCAAGTAGTGGTTATACGGATTCCGGGCGATATTTTCATGCATTTGGGTAGTTCGCCTCGGACAGTGTCACTTCGCTACCTGTGAGACGTTACGGCGACTGTTTGTTATTTCGAATCTTACCCCATCTGGGAGACGTTACGGTAACTTCGAACTACGGTATCTTTCGTTCCGTCTGCTAGAGGGAGTCTGCTGAACTTCGTCGTGATTTGTAGGCGCCTTTGGGAAATCTGTGAGCTGTGGAGTGAGTTTGTTTCGGACTCAAGTAGTGGTTGGCCTGTGGTTTTCTTTTCGTTGAGTGGAGAGTTGCGTTTTTGACTCGATGGGTTGGTTCCGGTCAGCTTTTCTCATCAGGAGCTGTTGACGACCACGTGTTGGGCTCATGGTATAGAGCTGCTTGAATTGCTTGTGAAAGGGTTTAGAAAGTTGGTTATATTATTGAAAGCTGCATGTTAATAGTTTCAGTATGGCATGTAACCGATTTTAAATGTTTTATATATTTTGCATAGTGTTCAGTATGGCCTGTAAGAGTTTTTAAATGTTTTATATATTTTGTATAGTTTTCAGTATGGCATGTCAGAGATTTTAAATGTTTAATGTTAATGTTCCATGATTCCATTAGAATTATGGAAAATGTGTAAATATTTAAACTATGACAGGGTATTCAAAATTTAAAAGGTAAAAGTATTCAATATTCAATATTCAAGAAATATTCCATGAAAATCATACAAAATATATAAAACATTTAAAAACTCTTACAGGCCATACTGAACACTATACAAAATATATAAAACATTTAAAATCTCTGACATGCCATACTGAAAACTATGCAAAATATATAAAACATTTAAAACTCTTACAGGCCATACTGAACACTATGCAAAATATATAAAACATTTAAAATCGCTTACATGCCATACTGAAACTATTAACATGCAGCTTTCAATAATATAACCAACTTTCTAAACCCTTTCACAAGCAATTCTATCGTACAACATCATTAAAGCCACAACAATTTAAACAATTATAAAAGTAATAGAATAACAGTCTCCAATAGATTTTTGCAAATAGTTTTAACAGGTTCACAGTTTTTAAAAATATATTACACCTTTCAACATATTCATTAAAAATAAATAAATTTTACTAAATAAAGTATATATCAACAATACATAATAATCTAAATATTATAAAAATCACAATGTTTTTTTAGTGTAAAACTCCCAAGTTTTCTTCTTTCTTTCTTTTTTTTTGTGTACGGATTTTTATTTTTATGAAACAATATCATTATTCATTGAGATGTAATGGTATTATAAATCTATGCCATATTATAAATCTGTGGCAACACAGGAATTACTGTTATAGCACAAGGGAATGTGTTGTTACAGCAGTAGGTGGACTGAAACTCTTTTCACAAGCAGATTTACACCTTCCGATTAAAACAGCCACCAATATAAGTTCCCCACAGATTACAAGGAAAATTGTACTCAATATTGCATGCGTATATGGAACACCACACAATTACATGCACACACGGAATAAGAGCATTTAAGTAACTCAGCTGAATTTTGCCCCACTAGGCCAAATGAACACCTTGGCCAATAACTAACACATTTTCTTAAGTTTTATTTTGTGTTTTTTTGTTTTTGTTTTCTCTTTATTTTGTAGAAAAAAAAATGTTCTTTCTCTTTTTGTAGTGTTACAAAAATCAGCCAGACCCCCACTCGACCCATAAAGTCCCAGGGCAAAATTTAATAAATTTTATTTCTCCATACCTGTTCATAGTGCGTGCATAATCACACGTGCTGTGTCCCTCAATACTTACACACGTATATCACACAATTTAACATCCCGGTCTTCACATGATCACGGACGCCGGCCGCCAGGGACCCCCTGGCACACTGTTCCCTCAGCCAGACATAATCATTTCAAAAAAAACGCCGGCATAAAAAAAACCACAAAACTTTTCAGCTCTATACCATGAGCCCAACACGTGGTCGTCAACAGCTCCTGATGAGAACAGCTGACCGGAACCAACCCATCGAGTCAAAAACGCAACTCTCCACTCAACGAAAAGAAAACCACAGGCCAACCACTACTTGAGTCCGAAACAAACTCACTCCACAGCTCACAGATTTCCCAAAGGCGCCTACAAATCACGACGAAGTTCAGCAGACTCCCTCTAGCAGACGGAACGAAAGATACCGTAGTTCGAAGTTACCGTAACGTCTCCCAGATGGGGTAAGATTCGAAATAACAAACAGTCGCCGTAACGTCTCACAGGTAGCGAAGTGACACTGTCCGAGGCGAACTACCCAAATGCATGAAAATATCGCCCGGAATCCGTATAACCACTACTTGCCGTACACCAAGGTACGGCACAAGACGGGGGAAGTTTCTGTAACCATTCAATGGAAAAATTTATAATAATTGAATAAAAATCAATCGATGTGAAATAAATCTTTCTCAAATAATAAACAATAAAAATAAAATCCAATAAATGAAATTCTTCTTCCAATAGAAGATATAATGTTTCATGATATAAATGCATCAGGATAATCTGAATACCGACGTGGTATGCCTCTCAATCCTAAAAAGTGTTGGGGAAAAAATTTAAATTTACTCCAATAAATATAATCAAAAAATGAATTTTTAATGAATTAGAATTCAAAGATAGTCCAGTAAATAAAGGATATCAATGAATAAATCTTCCCAAAAATTGCAAACACTGCACCTATTGATAATACGTAATGAAAATGAGCCACAACATAATATGTATCATGCAATACAATATCAATTGATGAATTAGCCAAAATCACTCCAGTCAATCCACCAATAGTAAAAAGAAAAACAAATCCTACTGCTCATAAAATCGAAGGTCTAGGAGATCTTTGCTCCTCTCAAAGTTGCTAATCATCTAAAAACTTTAATTCCAGTTGGAACAGAAATAATTATTGTAGCAGAAGTAAAATAAGCCCGTGTATCAACATCCATACCAACTGTAAATATATGATGTGCTCAAACAACAAATCCTAAAATACCAATTGATATTATAGCATAAATTATTCCTAATGACCCAAAAGATTCAATTTTTCCTCTCTCTTGAGTAATAATGTGAGAAATTAATCCAAACCCAGGTAAAATTAAAATATATACTTCAGGGTGCCCAAAAAATCAAAATAAATATTGATATAAAATTGTATCCCCCCCACCTGAAGGATCAAAAAAAGAAGTATTTAAATTTCGGTCAGTTAATAACATTGTAATTGCACCAGCCAAAACTGGTAATGAAAGCAATAATAAAAAGGCAGTAATTAATACCGCCCATACAAATAAAGGTAACCGATCCATGTATATTCCCGCTGAACGTAGGTATATTATAAATTGTTCTAATAAAATTAACTGAAATTATTGCCCCTTCATATACCAGCCGGAAAGTATAAAAACTTTAATAGACACCCAGTAATTTGAGAAGCAAGATCAATCAGAGATGAATTACATGTTTGACATCATGAGGGAGAGAGAGAAGGACCTGTATGTGTTTATCATTATTTGTGTGTGTGTGTGTGTGTGTGTGTGTGTGTGTGTGTGTGTGTGTGTGTGTGTGTGTGTGTGTGTGTGTGTGTGTGTGTGTGTGTGTGTGTGTGTGTGTGTGTGTGTGTGTGTCTACATAGAAGCAACTGCAGAGTGCCTAACAACATGGTGATGCTACAGTATTAGATCACCCCCAGTTGTCAGCACCAGCCAATCAGGAACAAGCAGCACTGTGATTGGTATTGTCCCAGGTTGTTAGTGTGAGGGAATAAGGGGCATCGTCTAGAGAATAAAAGTTGCCCGGTTTTGTACATTTCATATAAAACATAGCTTTGTGGGTGCCAAATTTCCTGTTAGTACAGGCTAAAGAACACACACACACACACACACACACACACATTGTACTGCTGTAAATTGTTACTGTACATAAATCTTGTGAGTCTAGTAGACAATTGTAAAGTTTATAGAAAGGTTAGGTTATAGAAAAGCAAGAAGGCTTCCAGCCGTACTGGATTTGGTGAAATATTTACTTGTAGTATAATTAGAAGATACAATAAATGATTTAAAAGAAAAATAATAATGTGATATTAATTAATGTATGTAAAAAAGTAGACAATTAACCTAAAATTATGTATGTAACAGTGCAAATAATCAAAACTCACTCATAATGTACATCATAAAATGTTGAAGCAGTTTGCAAGAAACGCAATTAAAACAATACCTAGACCTAATCAACGAATCACAAGCATTATGTGAAGCTAGGTACTATAATAAATTTTATGAATTATAAAGGGGTGTAAAATCCCAACAAAGTGCAAATAATATAAAATAAGTATAACTAAAGTATACTGTGAAAATAAACAATAAATTTGAAATCGCATGCCAATAAAAAGCAACAAAGTATATTATGAAAGCAGAGGCGCAAGTGTGTGTGTGTACATATGAAAAAAGGAAAAATAATAAACAAATTAAGAAAATATTAATAAATGGTGTAAAAAGATGGCAATACATTTATTGAAATGCGCAATGTTTATATTGAGAAGTTAAAATGAAAGTGAGGATAAAGCAGTGTGACGATTGAGGCCTCTACATTGACTCGCCTAGTCAGGACAGTGTTTGAGCAGTCATTTACTATGTATCTTATGAAAAATAAAACTTGTGAGCAATTTGAGGCTGAAAATTGTGAAAATGGAGCTGCTTTGAAATAATATATGGAAGAAAACTTTTAGTGAAGCCAACAAGAACAAGTATGGTAGCGGAATAGTTTCTCGTATGAAGTTTCGCCATATGGTGATGCGGCTGACACACCTTTAGTCATGACGTGAGACCGTGTAGACGTTTCTATGCAGTGAAGCGAAATTGAGTTTGTGGAAGTATTTAAACATGTGTTGGCATACGCATATGTAGTCACAAACACTAAAATATTGCCAAGCAGTGATCAGAACAACATTTTAAGACAGGGAACTGATGGAATTTTCAAAATATTGACAGGATTAATTGCAGACAATGAGCTGAGCATGTGGAATCAGTTATAACATTGTGAGTGCAAGACAGATTAGTTAGTAAATATTCTCGTACTTCAAATTTCAAAATTAATTATTCAAACATAAAAAGTAATTAAAAAAGGGTTGCAATAATGTGCTAGAAACGTGAAGTTCAGGAGGAATAACTCCAACAGTGGAAGATTGTAAGGAGAGGTGACGTCATCAAGACACAATATACCATCACCACAAGTAAATATGTTTAGCATAAAGAAACCCTAAAAGCAGGTATACGTGGACATAAGTCACAGGTACCCTCCATTAATGATAAGAACGAGACATATCACAGTGGATGGTTACAGCATTTGGACAAAATGGAGGATGGACGACTACCTAAGGTTGTATTTTGATGTAGATTCTTTGGTACAAGAGATTTAGGAAGGCTGAGGTGGAGAGATACTCTGTACAGACGGAACAGGCAAATTGCCTATTTCATGAGGTGAAGAAGAAGAAGCAGATAAATCATGAAAAAAATAACAAAAAAATTGCCATCTCAGAACACATATTTAAGAAAACAATTGGTGTGTGTGTGTGTGTGTGTGTGTGTGTGTGTGTGTGTGTGTGTGTGTGTG
Source organism: Magicicada septendecula (assembly GCA_034769895.1). NCBI lineage: Eukaryota > Metazoa > Arthropoda > Insecta > Hemiptera > Cicadidae > Magicicada > Magicicada septendecula. The sequence goes on along the minus strand of CM068375.1, from coordinate 339,995,004 downwards.
TGTGTGTGTGTGTGTGTGTGTGTGTGTGTGTGTGTGTGTGTGTGTGTGTGTGTGTGTGTGTGTGTGTGTGTGTGTGTGTGTGTGTGTGTGTGTGTGAGGGGGGGGAGAGAACTAATGCATAGAGTGTAGAAAATTTTGCCCATTAAATGTTGATAACTGATCTGAGAACTTTGGACGCAAAATGAAATGTGTAAGTATTTTAGTCTTTGTAAAGAAAGTATTCATTTGGAAAGAACTGAAAGTTTTATAGTCATGTTTTAGTAACTGCTAGTATTCAGAAAAATCAATGATAGCCCAGTCAATAGATACTTTTACCTTGCAAAAGGTATAGGAAAGTTTATATTTGGCAGGATTGTTGTACTAGGTGTCTTATTGAAATCACTGAGTTTTCGACCTCGAGGGGTTGCCGCTCGCTCCGCCGTCTTGGATTATACGGGTGGAAAACCACTTTTTCGCGATTATCTGGTCACCAGTACGAGATACGTCTTTTAAAGTCATTATAATAAATGTAGGACGTGCAATTATCTACATTTTTTGTCCGAAATGTTTTTTTCTACGATCAATAGTTTTTGAGCTACAGCGCGTAGAAACCGGGCATTTTTTCTAATTCGGAGTAATATTTGTCTGTGCACATGCTCATGGGGCTCTAATGCATGTAGTATATTACAACAACACATTTACATATATCGAGCCACACGTTGTAAGTGACAAAATTATACAACAATTTTGTTTTATACAAATTTTATTTGTATAGCCCCACACTTTGTTGGAGCGCCAAAATTATACAACAATTCGAATTGCAAATATAATGTATTTGTGTTTGAGGAGCCCCACGTTCTTTGGGACGCCAAACTTATGCAACTTTACAGATGACTTTTTAAGATACTGTAATTTATGGAGATTGTATAACTATATCAGGTGTAATTATAATAAGAGTAATCAATTAATTGATTACAGGAGTAATTATATTTATGAGTATTCAAAATTCATATTTATTGTTTACTCAATCTTATAAATAATAAACATCATTAATAATCTTCGGTCACGACATTGCTCATTATTAAATGTTTATCTCTTATACTATGCAGTGTTACACATATTTAAAAACTCTCTTACATCTTGACATGTTAATAATCTTAATCTAGACATGTTTATAATTTGATTTACTAATAAAATATAAAATTAAAATGTAATTTGAATTGAATTCTTTTAATTCAGATCTGACCTCAACTCGCTCAGTCTATACCAATGTTTAAAATTAAATTTAAATTTATTAATTACTTTTAGACTGGCATTTGTTTTATATTCACATTTAAATTATTCTTTTCTGTAAAGCAAATATCGAATCAATTTAACTATTTACTTTGATAAACAAAATCTACTCTCTCAGCTTTAAATTCCTTTTTTTTTGTGGGGTTCTTTTTTTTATTAGCAGTGGACTGTATATTGTAAAACTAAAATAGTTAAAAGGATTTATTCTCATTGTATTCAACAATGCATAAATATTAAGCGTTCACTGACCTTGTCCTTGTGCGTTGTAAATGTCCCGTTGTAAGCAACACTTCGCTGATTTTTTAGGCAGTCCTAAACTTAACAATAATATTCTAATAAACGTTAAACACATAAAATAAAAACATGAAATAAGCGAGTTTTAAATTATAAGTGAAGTAAAATAACAATAGCGGTGAATAGACTTTCTATTCTTGCGGTATGCGTGTATAAACAAAAAAAAACTGAACAGCACGATATGCCTTACACTACAGGAAAGAAAACGCTCTAATTATGACTGTTGATTACTATATGAATTGTACTTTGAAACAATTAATGGAAGTGCACTCTATTAGAGAACTAATGAAGTAGAGATAGGGTGAGTTTGATTATTGTTATGAAAACAAAATATCTGACATACCGGCCCCTTTGAACCAAGTGGTTCAACAAGAAACATTAAAAGAACATAAGAACAAATTTGATCCTTTGGAAGAGTATAATAAAACTAAATTATAAGGGGCAGTAGCCAGTTGGCTGCTCAAGGATTTTAGTAAATGGGAAGACGGGAAACCTTAACAGAAGGACGGGTCAAGGTTCCAATGGCAGTCTTCATGTTGACGACACGTACAACTCCATCATTCCCTGGAGATACTGAGATGATTCTCCCGAGCTTCCACTTGAGGGGTGGCAAGTTCGTTTCATGAATAACGACTAAATCACCTATTTTGAGATTTTCTTGAGGTCTGATCCATTTGGACCGTTCTTGAAGTGTGTGGAGGTACTCCATTTGCCATCTTTTCCAGAGATGTTGTGTGAAGGCTTGAACCAATTTCCAGCGTTTTATGTGATTAAGTGGTGCATTAGTTAGTTGAGGTTTGATCAGAGCATTAAGAGGTCCTGCAGTTAGAAAATGTCCTGGTGTAAGAGGTTGAAGATCTGAAGGGTCATTCGAGAGAGGAGCTATCGGCCTCGAATTAAAGATAGCTTCAACACGCACAACTAAGGTAGTAAATTCTTCGTACGTTAAAATGTGTTCACCTATGACTCTGGTGAGATGATATTTTGCACCTTTAATGGCACGTTCCCAAAGTCCACCTTGGTGAGGTGCACGCGGAGGAATGAAAGGAATGTGATACTGTTGTTCATAGCAAAATCTTGCATCTCTGGTTGCTTCATGAGATCTTGAAAACATCTTTTGAGCGAAGAATCAGCTCCTATGAAATTAGTCCCACAATCAGAGTACACGTCTGATACAAGACCTCTCCTAGAGATGAATCTCGTAAGGGCTGCAATGAAGGCGTCTGTAGTTAAATCAGTAACCGCTTCCAAGTGTACAGCTTTTGTTGCAAAACAGATGAACAGGCAGAGGTACACCTTTATAGGCTGTATCCTGCGAAGTGTAAAAACTTGACCGTGTAAGGGCCAGCATAATTAACTCCAGAAGCGTTGAAACAACGAGTAGGGGTAACACGACCGGCTGGTAGATCACCCATGAGCGGAGACGTGTTTGTTGATTTTGTACGAAAACATCGTATGCATTTAAATATTCTTCAGCGTATAACACTGCGGGCGGAGAGGATCCGAAAGCGTTGAGATAGTGTTGCTTGGAGGAACTGGGGACCAGCGTGCAGGTACATGCCATGATAGTAATCGATGAGTAAATGAATAGTGACCTGATTTTTTGGCAGAAGAATAGGATGTTTGGCATTGTAAGTAAGCGCAGAGTTCTTCAGTCGACCTCCGACACGGACTATTCCTGCATCATCAATAAAGGGTGCTAGACGTTGGATGCGGTTTGAGCATGTCCTTTTCTTGGAGAGTAGATCTATGTCTTCTGCAAAGTGAAGTCTCTGAATGAGCCAGCAAATGCGGTTACAGGCGTTATTTAATTAAGTTACTGTAAATGATCCACTTATGGTGGTTTTAAATTTCAAACGGGTTATAAAGCGAAGGACATAAGCCATTACATGAAGAAGAGTCTTCCAAGAAGAAAACTTTGTAAGAAATCCAAATGTTGGGACTTCTTTTGTGGTCATCATAAGATTAAGCACATTTGGTTTCATTTCGGGGATAGACTCCTCCGAAATTGGATGAAGGATAGATTGTGGCCAGGTCTGCGTTGATTTAGCGAGCCATGGTGGTCCTAGCCACCACTGGCTATGTTTCATCAGAACCGTGGGTGTCAAGCCTCGTGAAGCACAATCAGCAGGATTGTCAAGAGTTGAAACATACTTCCAGACGTGCGGTGAAACTAAGTCTTGTATTTGTGCCACACGATTAGCAACATACACCTTGAGACGAAAAGATAGAGTGCGTATCCAAGATAGAACTACTGTAGAGTCGCACCATGCTGAAATGTTGTCAATCTTGTGATGTTGTGAGAGCTGTTCTGTACAGTAATGTAGCAATTTGGCTAACATGTGCGCACCACAAAGTTCCAAGCGGGGAATAGTCACACGCTTCAGTGTAACTACTCTTGATTTTGCGATCAGCAGTCGTATGTTGACATCTCCTTCTGCGTCTTCTGTGCGCAGGAAGACACAAGCTGCATATCCGGATTCACTTCCATCTGAAAATCCATGAAGCTGGATATTGACTGCAGTCGCTAAGGATATGAAACGTGGTATCCTTAGCTTTTCTATTTCTGGAAGTTCTTTCACGAATCGTGACCACTTCTCGGAAATATGATCAGGTAATGGAGAATCCCAATCTAAGCCTAAGGTCCATACATGCTGCATTAAGACTTTAGAACAAAAAACTATTGGGGATATCCAACCACAAGGGTCATAGATCTGAGCAATTGATGAAAGTAAAGTTCTTTTTGTGTAATTACTTGAAGGTGTTTGCATCAAATATGAAAAGACATCAATATCTGGGATCCATTTTAGCCCTAAAACACTTGAAAATGGCTGTTCTGACGTGCGTAACATGAGGGGTGCCTCATGATTATCTTGCATGACATTTTCTAAGAGTTTAGGATGGTTTGAAGACCACTTGCTCAGTTTGAATCCACCCTTTTTCAAAAGTAAAACAACATCCTCTTGAAGGTGGAGAGCTTCTTCCAGAGAATTGCTCCCTAATAGACCATCATCAACATATATTTGCTGTTGGAGTGCTTCAGCAGCAAGTGGATGATTTTTTCCTTCGTCCATAATGAGCTGTTCTACTACTATATTAGCAAGGTAAGGCGAGGACGTCATACCATAAGTGACAGTAGTCAATTGGTAGACCTTTAGCGGGACTGAATTGTCTTCTCTCCAGTATATTAACTGAAAGATCTGATCATCTTCATGGATGGATATCTGCCTAAACATTTGTTTGATATTACAAGAGAAAACAAATTTATGTTGACGAAAGCGAAGAATTATATCAGTAATGTCATCGTGCAACTTTGGACCGTGATGTAGAATGTGGTTCAGTGAGACACCTGAAGAAGATGATGCTGATGCATTGAAAACAACACGGATTTTCCTATCTTTAAAGACGCCATGATGTGGCAAAAAGTAATGCGGCTTGTTCAGAGATGGCACAGATGTGCACAGTTTCATGTGCCCACATGCTAAGTAGTCATTCATAAAATTGAAATACTTCTGCTTAAACTCAGGTTGAGATACAAATTTGCGTTCAAGTGTATTAAACAGGCGTTTTGCCAAAGTTGTAGAGTGACCTCTTTGAGCAGGGTTTCCGCTGAAAGGCAAGTGACAAACATATCTGCCGGAGGCATCTCTCTTATGAGTAGAGACGAAGTGAGCTTCACATTTTTCATCTTGTAGAGCGAGTTTTGTAGTGTGAGGTGGTTCCTCTATGGACCAAAAACGTTGCAATGTTGCGTGCAGATCACGATCATTCGTCGATAAAAGAGTCACTAAGCCTGAGTAAGGCTTAGACTTAAGTTAAACAGGTGTCGGACCAAGCACAACATAGCCAAAGATTGTATTGACACCGTATGGCATATTCTTGCCGAGATTGATAAAGGTACGATTAAGAGTCAATGCAAATAAATCTGCTCCAATCAGAAGGTCAACTGGACCAGGAATATCAAAAGTGGGATCCGCTAGCATGTAACCTTTGAGTCGCTCTTTAATTTCTGGTGGGAGCTGAACACGAGGCAAATTGCATGATATTTTATTAAGAATCATGACTGGGTGAGATTTTGCTAAAATATTCCCACTGAGCGAAGACAATGTCACAAAGTTAAGTCCCTTTGTTTTCACTAGGGCGGTAGAGATGCCACTAAGTTCTGGAACATCTGTTTGAGAGCGTTACAAACACAAGGTCTTTGCTCAACTTTCTGAAATAATTGTTGTTTGGGATGCACTATCAAGAACAGCTCGTACAACTGCTGCATTTCCATTGGCAGATGTGATATGCACCAAAGCGGTTGCGAGTAACACAGTGTTATTCTGATTCCAAGAAACACCTATCAAGGTAGTATCCTGGTGACACTCTGCAGAGTGGTTTTGCTTATGCATCGTCGTTCCAACAGAAGGGCACAAGGTAGGTCTATTTGACTGAGTCAATTTTTGTTGCGGTTGTGCGGAGCGGTTCTAATCAAAAAAATGTAGTAGGTTATGGTGACGCCTATGACATACATTGCATGTGTGGACGGACTTACAGGTGACTAACTTATGTGTTCCAAAACAATTTTGACACAAGTTCTTATTTTTAACAAAAGCTTGTCTGTCTTGTACAGTAAGTGCGGAAAAATCTGCACATCTATATATGTTGTGTGAATTTGATGAACAGAAGATACAATGCTGAGTGTGAGTAGTGACCATCGCTATTTTGTGCGGTTTAAACTAGTTTGTATTCATTTTAAAGCCACTGATTTTTTGAGAGGTTTGAAGAGAAGGTTCATTTTTTGAGATGATATTAGTTAAACCCGCTGCCTCTTTGCAAGAACATTCATTTTCTAAGAATGTAATTACTTCTGTAATGGTAGGAACATTTTGTAAATTATCTCGAGAACGTTCAAGTTTGGTCCTGAATTCCGTGTCAAATCTATGCAAAATATATGAGGTCAACAACAAAGTTTCGCTAGCAATATCATGTCCTAGTACTTCGAGCGCTTGATAATTTTCATTGTAGGTCGACAGAAAATTCCTCATTTGTTTAACTGAAGGATTGTGCAATTGTGGTAAATCAAATATATTGTTTACGTGAAGTGTTATCAACAATCTAGAATTTTGATATCTTTTTAGCAAAGTTTGCCAGGCTATGGCATAGTTTGTATTAGTGACAGGCAACGATTTAATTAAATTTAGCGGCTCATCAGTCAAACAAGAAAGCAAGTATGTAAATTTCTCCACATTAGAAATGGTTTCATTTTTGTGCACTGCATTTTCAAACAGACTGTGAAAGGGTACCGATTTCTCAGGTTGTCCAGAAAATGTTCCCAAGTTTAAGCGAGGTAAATTTACGGTGGGAGTAGGCGCAACTAGTTGTGATGCACCAGTGTGGTCCAAGGTTTCCTGCGGTAGCGATGGTAGAAAAGGAGCACAAGAACTTTGTATAGCTATATTTAAGTCTGATATAGAATCTTGTAATCTTGAAATCTGTTCATTATCCAGATCTTCTGGTAAAGGTGTTGTACTAAATAGTTTATTTATAAGCCTTTCAAATTCAGCATGTTTATTTTCTGCGGTGGAACTAAGCAAACTATCTTTTCGTGTTTGCTGTTCAGTTAAATTACCTATACCAATAACCTCAAGAGCAACAATTTGCTTGCTAATATTATGAAGCCTACTCTCAATCAGTTCACTTTGCTTCACAAAAGAAGAAAATCTCATTTTGGTAATTTATTAATACACTCGCTTTAAAAAACAGATTAAGATGTAAATAACAAAAGAGTTCTAAGTAAAAGTTGTAATTCACAATGTTCTTCCAGTATTCAGTAATTTCCAGTCCAAATTATTTTAATTTATTTTTTTTTGTCACTCTAAAATACCAATAGCGTAGATGACAGTAATAATGGTAATATGGTAATAAAGGAATATGGCTACTGTATTCTATAGAAACTAATACAGAGGTCGGATTTGAAGAAACACACTACACTTTAGAACTATGCTTGCTAGATAAAACATGAAATAACACACGCTGCACAATGAATCGATAAAACTATGCTTGCGTGAAAAAACATGAAATAATCATAACAAAATGAAAAGAGCACTGAGTATTGGCAATACTTGCCAGTAGTAAATAATTGTTTTTGTTTTTTTTATTTAAGCGTTACAATAATTCAATAAACGTAATAATTAATAAAATCTTGCTCTCCAACGTGCTGGATTCAGAACGAAAGATGCTATCCGGGCAGGACGGACCACAAATGTGGGGTTCTTTTTTTTATTAGCAGTGGACTGTATATTGTAAAACTAAAATAGTTAAAAGGATTTATTCTCATGTAATCAACAATGCATAAATATTAAGCGTTCACTGACCTTGTCCTTGTGCGTTGTAAATGTCCCGTTGTAAGCAACACTTCGCTGATTTTTTAGGCAGTCCTAAACTTAACAATAATATTCTAATAAACGTTGAACACATAAAATAAACACATGAAATAAGCGGAGTTTTAAATTATAAGTGAAGTAAAATAACAAAAGCGGTGAACAGACTTTCTATTCTTGCGGTATGCGTGTATAAACCAAAAAAAAACTGAACTGCACAATATGCCTTACACTACAGGAAAGAAAACGCTCTAATTATGACTGTTGATTACTATACGAATTGTACTTTGAAACAGTTAATGGGAGTGCACTCTATTAGAGAACTAATGAAGTAGAGATAGGGTGAGTTTAATTATTGTTATGAAAACAAAATATCTGAAATTTTTATTATTTCTTTATATGCGATCGCTCATTCTTACGACTAAACATTTATCTACATTTCTAAAATATTATTTCTAATTATAATTTTTTCTTTGTTTTAATTTATTGTCTTTTGATATAGTCTTTATGAGCTCTTTTAAAAATCATTTAAAAATGCATTATGCATGTCACCTCGAGTTCTGATGATCTTACGACTTATTGGCGGGGTCCAGCGTTGTCCAGAGTTAGTTTTCCATTCCTCCTGGCCTGGCGTGGTCCTGGTTACATCTAGAGTCCAGCGTCGTTTTCCAGCAGTGGTGTGGTCCTGGTTACATCTAGAGTCCAGCGTCGTGCTCCGGCCGTGTGTGGTCCGCTTCAGAGAGTTGTTATCTGCTGCAAGGTAGATCTTAAACATCGTCTAACGTCCAGCACCCCTCGTCGCTCTGGTAGCTTCTCCGTAGATACTCTTGGTAGACTTAAACGGTCCCGGTACTTTACGTTTTCCGGAATATTGTCACATAATTAACGAACGTTTTATTTTTTCGTTAATGAGACTTGTAATAAAAATAAAACTGTTCTGCCGGCGGACAGCATGTCCGACTGCAACTGTGCCTTGAAATGAAGAGAAGGGTTTTCGGTCGAACCCTCAATTTATACCCTCTCGAGATTCCGCGCCAGTTGGCTCCAAAATCGTCCTGTCGGTACCTGCAGATCGCCTGATAGCCCCCACTCCCGAACCTTTTCATATGTTTGCAATTATTAACAAATAGCAATGTTTTGCACGGAATCGAGATAGCACAAATCATAGCTAATTTGATTAAGCACTCACTGTATTAATTTGAGCGTCTTAGGGTTATTTGCGTATTTTTTGGCACGTTTATTTCGCACTGACTTCGCATAGCATGTCCTATTAACGTCAGTTTTTCACTGGGGATAACTACAAAATTTACACACACTTTGGTGCCTTTGGTTTGTTTAAACACTAATTAGTTTCCGCACAGTGAATTAAAATAATTATTTTATTAATTACTTGGGGCGGGTAGCTGAGATTCCTGTCTGTACATGCATCACTAACACACACAAGATACACGAGTAACACACATACAATTGAGCAGGTGTTCTCTCCTTGTCGGAACAGGTTAATTTCTCCCCTAATCTAACAATGAAATATTTTTACAATCTCAGACCTGTCCATTTACCCTTAACTTATAATAATTCTACAAATTTTATATTTATTCAAATTAATGCCTAATACAGAATATGGCTGTATCATTGCAATATACTATATACCATGGCTGAGCAATTATTTATTATAGTTAACACTGATTACATCATTACTATTGTTAGACAATTGTTGTCGTTACTATTGTTAGACTACAATATATTTTTGTTGTTGTTGCGCAGATTACGTACCACTGACTCCGCCGATAAACACGGGACTGCACCGCTACATGTTCCTAGAGAGCCATGAGAGCACGCTTTGCTAACTAACAGAGCAGGTATAAAATATTTACGTCGTCTACAAACAACATTGTCGTACGAACGACCTTGTCAATGAATAGATGTTCCCCTCCCTTCTTGGGTATAGTCAAACATCTGCCGTCCACTGTTTGGAGTTATTGAATACAATATTCAGTATTTTGAGACTTTCGAAGAGTACAACACGTGCGTAATGGAAGGTGAAAATAATTGTTTTCAGTTTAAGTGAAGGAGCTGTCGTCACTGTGAAAGAAAGGGGATTAAATACCTTGAGAGAGGTAAGTGTAAAAAGAGGAGATGGTAAGAATAAACTTTATTTGCGATATTTAAAGTCCATTGTCGTGCATGATGCCTGCCGTAAAAACTATACAAACGAAAAGTTGATCTCTGCATCAAGTCGTCGAGGGAGCGACGTACCTATTCCACCATCTCCTTCATCATTTTTACGATCTACTATACCTTCATTCAATTTTAAGGACTATTGTTTTTTGTGCAACGTCAAAATTGATTAAGAATTTCTTTTGAAGCAGAAAAAACTAAACTGTGCGATCGGGAAATAGTTATTTCAGTCCAAAAATTATCAGTGAAGGACAAAATTGTAGAAGTTGCAAATAAGCGTAACGACGAATGGGGTAAAACTGTTAAAGAGCGAATCGAGAACATTACAGATCTCGTTGCAGTCGACGCTCAATACCATAATTCGTGTATGAAGGCGTTTTATCTTCCTGCTAAAACAAGTCAAAAGAGGGATTATCGGCCTGCTTCTAACGTCGATGAAGCAATGAAAATAATTTTTTCATATTTAAGAGATAATGCCGAAGAATGTCAATTTTCTTTAGAAGATTTAATCAATTTAATCGAGGGAGACTATCGTCCGGATATTCGAAATGTTAAATCGAGATTGTTGAAAGAATTTGGCGATGATATTCTCATTGTCGAGAGAGCAAACAAATCAACAATTGTCTGTTTTCGCAACACCGGATATAAAATTCTAACTGATGCATGGTACTCGGAAAAAAAATTAACTTTGAAGAAGAACGAATGAGAATCGTTCATACGGCCGCAACAATTATTCTCGAGGACATAAGATCGCAGGTATATGAAACTAAGAACTACCCGGCGTCTGACAATTTTTTTAAAGATATGCATAAAATGGAACCACGAACATTAAAAACATTTCTCGAAGATGTCATATTTAAAAATAAACGGGGCTCAATAGAAAAATGGTTAATTAAATGCACGGCTTTATCTCATTCAATAATATCGGCTGTAAGACCACGTTCATTTATCTCTCCTTTACAATTAGGTGTCGGAGTTTTTCTACATACAAAATTTGGATCACGATAACTATTAGATGTCTTATTAGCACTTAGATTTTCATCTTCTTATAGCGAATATGAAAATGCTTTTTGAAATATCTGCAGTTATGCGTCCGGGAATTATTATAGACCCATCTAAGTCATTCTCACAATTTGTATTCGACAATGCTGACTTCAATACTAATACCTTAGATGGTTTAAACACTTTTCACGCAATGGGAGGTATTCATTGTGTGACTCCTAAAACTGCAATTGCACCCGACCAAGTAATCCCTCGTCTTAGTCGAGTACCTTCAGCTGATTTAATTGGAAAATATGGATCGATACCGATGTATACTTTTCAGAGGAATAAGGAATCGACTGGTCTGAAGGACATAGAAATTTTAGATTTAGAATCTATTCATCCTGTCTCCAGTGACATTGTGCCTTCATCATATGAATTGCTTTGGCTGTATGGAAAATGGAAAGAATTTTCGTCAATACCTGACTGGTATAGTTTTATGGAGCAAATAACAGACGGTAAAACTTTTCAAGTATCCCAGGTATTATGTTTACCATTCATAAATGCACCTCCGGGAGACTATGACACTATTTTGACCTCTCTTTTTGCTGCATCGGAAAAGAGTCGATCATTAAACCAACAGACCTGCTTCATGACGTTCGACCAGCCTTTGTACCTTAAAGCCCGCGATATTGTTTCTAGTTGTGATAAAGAATCTCCTTTAAATAATGTAGTCGTGAGACTTGGCGGATTCCATTTACTAATGTCGTTCATGGGTTCAATAGGATACATTATGGCCGGTAGCGGGCTTAACGAATTATTAAATATTATTTATGCTCCAAAAACTGTAGCAAAAATTTTAACTGGCCATGCATACGCTCGCGCCATCAGAGCTCACAATTTAGTACGTCTTGCATTGGCTCAAATAATCTTCGATACAATAGAATTCACAGACGATGATCGGAATTAATACTCAACAGTATTGATCGGTCAATAATTTTTACAACAGAGAAGGAAGATGCTTACAAAGAAATTGTTGAAATTTTCAAAAAAGCACTTGTTGATATTGAAAACAGAGGACCAACGGCAAAACTGTGGATACAGTACTTTCGTATGTCTACTCTATTCAAACTGCTTGTAGAAGCAGAACGAATGGGTTGTTGGCAACTTCATTTAGACACAATACAAAAAATGCTACCTTATTTACATGCCAGTGGGCACTTTTTTTATGCAAGATATTGTCATCTATATCTACAAGATATATACATATATATACATATATGTACAATTTAGAAAAAAAAATGGACTCAGAAGAGTAAGATAATTTCACAGAAAAAGGATTTTTTACTATCAAGCGATCTCCAAAGTTCTTCTGTGGAACGCCAACGGACATGACCATTGAACAAAACTTAATGAGATCTATGAAAAGCCTTGGTGGTCTGACTCGCGCTCGCGGATTGACTGATAGTGTTTTAACTTTGTGGAGTTTAGGAATGGTATATTTGCATAATGTGTGCGATGATCTTGAAAAGTTCACTGGCGTTGCCTTGGGGACAACTGAACAACACGTAGATACGAGAAGTGCGCGGATTATTCGTGACGATGAAGATTTGAAGAAACTGAGTGAATGGCTCTCTTCGCATTTTCCTTTTCCAAGAATCGAAGAATTGATGTCAATTGGCACTGGTATTGTTGGGACTGAAAAAACTGTCACATGTCTCATGAAGTGGGTCTACTTGGGATTGCAAAAATAATTGGCAGCAACTTCAAATCTGTAAAATTTAAACGCGAGAATAGAGTTATTACTTTAGTGATAGCTAATAGTAGTATTAAACCTAATGACAACGTGGTTCCCATTAATCCAGAAACTTTATTCCAGAGAATATGTATCATTAAGCAATCATATGAAGAATTGAAGCAATATCTTCAGTATGAGCTTGCTCCTTATCCTATGCCACTCTTTTCGGAGGAAGGAATACGTAAAGGCACTAAATCTTCTCTTTTTAAAATTTTCTCGCCTGTTTCTAATCATATTGAAGATAGTAACAGCATACATGTTGTGGATGGTGGTTATGTTCTACATCGAGTCGTTTGGAGTAAAAATTTGCATCAATCTGCTCCAAATACATTCAGTTTACACAAAGGCATTATGGCACAAATGCTATCATTGTTTTCGACGGTTATCCTAGTGACACAGCTGATAAGAGTACCAAGAGTATAGAAAGAGCTCGTTGATCCAGAAAAAAAAATTGTATCAAAACAAATTCGATGAAACAATGGAAGCTAATGTCAGTCAAGATAAATTTTTATCTAATGAAAAAAATGAATTTCGTCTGATTGCCATGGTCCAAAAAAAATTCCAGGAGTCTAACATACCAATGATGAAAGCCGTTGAAGACGCCGATTCATTAATAATCGAAACGGCAATCCAAATGAATCCATTGCATTACGCTACATTATGGGGAAATTATTTACGTATGTCTGAGTGTGAGTGAGCAAGCTGGGTTGCTTTTCATAATTTAATTAGTTATTTAGGTTAAGGTTTTACTTACATTTATTACTAGAATGTCGGCCATGTAACAGTAGCCTTACAGCCTCGGTTTTGTAACGACACAATTTTGATGGGTTTTATTTTTTATTGCAATTATAAATGTAACACAAGGTCTACCCAAACAGTGCCTCAGTTCTGAACAATCAACATTCCTTGTTTTACTTTGTCGGGGCACCAAGACGCACATTTTGTCAGCGCCCTGCAATAAGCACTGTTTCTTAAGGCGTTGGAATGCGAACCTGTGGGCGGATGATTGCGCCTCCGTTAGAAAAAGGCATGAATTTTTTAGCGAGCCTCTGGACTGTGATACCCAGACTCGCTTCCAGAAAGGAAACTGCAATTTCACTAATGACCATGTCATGTGAGTGTATTAACGAATCACAGCGCAAGCTGGAGAACATATAGCAGAAGTGACCGTTAGAGACGCCCGGATAGCGGCAGTCAGTTCGTCTAACCACCATGGCCGCAGCCGGATGAATACAACCGGCTAGCGAGCTGAAAACCTTTTCAAAATTTAAAAAATGTGGTAAAAAGTATCAGTTGAAAATGTAACTTGAAGTGCGACAAAACGGAAGGAAACATATAACATCAAATTTAATAATTAAAAATGCGGGATGACCAAAAATGTGGACGAACTAGATCAACAAAGTGCGACGCGTGGTTGGAGGAGACGCCGAATGAGTAACTATTTATCACATAAAAATCAATCATAAAATATTTCAAAATAAAGAGCGCTATATTTTGGGGAAATTACTTACGTATGTCTGAGTGTGAGTGAGCAAGCTGGGTTGCTTTTCATAATTTAATTAATTATTTAGGTTAAGGTTTTACTTACATTTATTACTAGAATGTCGGCCATGTAACAGTAGCCTAAAGAATTTCATAATTTTGGACGAAAAATAATTTAGATAAATCGTAGTAGTTTGAGAATAAGAAAAAATAAGTAAATATTAAAGGAATATTTATTAAATATTGGATTTAATAAATAAGATTTGTTTAACAGCATATAACCACGTGTTACCGTAGTTATTTCGTCGTTAACATTTTCTAGTGTTCTGTGCTGAAAAATTCGTCTAACGTTTCCGCGAATCATCTGATTTGGGGGGAAGTCAGATTGCAAAATTATCCCGTTTTACTTAAGGTAGTGTATAAAGGTTTCCGTATCGGTCCTGCAAAGATATTGGTGGCGACTCTCAACTTCTGATTGGAATTTATAACAAGGAAACTCAGCGAGAAAAGATCGCAGGTAAGGTTCTGGCAGTTTGTATTTAATTTATTTATTTTCTAATTAGTTTATTTCTTAACAATTGGCGACTCGCTGCCAGGATCCGAATTTAACTTTATACGAGGTAGACCTATTTTAAGCACAAAAAATAGGATTTGGGTAACGGTGTAAGTTGTGAAATTACCGTATATTTACGTTGAATAAGGTTATGTTTTGTAGTGTTATTGTGTTTACTTTTAATTTTGATAACGATTGTGTTAAGGATAATAGTGGGTTTTTTATAGATAATCGTTTTGTTTATAATATAAATAAATTTTGTTTAACATGGCACAAGTAAACGAAATAGATTTTGTATGGGTTGAATGGGAAGGCGAATTGAGAGGGATTGTGGATAGAATGACGGACGAGGAGTGGGGTAATTTGGACGATAATTTAAGACGGATGGAAGAACAAGAAGAGGATATTCGCCGAAATTAAAAAACATAGTGAGGATAAAGGCAAGATAGTTGAAGCGATAGGAGTAGAGAATAAGACAGTGAATGGGCCTGATGATAATGATGACAGTGTAATGGTGGTAGAAAAAGAGTATACATTAAGTGACCTACATAACCTTATTAATAAACGGTTTGACGAAAGTGACAAAAAGTGGGATAAACATTTTGACGAGTTAAACGCAATATTAGATGAAAGAAAGGAAATAATGGTTAAGGGTTTTGATATGATGAATAAACATTTTGATGAGTTACACACAAAAATGAATAAACAAGACGAGAAGTGGGAAGGAGATAGACGTAAATTAAAGGAAGATACAGAAGGTGAATCAAAATAGGTAAGTGGTAATAATGTTGTTAATTATAATGAGGAGATAATTATGAAAAATAACGAAGTAACAGACGACGTTGGTGTACAAACAGGTGAGAAAAATGGTGATGTAATTACGAATAATAACGCAGAAATAATAAACAAGTTAAGTAGTAAGATAGGGGAAAACGAGCTATTTGAAGGTGATATAATGAAAATAGATAGTGATGAGGTAGAGATAGTGAGTGAGAGTGAGAGAATAACGGGTTGTCAAGGGGTAGAAACAAATGTTTACCAGTTAGAGAGAGAGTATGAAGAGTAGTTACCGGTAGAAGGGTTGCAGAGGGTAAAATTTTTCCGTGGTGCTGTGGGGGGTGAAGAAAGGTCTTCACGAATGTATTGGGTAGATAAGTGTTCTACCAATAATTGTCATTTGAATTTTTGTGTTGTTCCTGGAAGAACCAGGAAGTGTTTTAATATAGTAGTAGTAGTACCCTCTGTATGGGATGGTAGAGAAAATGAGAAATGACATTGTGATGGCAGATATTTTGAAAGAGAGTTGCGTTTTGATGGGGAGATAAAGTTGTTCAAAGTTAGTAGGCATTATAAAGAATTAGTAGAAAGGGTAGGTATAGAAAGAGTGAATAATTATATTGAGTACTTACCTTATATTGAAACTGAGGTAGCAGTAGTAGTTGATGATAATATAACTTACCTTACCTTCACAGAAAATACTGACGGAGATAGGACAAAAATACCAGAGTAAACGGGTTTTATGAGTTAATAGGGGAGAATAATTTGGTGAATTATTCTTGTACTATAGGGGATAAATTAATAATAAAGAGGTATGACATAAATAATTATAATATAAGAAGTGTAATTAAAGACGATAATTATTATATAAAAGTAAGACTATTGTACGATGACGGGGGTTAAATAAAAAATTAGTGAATGGACGTTTTAATTATTTTAGTTTATGGTAATGACCTAGCTAACTTATGAAATGAGGTGTGGTAAACAGAAAAATAATGACAAAAATTGTAAATAAATTTATAGTGAAATTAATTGTGTTTGTGTTGTAAAAGGTATTTGATGTAAACAATGTCTGTATGTACTAGACATTGATTTAATAATAATAATAATGTTTTATCAGATTAAATAATTAATGAGAGTTTGTAATAAAGGAATTGTAATTGTTTTGGAGTAAGGTAATTAAAATGTTGTGTTTTCAATAATTGATTGAATTAAAGAATTTGAGATTAATTAATTAATTAATTAATGTTGTATAATTGAATTTTGATAATGAATTTAAATGATGTTTCTGAGATTTAAACTTCAGAATAAATAGTAAATGAATAAACGTAAAAAATGTTTTGTTATGGAATCATATGTTTGTTATAATGTTTCAGAAGATACATGGAGTTAGGTACATTGTTTGGTGGTGATAATTGTTTATAATTTTGTGTAAATAACAGGAACCATGTTGTATTCAAGTATATGAGTGATGTGATGTAAGTATGAAGTTTATAATGCAGATTAAATAGAGTAAAATGTTTAATGTTGGAATAACAAATTTTAAATGAGTTTTAAGGTTTTAAATTAAATGATGAAATTAATTTGAGGTAGTTATGAGCTTTCTAGTGCAATTTTCAATGGTCATATTACTGAAAAAATGTTATAAAAGATAGAGTTTGGGTGATAAATATTTAAATAAGGCATTTGAATCAGTCAGAGTTAACTTTAAATGGGTGTTAAACAGAATAAGATTCTTGGGAATAAAAGTAATATAGAAAACGGAGTATTAGTAGGGACACAGTAGCGATAGTGAATATATGTAGAGTAATGAGAGTGAGGTAATTGGAGAGTAATTAAAAAATAGAGGAATTTTGTAAGGGGGGTGGTGTGATAAGGAGTCCTCAACGAAAGGCGTTGTGACGGGAGGTGAACCGTATGTGCGTTGGCGGGGTTACCTGGGGGAAACCAGGAACTAATAAGGGAATGAGCATAGGGAGGGAACACACATCCTAAGTACAAAGAGGGTATGTTGTTATAAGGGTAAAATGATTTAAGGTGAGTTAGAGTAGTAAGTTAATGGAGATAAATGTTTTGAGAGATTGGTGCCATCCTATGTAAATCTGTTAGTGAGTGTTAGAGTCAGAAGGGGGGTAATATTATATTTTCACGCCTTTTCAGTGAATTAGATTATTGTGAATAATTGGGAATCACCCAAACCAATTGAGGATAAAAATGACTATTAGAAATTCATAACGGAAATGTAATAATAAAATGTAACTAAATAAAGAGTTAATAAAGGGTGTTCCATATTAAACGCAACCCATCTATGTCAGTAATTACATACATTTAAATAAAAAAGGCATATGTAAAGTATTTAATTAAATATTTTATTTCCAATCTTTACAATACTTAAAATTCTAGAGTAAATGCTGGAAGGAAGTGGCCGCCATCTTCATGAATACACGCTTCCACCCTTTTCACTGTGTTTCTTGCAACTTTTTTTAGAGTATTTGGGTTGATATTTAAAACAGCTTGTTCGATATTGACCTTCAGTTGTACAAGTGTTCGTGGTTTGTTGCTGTAGGCTCTTCCTTTGAGGTAACCCCAAAGAAAAAAATCTGGCCCAGTCAAATCTGGAGATCTTGGTGGCCATAAACCACGACCAACAACGCGATCACCAAAGAATTCGTTAACGAAAACAGAAGTTGAGTGTGCGTAGTGTGATGTTGCACCGTCATGTTGGAACCAGCAGTATCGATCTTCCTCTTCCAAAAGTGCAATGAATTGCAATAAACTATTCTGATATCGTTCTGCAGTAATGGTGTATTCGAAGAAAATAGGACCAATAATTTTTTTTCGTGATATCGTACACCAAACGCCCATCTTCTGCATCTGCAATTGTTTTTCATGATACGCGAAGGGATTTTAGCACTCCAAATCCTACTGTTCTGGCTGTTTACGTAGCCGTCCAGATGAAACCACGCCTCGTCTGTGAAAAAAATCGAGTCCATAACATGAATACCCTCACGCACAAATCGACGAAACCAATGACAATATGTTAGCCGTTTTTCTTTGTCTGGATCAAGAAGAAGATGAACTGTTTGAATTCGATATGGTCGTAACTTTAATTTTTTTGTCGCCCGATAAACGGTTGTTGTTGGTAAATTAATTTCAGCTGACAAGCGTATAATTAATTTTTTTAGCGAGGCAATTAATCGGTCTTTGATTTCAGCGACTATGTCTGCATTCAACACTGCCATAGGTCTTTTGTGTGTTCCTTGTTTTTAACAGAACTTGTCTCTCGAAATTTAGCCACTAACCTCAAAACCGATGTCTTGTTAGGTGGTGGTTTATCACGGTACTTACGGTAAAAAGATTCTTGCACTGCAACCACTGATCGCGTGCTAAAGTACGACTCAAGAATAAAAACACGTTCGTCTTGCGAAAAAACCATTTTCTCTCTAACAATGCACTGAGCGTTATGATCGCTTTGTCATAGGTATCAGAGGCAGTTTACTGCGCCGCCGCAATGTTCGATTTTTGGACGAGTCTATTCCAGTAAAACGTAGGGGAGTTTGGCGGTAAATTCAAATATTACAGAAGGCTGATTAGTGGGTTGCGTTTTATATGAAACACCCTGTAGAATTTGAAACTAAGCCCAAAATTTTGTAAATTTTATTCAGATGCAGAGGAGATGTTTATTGTAAGGAAATTAGTTTGTATTATTTGTGAATGTTTATGTTTTATTGTGTTATTATGTTGGGGGGTAGGGATTATAGACAGGTGTTATGTATTTTTCATGGTATTATTTGTATGTAGGGTGCCTATAGTAAGGTCATTCACCTGTTAGTAAGACATCAGCTGATGAACTGTATAATGGCCAATGTAGTCATTCCTATATTCCGTTAATAATCAATGTAAGTTCAAGTTATATTTTATTTTATAATTTTCTGTCTATTGTCCGAATATACGTTTAATACAAACATTATTACATTATTATTTTTTAAAAAAATTTGGAACTTTGCGGTAAAGAATTCTAGTTCAATTTTTGTGTTCACTATATATATAGAGAAGGTGTCAGTTGATATATGATGTTTATATTTTATGTATTTTATAATCATGTGGATTTGTGTTTGAATAAGTGGATAGGGACAAACTGTTATATTTCAAATTTGAATTTTATATTAATTTTATACTATAATAATTAAGGTGCAGATAGAGTTTAATTTAGTAACATAATTAATACAATATTATAATGAAACATAATAATATTTTATTTTTATTTAATAATGAATATGTATACGCACCCAGTACATGCTAAAAGCAACCCAGCATGTATGTAACGGGGAACATATCGGTTGAGGATCTGGTATGGAATAAGGCCAGTTTCTGATTTGTTGGTGGAATGATAAAAGGTTAGGTGGTATTATGCTGAGTACCTGTCCGATTTTATGGTGTTGGGATCTCGAACAGAAAAGTCCAGTAATCTCGTTCAGGTGTAGCCATAGTCGCCGAGCTAGGGGGGTAGTTTACCCATGACGTGTTTATAAAGTAAAGGGGGTTGTTGGCACCATATCCTCACCGATCCTCTTAGGGTTAGCAATGAGAGTTTTTCTGTTTCGGTAGAAAAAGTCTCATTGAGGGTTTTGTAACAAGACAATTTTGATGGGTTTTATTTTTTATTGCAATTATAAATGTAACACAAGGTCTACCCAAACAGTGCCTCAGTTCTGAACAATCAACATTCCTTGTTTTACTTTGTCGGGGCACCAAGACGCACATTTTGTCAGCGCCCTGCAATAAGCACTGTTTCTTAAGGCGTTGGAATGCGAACCTGTGCGCGGATGATTGCGCCTCCGTTAGAAAAAGGCATGAATTTTTTGCGAGCCTCTGGACTGCGATACATTACCCAGACTCGCTTCCAGAAAGGAAACTGCAATTTTACTAATTACCATGTCATGTGAGTGTATTAATGAATCACAGCGCAAGCTGGAGAACATATAACGGAAGTGACCGTTAGAGACGCCTGGATAGCGGCAGTCAGTTCGTCTAACCACCATGGCCACAGCCGGATAAATACAACCGGCTAGCGAGCTGAAAACCTTTTCAAAATTTAAAAAATGTGGTAAAAAGTATCAGTTGAAAGTGTAACTTGAAGTGCGACAAAACGGAAGGAAACATATAACATCAAATTTAATAATTAAAAGTGCTGGGTGACCAAAAATGTGGACGAAGAAGATCAACAAAGTGCGACGCGTGGTTGGAGGAGACGCCGAATGAGTAACTATTTATCACATAAAAATCAATCATAAAATATTTCAAAATAAAGAGCGCTATATTTTGGAGAAATAATTTACGTATGTCTGAGTGTGAGTGAGCAAGCTGGGTTGCTTTTCATAATTTAATTAGTTATTTAGCTTAAGGTTTTACTTACATTTATTACTAGAATGTCGGCCATGTAACAGTAGCCTAAAGAATTTCATAATTTTGGACGAAAAATAATTTAGATAAATCGTAGTAGTTTGAGAATAAGAAAAAATAAGTAAATATTAAAGGAATATTTATTAAATATTGGATTTAATAAATAAGATTTGTTTAACAGCATATAACCACGTGTTAGCATAGTTATTTCGTCGTTACCATTTCCTAGTTTTCTGTGCTGAAAAATTCGTCTAACGTTTCCGCGAATCTTCTGAATTGGGGGGAAGTCAGATTGCAAAATTATCCCATTTTAATTAAGGTACTGTATAAAGGTTTCCATATCGGTCCTGGAAAGATATTGGTGGCGACTCTCAACTTCTGATTGGAATTTATAACAAGGAAAGTCAGCGAGAAAAGATCGCAGTTAAGGTTCTGGCAGTTTGTATTTAATTTATTTATTTTCTAATTAGTTTGTTTCTTAACAATTGGCGACTCGCTGCCAGGATCCGAATTTAACTTTATACTAGGTAGACCTATTTTAAGCACAGAAAATAGGATTTGGGTAGCGGCGTAAGTTGTGAAATTACCGTATATTTACGTTGAATAAGGTTACGTTTTGGTAGTGTTATTGTGTGTACTTTTACTTTTGATAAGGATTGTCTTAAGGATAATAGTGGTTTTTTTTATAGATAATCGTTTTGTTTATAATATAAATAAATTTTGTTTAACATGGCACAAGTAAACGAAATAGATTTTGTATGGGATGAATGGGAAGGCGAATTGAGAGGGATTGTGGATAGAATGACGGACGAGGAGTTGGATAATTTGGACGATAATTTAAGACGGATGGAAGAACAAGAAGAGGATATTCGCCGAAATTAAAAAACATTGTGAGGATAAAGGCAAGATAGTTGAAGTGATAGGAGTAGAGAATAAGACAGTGAATGGGCCTAATGATAATGATGACAGTGTAATGGTGGTAGAAAAAGAGTATACATTAAGTGACCTACATAACCTTATTAATAAACGGTTTGACGAAAGTGACAAAAAGTGGGATAAACATTTTGACGAGATAAACGCAATATTAGATGAAAGAAAGGAAATAATGGATAAGGGTTTTGATATGATGAATAAACATTTTGATGAGTTACACACAAAAATGAATAAACAAGACGAGAAGTGGGAAGGAGATAGACGTAAATTAAATGAAGATACAGAAGGTGAATCAAAATAGGTAAGTGGTAATAATGTTGTTAATTATAATGAGGAGATAATTATGAAAAATAACGAAGTAACAGACGACGTTGGTGTACAAACAGGTGAGAAAAATGGTGATGTAATTACGAATAATAACGCAGAAATAATTAACAAGTTAAGTGGTTAGATAGGGGAAAACGAGCTATTCAAAGGTGATATAATGAAAATAGATAGTGATGAGGTAGAGATAGTGAGTCAGAGTGAGACAGTAACGGGTTGTCAAGGGGTAGAAACAAATGTTTATCAGTTAGAGAGAGAGTATGAAGAGAAGTTACCGGTAGAAGGGTTGCAGAGGGTAAAATTTTCCCGTGGTGTTGTGGGGGGTGAAGAAAGATCTTCACGAATGTATTGGGTAGATAAGTGTACTACCAATAATTGTCATTTGAATTTTTGTGTTGTTCCTGGAAGAACCAGGAAGTGTTTTAATATAGTAGTAGTAGTACCCTCTGTATGGGATGGTAGAGAAAATGAGAAATGGCATTGTGATGGGAGATATTTTGAACGAGAGTTGCGTGTTTATGGGGAGATAAAGTTGTTCAAGGTTAGTAGGCATTATAAAGAATTAGTAGAAAGGGTAGGTATAGAAAGAGTGAATAATTATATTGAGTACTTACCTTGTATTGAAACTGAGGTAGCAGTAGTAGTTGATGATAATATAACTTACCTTACTTTCACAGAAAATACTGACGGAGATAGGACAAAAATACCAGAGTAAACGGGTTTTATGAGTTAATAGGGGAGAATAATTTGGTGAATTATTCTTGTACTATAGGGGATAAATTAATAATAAAGAGGTATGACATAAATAATTACAATATAAGAAGTGTAATTAAAGACGATAATTATTATATAAAAGTAAGACTATTGTACGATGACGGGGGTTAAATAAAAAAATCAGTGAATGGACGTTTTAATTATTTTAGTTTATGGTAATGACCTAGCTAACTTATGAAATGAGGTGTGGTAAACAGAAAAATAAAGACAAGAAATTGTAAATAAATTTATAGTGAAATTAATTGTGTTTGTGTTGTAAAAGGTATTTGATGTAAACAATGTCTGTATGTAGTAGACATTGATTTAATAATAATAATAATGTTTTATCAGATTAAATAATTAATGAGAGTTTGTATAAAGGAATTGTAATTGTTTTGGAGTAAGGTAATTAAAATGTTGTGTTTTCAATAATTGATTGAATTAAAGAATTTTAAAATAATTAATTAATTAATGTTGTATAATTGAATTTTGATAATGAATTTAAATGATGTTTCTGAGATTTAAACTTGAGAATAAATAGTAAATGAATAAATGTAAAATGTGTTTAGTTATGGAATCATATGTTTGTTATCATATTTCAGAAGATACATGGAGTTAGGTACATTGTTTGGTGGTGATAATTGTTTATAATTTTGTGTAAATAACAGAAAGCATGTTGTATTCAAGTATATGAATGATGTGATGTAAGTATGGAGTTCATAATGCAGATTAAATAGAGTAAAATGTTTAATGTTGGAATAACAAATTTTAAATGAGTTTTAAGGTTTTAAATTAAATGATGAAATTAATTTGAGGTAGTTATGAGTTTTCTAGTGCAATTTTCAATGGTCATATTACTGAAAAAATGTTATAAAGGTTGAGTTTGGGTGATAAATATTTAAATAAGGCATTTGAATCAGTCAGAGTTAGCATTAAATGGGTGTTAAACAGAATAAGATTCTTGGGAATAAAAGTAATATAGAAAACGGAGTATTAGTAGGGACACAGTAGCGATAGTGAATATAGGTAGAGTAATGAGAGTGAGGTAATTGGAGAGTAATTAAAAAATAGAGGAATTTTGTAAGGGAGGTGGTGTGATAAGGAGTCCTCAACGAAAGGCGTTGTGGCGGGAGGTGAACCGTATGTGCGTTAGCGGGGTTACCTGGGGGAGACCAGGAACTAATAAGGGAATGAGCATAGGGAGGGAACACACATCCTAAGTACAAAGAGGGTATGTTGTTATAAGGGTAAAATGATTTAAGGTGAGTTAGAGTAGTAAGTTAATGGAGATAAATGTTTTGAGAGATTGGTGCCATCCTATGTAAATCTGTTAGTGAGTGTTAGAGTCAGAAGGGGGGTAATATTATATTTTAATGCTTTTTCAGTGAATTAGATTATTGTGAATAATTGGGAATCACCCAAACCAATTGAGGATAAAAATGACTATTAGAAATTCATAACGGAAATGTAATAATAAAATGTAACTAAATAAAGAGTTAATAAAGGGTGTTCCATATAAAACGCAACCCATCTATGTCAGTAATTACATACATTTAAATAAAAAAGGCATATGTAAAGTATTTAATTAAATATTTTATTTCCAATCTTTACAATACTTAAAATTCTAGAGTAAATGCTGGAAGTGGCCACCATCTTCATGAATACACGCTTCCACCCTTTTCACTGTGTTTCTTGCAACTTTTTTTAGAGTATTTGGGTTGATATTTAAAACAGCTTGTTCGATATTGACCTTCAGTTGTTCAAGTGTTCGTGGTTTGTTGCTGTAGGCTCTTCCTTTGAGGTAACCCCAAAGAAAAAAATCTGGCCCAGTCAAATCTGGAGATCTTGGTGGCCATAAACCACGACCAACAACGCGATCACCAAAGAATTCGTTAACGAAAACAGAAGTTGAGTGTGCGTAGTGTGATGTTGCACCGTCATGTTGGAACCAGCAGTATCGATCTTCCTCTTCCAAAAGTGCAATGAATTGCAATAAAATATTCTGATATCGTTCTGCAGTAATGGTGTATTCGAAGAAAATAGGACCAATAATTTCTTTCGTGATATCGTACACCAAACGCCCATCTTCTGCATCTGCAATTGTTTTTCATGATACGCGAAGGGATTTTAGCACTCCAAATCCTACTGTTCTGGCTGTTTACGTAGCCGTCCAGATGAAACCACGCCTCGTCTGTGAAAAAAATCGAGTCCATAACATGAATACCCTCACGCACAAATCGACGAAACCAATGACAATATGTTAGCCGTTTTTCTTTGTCTGGATCAAGAAGATCAACTGTTTGAATTCGATATGGTCGTAACTTTAATTTTTTTGTCGCCCGATAAACGGTTGTTCTTGGTAAATTAATTTCAGCTGACAAGCGCCTAATTGATTTTTTTAGCGAGGCAATTAATTGGTCTTTGATTTCAGCGACTATGTCTGCATTCAACACTGCCATAGATCTTTTGTGTTTTCCTTGTTTTTAACAGAACCTGTCTCTCGAAATTTAGCCACTAACCTCAAAACCGATGTCTTGTTAGGTGCTGGTTTATCACGGTACTTACGGTAAAAAGATTCTTGCACTGCAACCACTGATCGCGTGCTAAAGTACGACTCAAGAATAAAAACACGTTCGTCTTGCGAAAAAACCATTTTCTCTCTAACAATGCACTGAGCGTTATGATCGCTTTGTCATAGGTATCAGAGGCAGTTTACTGCGCCGCCGCAATGTTCGATTTTTGGACGAGTCTATTCCAGTAAAACGTAGGGGAGTTTGACGGTAAATTCAAATATTACAGAAGGCTGATTAGTGGGTTGCGTTTTATATGAAACACCCTGTAGAATTTGAAACTAAGCCCAAAATTTTGTAAATTTTATTCAGATGCAGAGGAGATGTTTTTTGTAAGGAAATTAGTTTGTATTATTTGTGAATGTTTATGTTTTATTGTGTTATTATGTTGGGGGGTAGGGATTATAAACAGGTGTTATGTATTTTTCATGGTATTATTAGTATGTAGGGTGCCTATAGTAAGGTCATTCACCTGTTAGTAAGACATCAGCTGATGAACTGTATAATGGCCAATGTAGTCATTCCTATATTCCGTTAATAATCAATGTAAGTTCAAGTTATATTTTATTTTATAATTTTCTGTCTATTGTCCGAATATACGTTTAATACAAACATTATTACATAATTATTTTAAAAAACAAAATTTGGTTCTTTGCAGTAAAGAATTCTATTTCAATTTTTGTGTACACTATATACATAAAGAAGGTGTCAGTTGATAGATGATGTTTATGTTTTATGTATTTTATAATCATGTGGATTTGTGTTTGTATAAGTGGATAGGGCAAACTGTTATATTTCAAATTTGAATTTTATATTAATTTCATACTATAATAATTAAGGTGCAGATAGAGTTTCATTTAGTAACATAATTAATACAATATTATAATCAAACATAATAATATTTTATTTTTATTTAATAATGAATATGTGTACGCACCCAGTACTTGCTAAAAGCAACCCAGCATGTATGTAAGGGGGAACATTCCGGTTGAGGATCTGGTATGGTATAAGGCCAGTTTCTGATTTGTTGGTGGAATGATAAAAGGTTAGGTGGTATTATGGTAAGTACCTGTCCGATTTTATGGTGTTGGGATCTCGAACAGAGAAGTCCAGTAATCTCGTCCAGGTGTAGCCATAGTCGCCAAGCAAGGAGGGTAGTTTACCCATGACGTTTTTAGAAAGTAAAGGGGGTTGTTGGCACCATATCCTCACCGATCCTCTTAGGGTTAGCAATGAGAGTTTTTCTGTTTCGGCAGAAAAACTCTCATTGCGGGGTATTGTAACGGGACAATTTTGGGGGGTTTTATTTTTTATTGCAATTATAAATGTAACACAAAGTCTACCCAAACAGGGCCTCAGTTTTGAACAATCAACATTCCTTGTTTTACTTTGTCGGGGCACCAAGACGCAAATTTGACAGCGCCCTGCAATAAGCACTGTTTCTTAAGTCGTTGGAATGCGTACCTGTGCGCGGATGATTGCGCCTCCGTTAGAAAAAGGCATGAATTTTTTGTAGCGAGCCTCTGGACTGTGATACATTACCCAGACTCGCTTCCAGAAAGGAAACTGCAATTTCACTAATGACCATGTCATGTGAGTGTATTAACGAATCACAGCGCAAGCTGGAGAACATATAGCGGAAGTGACCGTTAGAGACGCCCAGATAGCGGCAGTCAGTTCGTCTAACCACCATGGCAGCAGCCGGAAGAATACAACCGGCTAGCGAGCTGAAAACCTTTTCAAAATTTAAAAAATGTGGTAAAAAGTATCAGTTGAAAGTGTAACTTGAAGTGCGACAAAACGGAAGGAAACATATAACATCAAATTTAATAATTAAAAGTGCGGGGTGACCAAAAATGTGGACGAACTAGATCAACAAAGTGCGACGCGTGGTTGGAGGAGACGCCGAATGAGTAACTATTTATCACATAAAAATCAATCATAAAATATTTCAAAATAAAGAGCGCTATATTTTGGGGAAATTATTTACGTATGTCTGAGTGTGAGTGAGCAAGCTGGGTTGCTTTTCATAATTTAATTATTTATTTAGGTTAAGGGTTTACTTACATTTATTACTAGAATTTCGGCCATGTAACAGTAGCCTAAAGAATTTCATAATTTAAACGACAAATAGTTTAGATAAATCGTAATAGTTTGAGAATACGAAAAAATAAATAAATTTTAAAGGAATATTTATTAAATATTGGATTTAATAAATAAGATTTGTTTAACAGCATATAACCATGTGTTAGCGTAGTTATTTCGTCGTTACCATTTTCTAGTGTTCTGTGCTGAAAAATTCGTCTAACGTTTCCGCGAATCTTCTGAATTGGGGGGAAGTCAGATTGCAAAATTATCCCGTTTTAATTAAGGTAGTGTATAAAGGTTTCCATATCGGTCCTGCAAAGATATTGGTGGCGACTGTCAACTTCTGATTGGAATTTATAACAAGGAAACTCAGCGAGAAAAGATCGCAGGTAAGGTTCTGGCAGTTTGTATTTAATTTATTTATTTTCTAATTAGTTTGTTTCTTAACAATTGGCGACTCTCTGCCAGGATCCGAGTTTAACTTTATACGAGGTAGACCTATTTTGAGCACAGAAAATAGGATTTGGGTAACGGCGTAAGTTGTGAAATTACCGTATATTTACGTTGAATAAGGTTATGTTTTGGTAGTGTTATTGTGTTTACTTTTACTTTTGATAACGATTGTGTTAAGGATAATAGTTGTTTTTTTTTATAGATAATCGTTTTGTTTATAATATAAACAAGTTTTGTTTAACATGGCACAAGTAAACGAAATGAATTTTGTATGGGATGAATGGGAAGGCGAATTCAGAGGGATTGTGGATAGAATGACGGACGAGGAGTGGGATAATTTGGACGATAATTTAAGACGGATGGAAGAACAAGAAGAGGGAATTTTCGCCGAAATTAAAAAACATAGTGAGGATAAAGGCAAGATAGTTGAAGTGATAGGAGTAGAGAATGAGACAGTGAATGGGCCTAATGATAATGATGACAGTGCAATGGTGATAGAAAAAGAGTATATATTAAGTGACCTACTTAACTTTATTAATAAACGGTTTGACGAAAGTGACAAAAAGTGGGATAAACATTTTGACGAGTTAAACACAATATTAGATGAAAGAAAGGAAACAATGGATAAGGGTTTTGATATGATGAATAAACATTTTGATGAGTTACACACAAAAATGAATAAACAAGACGAGAAGTGGGAAGGAGATAGACGTAAATTAAAGGAAGATACAGAAGATGAATCAAAACAGGTAATTGGTAATAATGTTGTTAATTATAATGAGGAGATAATTATGAAAAATAACGAAGTAACAGACGACGTTGGTGTACAAACAGGTAAGAAAATAGTATTGCGTGTCACATACGCTATAACTGAGGGAACCCGTATTAATTGACTCTGGCCAATTATACAGGCTGCCTTCGTTGTAACAAGCTGAAAATTAATCAAATTACCAAAACAATTAATATAAAAGGAAACTGGGGAGGGGAGACTGCTGATTTATGCACTCAATTTAGTCTGTACTAAAGATGACATCTCTTTATTTCATAATAACATTAGTTTCTCTACTTAAAGTTCTCAACATATTACAGCTTACAGTTTACAAGATGATTATATATTTTATTCTTTCAGAAGGGCCCTCAAAATAAAGATGTACATCGGTTTAATTTTTTCCACGGATCCGGGATTGAATATAGTATGTTAATAATTGTCACCTCCCCATATACAATCTTGAAATTGTGCCATTTGAAGAATGGACTTTATTTACCTTTTAAAACAATAATTCTTTACAGTTTAAACTTTTCCTCTTTTACTACAAATAGTTGTATTAGGTTACAGACTACATCTTACATATAACGTCTGTTTTTAAAAGTCTTAAAGTGTTAGTTAATTTGTCTTTTGTTGGTTATAATTTTAGTATCTCATAATCATGGAAGACAAGCCTCCATGTCACCTGTGGTTTCCTGTAGTTGATGCAGATTTGGCTCTTCGGTCCTCGGTGTGTTTCCTGAAGGTCTGTCGTTACCTTAGTATCCGGTGACGGTGAAGTTCCTGACGTGTGTTAGATCATTCTGGGTGTGGTACTCTCCTCTTAGATGACTGGTAGTACTATTTCGTTGTTAGAATAATTAAAGCAAAAGTTTGTTTCACTGGTATTCACTTTACATGATTATTTATTAGTTGAATTTCACCTTATGGTCCTAGTACTGTATTAATTACATAATTTTCTTATTTAAGATTTGGTAGAGATGTCATCGGCGCACAATTTAGTTATTTAGATATTCTTTTACGAACTTTCAACATATTTATCTCTGCGTCGCGATCCAACGCTGTGCGCAGCTTACGGCGTGAGCGCTCCATTGCAAGTGGGGTTTGTTTATTGGGGCAGGTAAAGTAACTTCGCGTCGTTTACGCTTCACCATAAAAGTAGTTCCACATTCCGATTAATATCTACCGGTTTGATCTTTGACATATTTAATTATACTACGGTATCCTTTACTTTTTATTTTATTATTGTACATCGTTATGTTTTTTATCAAGTTGCAATTTAATACTATTATTAGTCTTATTCACGGGTAATTATGCGTGTTGATGCCGGTTTCGGCAGGTTAAAGCCGGGTTAATTATGAAGGGGTGTTATCTCAATTTTATTCTCGAATTCTTTTTGGTTTTAAACTATTTACTTTGGGTATTATTGCGGTGTTACATTATCATTTTCTTTAGGGGTTTATGTTTTGTTTTAATGTGAGATTTTAAATTATTTTACATTTCTTTTATTTCCTTTTTTATTTTTTAAAATCTTCACAATGCTGATATAATTACGAATAATAACGCAGAAATAATTAACAAGCTAAGTGGTAAGATAGGGGAAAACGAGCTACTTCAAGGTGATATAATGAAAATAGATAGTGATGAGGTAGAGATAGTGAGTGAGAGTGAGAGAGTAATGGATTGCCAAGGGGTAGAAACAAATGTTTATCAGTTAGAGAGAGAGTATGAAGAGAAGTTACCTGTAGAAGGGTTGCAGAGGGTAAAATTTTCCCGTGGTGTTGTGGGGGGGGGTGAAGAAAGGTCTTCACGAATGTATTGGGTAGATAAGTGTTCTACCAATAATTGTCATTTGAATTTTTGTGTTGTTTCTGGAAGAACCAGGAAGTGTTTCAATATAGTAGTACTATAGTAGTAATATAGTAGTAGTAGTACCCTCTGTATGGGATGGTAGAGAAAATGAGAAATGGCATTGTGATGGGAGATATTTTGAACGAGAGTTGCGTGTTGATGGGGAGATAAAGTTGTTCAAGGTTAGTAGGCATTATAAAGAATTAGTAGAAAGGGTAGGTATAGAAAGAGTGAATAATTATATTGAGTACTTACCTTGTATTGAAACTGAGGTAGCAGTAGTAGTTGATGATAATATAACTTACCTTACTTTCACAGAAAATACTGACGGAGATAGGACAAAAATACCAGTGTAAACGGGTTTTATGAGTTAATAGGGGAGAATAAATTGGTGAATTATTCTTGTACTATAGGGGATAAATTAATAATAAAGAGGTATGACATAAATAATTATAATATAAGAAGTGTAATTAAAGACGATAATTATTATATAAAAGTAAGACTATTGTACGATGACGGGGGTTAAATAAAAAATCAGTGAATGGACGTTTTAATTATTTTAGTTTATGGTAATGACCTAGCTAACTTATGAAATGAGGTGTGGTAAACAGAAAAATAATGACAAGAAATTGTAAATAAATTTATAGTGAAATTAATTGTGTTTGTGTTGTAAAAAGTATTTGATGTAAACAATGTGCGTATGTAGTAGAAATTGATTTAAAAATAATAATAATAATGTTTTATCAGATTAAATAACGAATGAGAGTTTGTAATAAAGGAATTGTAATTGTTTTGGAGTAAGGTAATTAAAATGTTGTGTTTTCAATAATTGATTGAATTAAATAATTTGAGACTAATTAGTTAATTAATGTTGTATAATTGAATTTTGATAATGAATTTAAATGATGTTTCTGAGATTTAAACTTGAGAATAAATAGTAAATGAATAAATGTAAAATGTGTTTAGTTATGGAATCATATGATTGTTATAATGTTTCAGAAGATACATGGAGTTAGGTACATTGTTTGGTGATGATAACTGTGTATAATTTTGTGTAAATAACAGGAAGCATGCTGTATTCAAGTATATGAGTGATGTGATGTAAGTATGAAGTTGGGGTAAGATTATATTTTAATGCCTTTTCAGTGAATTAGATTATTGTCAATAATTGGGAATCACCCAAAACAATTGAGGATAAAAATGACTACTAGAAATTCATAACGGAAATGTAATAATAAAATGTAACTAAATAAAGAGTTAATAGAATTTCAAACTAAGCCCAAAATTTTGTAAATTTTATTCAGATGCAGAGGAGATTGAATTGTAAGGAAATGAGTTTGTATTATTTGTGAATATTTATGTTTTATTCTGTTATTATGTTACCGGTAGGGACTATAAAGAGGGTTTAGGTATTTTCGATGGTATTATTTTATTTCTTAAATTTCTGACTATTGTCCGAATAGACGTTTAATAAAAACATTATTACATTATTATTTTTAAAAAAAATTGGTTCTTTGCAGTAATGAATTCTAGTTCAATTTTTGTGTTCACTGTATATATAGAGAAGGTGTCAGTTGATAGATGATGTTTATATTTTATGTATTTTATAATCATGTGGATTTGTGTTTGAATAAGTGGATAGGGCAAACTGTTATATTTCAAATTTGAATTTTATATTAATTTTATACTATAATAATTAAGGCGCAGATAGAGTTTAATTTAGTAACATAATTAATACAATATTATAATCAAACATAATAATATTTTATTTTTATTTAATAATGTATATCTGTACGCACCCAGTACTTGCTAAAAGCAACCCAGCATGTATGTAAGGGGGAACATATCGGTTGAGGATCTGGTATGGTATAAAGCCATCTTTCTGATTTGTTGGTGGAATGATAAAAGGTTAGGTGGTATTATGGTGAGTACCTGTCCGATTTTATGGTGTTGGGATCTCGAACAGAGAAGTCCAGTAATCTCGTTCAAGTGTAGCCATAGTCGCCGAGCAATGGGGGTAGTTTACCCATGACGTGTTTAGAAAGTAAAGGGGGGTTGTTGGCACCATTTCCTGACCGATCCTCTTAGGGTTAGCAATGAGAGTTTTTCTGTTTCGGCAGAAAAACTCTCATTGGGAGGTATTGTAACTTGACAATTTTGAGGGGTTTTATTTTTTATTGCAATTATAAATGTAACACAAGGTCTACCCAAACAGGGCCTCAGTTTTGAACAATCATCATTCCTTGTTTTACTTTGTCGGGGCACCAAGACGCACATTTTGTCAGCGCCCTGCAATAAGCACTGTTTCTTAAGTCGTTGGAATGCGAACCTGTGCGCGGATGATTGCGCCTCCGTTAGGAAAAGGCATGAATTTTTTAGCGAGCCTCTGGACTGTGATACATTACCCAGACTCGCTTCCAGAAAGGAAACTGCAATTTCACTAATGACCATGTCATGTGAGTGTATTAACGAATCACAGCGCAGGCTGGAGAACATATAGTGGAAGTGACCGTTAGAGACGCCCGGATAGCGGCAGTCAGTTCGTCTAACCACCATGGCCGCAGCCGGATGAATATAACCGGCTAGCGAGCTGAAAACCTTTTCATAATTTAAAAAATGTGGTATAAAGTATCAGTTGAAAGTGTAACTTGAAGTGCGACAAAACGGAAGGAAACATATAACATCAAATGTAATAATTAAAAGTGCGGGGTGACCAAAAATGTGGACGAACTATATCAACAAAGTGCGGCGCGTGGTTGGACGAGACGGCGAATGAGTAACTATTTATCACATAAAAATCAATCATAAAATATTTCAAAATAAAGAGCGCTATATTTTGGGGAAATTATTTACGTATGTCTGAGTGTGAGTGAGCAAGCTGGGTTGCTTTTCATAATTTAATTATTTATTTAGGTTAAGGTTTTACTTACATTTATTACTAGAATGTCGGCCATGTAACAGTAGCCGAAAGAATTTCATAATTTTGGACGAAAAATAATTTAGATAAATCGTAGTAGTTTGAGAATACGAAAAAATAAGTAAATATTAAAGGAATATTTATTAAATATTGGATTTAATAAATAAGATTTGTTTAACAGCATATAACCATGTGTTATCGTAGTTATTTCGCCGTTACCATTTCCTAGTGTTCTGTGCTGAAAAATTCGTCTAACGTTTCCGCGAATCTTCTGAATTGGGGGGAAGTCAGATTGCAAAATTATCCCGTTTTAATTAATGTAGTGTATAAAGGTTTCCATATCTGTCCTACAAAGATATTGGTGGCGACTCTCAACTTCTGATTGGAATTTATAACAAGGTAAGTCAGCGAGAAAGGATCGCAGGTAAGGTTCTGGCAGTTTGTATTTAATTTATTTATTTTCTAATTAGTTTGTTTCTTAACAAATTACCTTCCCTCTTTTTTAATGAATTAATTTGCATGAGCTCGTTCCGAAGTGTACGTCTCAACCTGTAACAATCAACTAACTTTCTTTCTTCTCCATACAAAAGGTCCTGGCTGATTTTAATATTAGAATGACATTGTTTTAATCATATGGCATTTCCGCCTAAATGATAAGTTGAACTAAAATAATTGACTTTTACATTATATGAGTAATTACGTTTTGCTTACTACTTAATTTTATTAAATATTAATTACATAATAAATTTCCTTATTTAATATCTGCGTTATTTAATATCAAACATGATATACTTTATAGTATTTCCTAACTCAAAAAGTCATATTTACGGTATATTTGGATGTAGGCTTAAACTGTACTTCCTGTCACATTAAATGGTTTACAATTTCTGTTAGATTCTAATTAACATTGAACAAGATCATTCTTGTTGTTGTTATTATAGGTTGATTTATTTAATTCTCAGTAATTTTATGATTTGGTTAAATAATTTGAATATTATCCTTAATTTACGCTTTTCTTTAGATTCCAGTGTTATTACACTTGCATTTTTTCTAATAATATTTTATACATTCCTTCAATACCTTCACCAATTGTTGTTACAGTTATTATACACCGTGATTGATTTACATTATACAATTTTCATCAATTTAATTAATTTCCTTTACTTATTTACTAATTAAAAGGTTGGTGAGATTTACCATTTGGCCTAGATTTTATGTTAGTTCATTTACAATGTTTATTATTATTCCAGCTTGCTAATACCCTCTCTGACCTACAATTCTTATAACATCTTAACTAAATTACCCTTATTTAATTACAGTAAAGTTTATTATTATTTGATACCATTAAAACATAATAAATATTTTATAACAAAAAAAATTATACTCAATCTCAAACATTCAGGCCTTGAGTTCAATGAACTGTTAATATAAACAAAACAAATCTGTTCTTTCTTCATTTAAATTATTCATTAAATTTAATTTTTAAGCAGTCTTTTGCTGTTTTTGGTTTTAGTTTAAGGATTTCCCCTTGTTCACTTCACTATTTATTGCTTACTCTTATATTATTTTTTGTCATTTTGTCTGGTATTGTATGATAAAGAATATAACTTATACGAGACCATCAGGATTTGCTTTTCATTATAAAATTAAATTGCACTGGTAAATTTTTAAATTTATATCTAGCACCTTTACTTACACATACTTTACATTTACGCTTATTTTATTGCATTGTACTTTTCTTATTTATTTTCATCTTTTTTGGGGGTTTCTAATTTTATTACATGTGGTTGTTTTTCCAATAGTCATTCTTTTTATTATAGAGGTTTGTTTATCCTGGACATTTCCTGACCTGCTCCTATACTACCTGGGTGTAATTACTTTATACATTGGCCTATCATTATTTTCCTATAATTTATTATATATTGCATGGTTGGTTTTAATTTATTTTATCTCTTCTAACTATGATTTCACTTCACTGTGGTCCTTGATTAATTTTTATAGTAGTTTCCCTGAGGTGAAATACATGATTATTTTTTAAATTAGAACAATGTGGATAATCTGTCATGCTACAATATAAAGACCTGCAAGACCAGTGCCTAAAAAGCTCTGTAAAACATTAGTAACTTAATTTTTAATCCGATATGGTAAATCCAGTAGTTTGACTGTGTTAATAATGTTTTTGTTTTCCTGTTTCCTCTCCAAATTCAGACTGTACGTGACTCCCTTAAGACACCAAAAAACAGTAGTATTGGAGACCTTTGTGTTACATTCCATGAGGATAGTATATTATATATTAATTTGCTTCCCCATATTGTCTGAGGTTTGTTGCTTTCCCATGCATTTATATATCTGAGGGATGTTCCTAGCACCTCTCCCATGTAGTTGTGCTGATTTATGTACAAATGCTGGCCACTTTTTCAGAACTATTCTCTCTAGTTGACACATTACAACCTCTGAAGAAGCTTTTTAAAAGTGAAAACCTGTTCAGGTTGTAAGGTAAAACTTTATGTTTTTACTCATAAAAAACTTTGTGTTCCGAGTCGTTAGTGAAATAGTTGTATTAAGTTATTTCAGTGTCCATACACAGGCATTCATAATCTTTGCATGTCTTGGTGAGTAAGTTATACCATTCTGTACATTCACTTATATCATCTCTTTTATGAAGTCTTCTATCGTTGTCCAAATACAGATCAGTGTGTACATGAATATTAATTTGATCTCAATAAATGAAATACTAGAATTACATTATATGCAATATGACATCCAGGTCTTATGAAACTCTATAAATCATAATTAATAACAAACAATATGTTGTAACAAATTTGTGAAACGTAGTTGGGAAAATAAAATAAACGGAACTGAAATGTGTTTTGGTTAAAACCCATTTTATTTATCTAACGACTTTCCTAAATAAACAGAACTTTATTAAAATCAACTTGATCATAAGTAGCTCAACTACAGGGTTGTGACACACATATGCAAATGTGAGCGCACACACAAATAGAAAGCAGCAGCTGCATATATGTTACATAGGCTAGATAAAAAACAATTGAAGTAACATTATTTTAAACACCTAAATGTATTTAAAAAAAAAATATTTATAAATCCAATTTAGCCACCCATGCAATAAATAAAAGACATGAATTCCGAGACTTCAGAAACATGACACTAATAAAACACATACCACACAAATGCACTATAGGGAATACTAGGGAAACTTACAAATATATAAACATAAAATATAAGGCAAACTAATACCAAAACAAATACAAATCTACACAAAACATGACACAATTTTTAAACCCCTAACCATTGGTAACACTCACAAAACAAAACTATATACCATACCTATACATGGTATGTGTTGTTCCTTCACTGCCGAATACGAACACAACAATAGCATAAACTTCCTAGACCTCTCCATCACAAAATTTGAACACAGGCACAAATTCAGTATATACAGAAAACCGACTACAACTGACACACTAATACACAACTCCTCCAATCACCCAATACAACACACCTAGCTGCCTTCAGAACTATGATACATAGACTTAATAACATCCCACTAGATGAAAAAGACTATAAAGACAAACTAAACACGATTAAATATCTAGCAGGATCCAATGGATACAACAGAACAATAGTCAATAAACTCCTACATAAAACAAACAACAGACAAAGACAGAAAACAACAAATTCATAACACTAACATACATCAATAACCAGACTGAAAGAATAGCCCACAAATTCAAAAAAAGCAGGATACATAATCACATACAAAACAGAACATACACTATCAAAACACACACACAAAGCACAAAACAAATTCGATCTACCTGGTATTTACAAACTAAACTGCTCAGATTGGAACAAATTCTACATAGGCCAGACAGGACGTAGCTTCAAACAAAGATACATTGAACACACGAAGCCACTACACTCCACTACCGAATCCACCTTTGCAAACCACCTCATTGAAGCAAACCACACATACAAAAACATGGACATTCTACACGTACACACGAAAGGCCGTAAACTAGACAGTCTCAAACATAGTGGGGGAGCAAATGGTAATATATTTCCCTTCCGTGGGATTTTTGTGGTACAATAATGGGAGTTAGTTTTTCTGAAAGGTATTAGCACAAGGGAAACGAATATGGATGTTGCCCGTCCCAAAAATTGTGCAAGGGTGGGGAGGGGATTTAAAATGGCCGACAACTCGTTTCACCGAAACAGCAATATCTTCATCATTTATAGGACTACAACAAATTTTCAAAGCTTAAAATACTTCTCAATGCAGTTTATACAATTACTAAAATATTGTGAATAATATAAATGAACCTCTTAGCCTCTTATGGATTGCTTAATATTGCTCTTCTGGTTTCCGTTGAAGGGTTAGTTTCTGTTACAGAGTATAAAAAATATTTTGGAATGAAACAAAATATTCATTGTAGCTTTCATTATTTTATTTTATTATGCCATCATCATAAATTTTAGATACAAGGACAGAAAAACTATATGGCATCATATTGATGTATTCGTTTGTTACCAAAAACACAATGAAATGAAAAAGTAATGTGGAATGATATTTACAGATATTAACACACAGGCGACACAAGTTCTCATTTGGCAAATAACGTTTGGAAGAAAACATATGATTTAATGAACCATTAAAATAAACTTTTTAAATATTTGAATAATAAGCTGTTTCAGAAGACCATTACTACAAAGTGTTTGTAAACAGTAGGTCATAAAAATAAAAATAATATAAAATAATAATTACACTTATTAATCAGTTTCACTGTCTTCATCTGAACTATTATCCCCATTCCGGTTAAAACAGTTATTTACATCATCGTCGGGGTCCACACATTTACACATGTCAGTGCATGGAAAGCCATGACGTCTGCATTTACATACAAGTGTTGAACATCTACTCTTTTTGCATGAACATTTCACTAGCTCCAGAATGGC
This sequence comes from Magicicada septendecula, assembly GCA_034769895.1. Classification (NCBI taxonomy): domain Eukaryota; kingdom Metazoa; phylum Arthropoda; class Insecta; order Hemiptera; family Cicadidae; genus Magicicada; species Magicicada septendecula. The sequence continues at coordinate 339,956,269 of CM068375.1, read as the reverse complement.
CTGTGGGGCAGGTTGCATCGTGGTTATCTGAGGTACAAATGTACCATTTTGTCTTTCCCATCCATAACCAGCATCGATGTGGCTGTGGAATCTTCGGATTCACATCATTTCGCCATACCATGGCTTGATAATGTGCTCTCAACATGGCATAGCGAAGAGCTGACTGTGTTGGTGGCATTTTCTCTGATTCGGCAATTTTCTTTTGAAACAAGGTAAACCGGACAGCTCCAACATCAGATTTTGCACAGTTTGGCATGTAAAGTTTACAAACAAAACGTTCTAACGCATCAAAAATATCATTAGATGATGTTGCATCCAATCCCAAGTTTGCAAAAGTTTGCAAAATATTTTTATCACATTGCTGAAATGCTTTCCAACATGAAAGTTTACCTTTACCAGCGAAAGCTCCTGTGGTATCGCTTCCAGTAAAGGCATGAAACCCAGGCAATGCATTCACTTTTTCTTTGCCTAAAACATTGTAGATTGGTTTTAGAGCAATCTGTCTTTTCTTCTTACCACTCCCTACAATACACGATGTTCTAGAACATAGCATGGGGTATCGCCGAAGAGCCAATACAACAACATCTGTATCTGGTGAGTGAATATCAATAGTAGAGGCTCCTCGTAAGGTTGCATCAGCAGCGTGTAATATCAATTTTGTGTCAGCTTCCTCGTGTGAGCTTCGTAGGTGCTGTACTGTGATGTGAGTGGCTGCCATTTCTTCTCGCCATGCCACAATGACATGTAGTTTCAGTTCTGTAAACCGACTGATAATTTTATTTGCCAAGTAGGCAGTTAACTCTTCTTTAGTCTGCACACTTGACAGCAATGTTTTCATGGTAATGTTCTTTATTGTTGTATTGTCAGTGATATGATATACGATTGATTCACTTCCTCTGAGACGTTTTTGGCGAGTTGCATTCTTCAATGAAACCGAAATATTATATCTATCAAAAACTACTTGCACTTCGTCATAGGAGTTATAGTAGAATGTCTGTAATCTCTTAAGGAAATGATTGGACAAATCTTCGTTGATATAACGAGGCTTATCAAGGCCATACCATCTATAATTGCAACACACATGTGGTTGGGCGGCTCTGGATCTTCAGGTGCTTGGTCACCAATTTGAGATTCTAGAATGGCAAGAAGGTCGCTCTTGCTACTTGGTAAAAGCAGGTCACCTTCAGGTGTGAAGAGTGCACATGGAACTACCGGAAGCTCATAATTAGATATAGCATCTCTGAGATCTGTAGTTTGTCTAGACTTTGCAACTAATAGCAATCTCACAAACAATGCACGGTCTTCTTTTAGCTCCAATACCTTAGACTGAAGTTTCACACTTGCTGTTTTGCCATTACTATTAAACATGTTAAGCTTCAACATCGTCATTTTAGACGATAAATTGGTTACATTATTTTGTATGCGAGTTTCAACAAACTTGTCATAAGCACCCTGACCAATGACATTTCTGTCACAAACATCTTTCTTAATGCTGTAATTCATGACAGCCTTTGTCGTAAAATTCGTGAGATCTGTAGATGTTTCTTTAAATACATTGCCTTGGTTCTGTAGCACCTCAGCAAGGTTATTCACATTACGTTCATGTAGATCTAAAAAGGCCTTTGTGTCTTCATGATGTCCACTACGCTGTTTGGAAACAATGCCTGCCGTTGCTTTGCATTCTGCAGCAAGAACAGCCATAGCAGGTGCAATTAAGAAGAATCTTGTTCTGGCTGATGGTATTCATGTTATACCAATTAATCCTCCACTCACTTTCATGGTACGGTTGATATGTTCTAGAGCATGATCGCCCCTATAGCACAAAAAGGTATGATGTTTCTGTTCACAACCCAATTGCCTCTTGAAAACTCATGGAACAATTCTGGATTTGTTTCTGGAAGAGCTTGCATCTCTGCCAAATATAGTGGAATCATGCGAGCATAGTGATGCTTGTCATGTGCAAAGAAGTACTTAAGTAATACATCAAGGGAGGATAAATGAAGTTGCCAATCACCAATTCTAACAGACTTTATAAATAAACACAAGTCTATCACCATTTCCATATACAGCAACATTGCCTTTGCATTTGGAACAGATTTCAATTTTTCATCAAACACTTCCATTTTTGCATATGTATCTTTTTATTCAAGAACTTGCTTAAATTGCTGAATTGCTTTCTTTATCGACTCTTTTTTTCCAGTACTACTGCAAAATGCGTGTTGTAGGTTTGTAAATGATCTTTGAATGTCATCTTTCAAGGTTGGGTTCTGTGCATAAAATTCTTCCATGTACTGTGAAAAGAGTGCCTGGACACTTATCAAATGTGCTTCAATTCCTCTTCTTACGTGTTTTCCAAGAAGAATTGAACTTGTTGTTGTAGATCCATACAAGCCACTCTGAATCTATGGCATATCCAATCTACTATTATCTGCAAAAGCACCAATACACCTCAGTCATTCCACGTAGACGAATATTAGATGAAACACACTTCACGTTTTCGTATTTAGCATTCTCTTGCACACTCTGTAAAACCTTTTCATGTGTGGTGGGGTTTGTGATTAGTCCTTCGGTTAATTTCTGTTGACATATTATACACAGTGCATAGTTGATTTCCATTTTTAGCATCTTCGTTTCTGGTTCACTGAGATCCATCGGAAAAAGAAAGTTTTTTTTAATTTAATTATGTATAACATGAGCTTATTAAAGCTTTCTTAAAATAAATATGACGAGGAATACCCATTGATATACCTATTATTAACTATGATAAATCCCAAACCAAATTTTAATGTCACCCAAAGAAAGTATAACACCCCAAAACCTCAAAGCAATGTAAATTAATTATAAACAAAAGTATTTAGTAATGTGAATAGAAGTGCACCACCTAAAAATTATATAATAAAATAAACAAACCTTCACTGTCCATTATAACTAAAAGTTTAGTCTTAGAATATTGTAGAACTCAAATATAAGTCAGAACCAACAGTGTAAGTGTACCAGTGCAAGTGATTTAAATATAATAAACTTCATAAAGGTGTAACTGTTACTTGAACTATGTGCTATTAAATAACTTTAAGTTTTATATAATTACAGAGGTGACATGTCATGAAATATTGTTATAAAAATATTTCTAATGTTTCATAGAAGAGGCCACTTTTTATCAAAAAACATTCATAAAAATGCAAATGATAAAGAGAGCAGGTGGGGGAATAATTACGGTGACAGGGGATTAAAATATAAACATAATATAAACAGAAAGGACTGAAATTAAGTTAAGTTTCACAAAAATAAAAAATTTAAATGGCTAATTATGTTTAGAGCCTATGAACTCCACATTTCAAGGTGGTATTTAGAATAAGAATTATTATTAAGATAAGAATGTTTGTTAATATAACAGTTCCATACAGCATAAAATGTTTATGTCTGTATACTATAATAATTTAGAAAATGTTTGTTATGTATTTTAAAAAATAGTTAAAACCAAAATGTCTAACTTTAAAGACTAATTAATTTTCAATATTGTTTTTTGTATTATGAGCATGAATACATTGCTACATGTACCAATAGTTATATAAGGAAATTTTATTTAAAATTGTGTTAATTTTAGAATGTCAGAGGGGGTATAGAAATAACATTATTTGAGAAACAGTATATGTAAAATAATAAAATCTACGCCAAAACAAGGAATTCCAAATAACATTATAATTGAGTAAGAAAGTTTAATAAACCAAGTAAACAAATGAGATTTATATAAGGTGAATCAATCACCAACTACTCTAACTGAAACTATACTTTAAAAGAATAATATAAAAAGATGTATTAAATTATTAAAAAATTTCAAAATGTAATACCTAACAATTCCAAAGGAGGAATAGTAAATTCATGAATTATAACTAAAAGACAGATCAAATAGTAAATTTATGGGAAATTAAGGAAAGGTAAAGATTTATATCAATCTGAAATTTATTATAATCATATTTATAACACCTAAGATGGCTATAATTTTGGACAAGAACAGGAAGCAGATATTGGGGCTATATTTCCAAAATGACAGAAATATAGCAATTTTGACAAAAATATTTAGAAATATGGACTATTGCATGTCAAATTAAACAGAAGGAGTTAAAGAAACCAATTATGTAATTACTAATTCACGAAAGGAACCAATAAACAAAAAATATTCTGAATATAATGTATTTTGAATCACATGAAGAGGAAGTGGATTTATAATTAAACAATACATTTTTAATATTAACTTGGCAAGATATTTCTGGAGATGAAGGAAGTAAAACAGTTCTTTATTAACATTAAAAGCGAACGGTTGATTGAAGCTCGCGCTAAGAATATATAACGAATAGTTAAATGGCGTGCAACAATTTAGCCTCAAATCAGTGAATGAACGAGAGTTACCGAAATTAGTATTTTAAACAGATAATCAGTGCACAACACCACAACAAACAGTGAAAACAAACAATTCTTAACCGAATATAAGTGGAATAAACTCATAAAATAATCAAACTTTAATAATTCACTTTACAAATGAACTTCACGAATTTTCGACACACACAAATAAAAGTGAACACCTCAAATATCAACATTTAAAGCCAGTGAACACCGAACATTTAACCAGAACACCTCTAACAACACAATAGACAATATACAATATTACGGAGAACAGAAAACAGTTGTGAAGGCAATTTTATTGTCAGAAATTCTAGACATAACATCTACGGTTTCCTTCATCAACGAAACGGCGGCTGTACAGTAGCGCGGTAATTTTACTTTATAGGTTGGCTAATCTGCGCTTTAATTTTTACGGTAATCTGATCATTCATGTCGGTGCTCTGCACAGTTCGTCTCAGACGCTAGTAAGCGGCGGTCGGAACGCGCCCGCAGCCTCACTGTCACATTTTTTCTTGTCGCGACAATCAATGTAGGCCTTAGGCCAACACTTCACTTATGGCTTTAGGCCCGTTCATTAATTTAATTTAAATTTGATACGAATTGTATCCACATTATGCTTATTAGCCAATCTATCACTCAAAACAACTTCTAACTGCTTAACAATTTCTAATGTACTTGTGAACATTAAATAAATGAATTAACTACAGTCCACTCGCTTCATCATTTCTGCATCCTGGCGAATCAACTTTAAGTATAAAACATTTCACACTCAACATTCTTCAACAAACATTTTCCGGTCTACGTGGACCGCATCATTAACATTTTTTGGTCCTCACGGTACTGATCACTAACATTTTTTGGTCGCTCCGGACCTGGATTTCCGGAAGTATTATTCATAATTATTATTTTTCTGCCACTATTTCTGGCCATCACGGGCGAATCAGCATATCCGCTGATACGACCGTGGCGTGATTCCATCGGCATTTCGCTCGTCGCCTTTGAGCCTCCTGACAACATCATCGCAAGAGCCTGCCAGCTTCAGTGCTTCAAACAAGGCTCTCATCTCTCCGAGCTGTGTTTGCCATCTTCTCCACGGCGTCGACGCTTCAGGACATCGCCTACAAGGTATCACCTCAATAACATCATATCAAGGTGCGTACAATGGCTGAAGAAGGCCTCAAAGAGTTAACCAGACAGAGAAGCGGCTTAAAGTCCGCAATAGTGCGCATACAATCAGCTGTCAGTAACTTTGATATAAATTCGAATACAAAACATTTTTTAACAGTAAGGCTTGAAAGTCTGAAAAGCTTGGCATCGAAGTACGACGAGGTACAATCTGAAATCGAACTTATTTGTAAAGACGTAAGCGCTGCTCAAGAAGACCGAGTTGACGTCGAAGAAATGCTATATTCGACTGAAGCAAATACTGTATTTTGCAATTGATTGATGCATTTAATGTTCAGGCTGTACCTCCCGTATTATCGACCTACATGCAATTAAAACCAATAAGTTTGCCCTGCTTACCAGGCAACATATTGGAATGGCAGCATTTTCATTCAATTTTTACGTTACATTATTACATATAATTTATAGTTACATTATTTACATTCTTCTTTAAAAAATGAACCTTTAGATTGAATTAAGTCACTACCTATTTGTAAGGAAAATTACTCAATAGCGTTGAGTTTGCTGTCCGCAAGGTATGACAACAAGTTCATACTAGCAAAATACTATGTTCAAAATTTACTTCAAGTCAAGTCGACAATTAAGGACTCTGTCCAAAGTTTGGCAGAATTCACAAACACGATAACGTCTTCCGTTAATTCACTGGCGGCAATGCAACTGTCAGTGAATTCATTTGAATTTATTACCATACAATTATTATCAACTAAACTCGACCCTACTACTTTTAAACTATGGAAGGAGTCTATAGACTCACATAATTTTCCTAACTTTCAAGATTTCACTCATTTTTTAAACTCACGTAGACAGCTGTTAGAAAATACACTGCCTATCGATGCCGGACAGCAACTCAACAAGCGGAGTTTAAGACTCAACAATAAATATGATAAATATAAATCAAGAAACGCTGCTGGCAGTACTACATTTAAGAGTTATCACTCAGCGTCAAGCAATTATTCATGTTTGTGTTGTAAATCTAATCACCCGCTTTACGCATGTGATAAATTTCGTGCATTAAGCACCGCTGAGCGGGGACAATTTGTATCAAGTTACAAATGTTGTACCAATTGTCTTAGATCAGATCATTTTGTATCTAATTGTAAGAATAAGCAGGTATGTAAGATCTGTTCAAAACGACACCACACATTGTTGCACGCGAACAATGTGCCGAACTCAATCTCTGCCAGTAGTAGTAACTATTGCTCACTTAAATTACAATCCACGAACAATGTTCTTTTATCAACAGCAATTGTATTTGTAATTGACCAGGCTGGCAACAGACAAAGGGCAAGAGTTCTTTTAGACGCCGGGTCACAAATAAATTTTTGCACCAACTCATTTGCAAGGAAATTACGGCTTAATTTGACTAAATCCAACATACCAATTACGGGTATAAATAATACAGCGTGTTACGCCACTAATCTTGCGTCTATACGCATTATTTCTCGTTATCAGAGATTTAGCTTCGAGGCAAAATGTGCTATCTTATCTGTATTAACCCACCATCTGCCGGCACAATCGTTTGACATAAGTCAATTCCACATTCCGGACAACATTTTTCTGGCTGACCCAAATTTTTCAATATATCATCGGAAATCGACATACTTTTAGGGGCGCAATTTTACCTGGATTTAATTTTAGCTAATAAATACGTACGCGGCCCTCATTTTCCCATCATTCAGGAAACAAAGCTAGGCTACATTTTGGCTGGCAATCTGCCCAACCACTGCCGCTACAAGGATCCTGCTGTTTCGTTCCTAGCTAGGAACAACGACAGTCAAATTCTGAAGTCTCTCGAAAGATTTTGGGAAGCAGAAACTATCCCTCACAACACACCTGATAACGAGTTAGCCTGTGAAGAGCATTTCGTGCGCTCTACTCATCGCAACCATGACGGTAGGTTCGTGGTTTCACTGCCATTTAAGCCCGATCATCTCCAGTTGGGGGAATCTTACACCAATGCTGAAGCAAGATTTTTGAATTTAGAGCGTCGATTCAGGCGTGATGCTAAGCTCGCGCGCGATTACGCAGACTTTATTAACGAATATAAGGATCTTGGACACATGACGCTTATCGATAATTGCGCTATCAATTCAGGAGTGTCAAATACTTACTATCTGCCACACCATGCCGTGTTTAAACAGTCTAGCTTGACCACAAAACTGCGCGTCATTTTTTATGGTTCGTCCAAAACTACCAACGGCCTTTCTCTCAACGACATATTGTTGGTAGGCCCGAATGTTCAACAAGACCTTTTTTCTATTCTTTTACGTTTCCGCATGCATAAATATGTTCTCATCGCCGATATCGAGAAGATGTATCGACAAATTCTCGTAGCTGAAGGGGATTGTCACGATCAACGTATTCTGTGGCGTGACTCTCCTCTCGAACAATTTAAACACTTTGAATTGCGAACGGTAACCTACGGCACGGCTAGTGCTTCGTTTTTGGCCACTCGCTGTCTTATTCAAATTGGTAGGGACCATCAAGCTTGTTTTCCTGATGCGGCGTTAGCTATAACGAATGATTTCTATGTCGACGATCTGCTTACCGGTTCTGACACCATCTCTGATCTGACCAAGTTGAAATCTGATCTAGGTGCGTTATTGAGTCAATACGGTCTCACGTTGCATAAATGGGCATCTAATGAACCCAGAGTGGTCACAAGTCATGACAATTTATCACTCCCCTTAAACAAACAGGACAATGTGCGTACCCTGGGCATCCTATGGAATAACACTGCCGATTCATTTCTGTTTGACATTAAATCATTCCCCGTTGAATCAAGCATCTCCAAGAGGAGAATTCTTTCGATTATTGCAGGCATATACGATCCTCTTGGACTGATCGGTCCCGTTGTCTTTTTGTACAAACAGTTTATGCAGCAACTCTGGCTTTGCAAGCTCGGTTGGGATGAACCGATCTCCGGCCAATCACGTTTGGATTGGCATTCTTTGTGCGACAAATTGGGTCTGATTAGCAAAATTGTGGTCCCACGTTCTATTCGTTGTAAGCTTGAGGCAAGTACAGTTGAATTACATGGTTTTTCGGATGCCTCTGAAAGGAGGTTTGGGTGTTGTATTTATATCAGAGTCATTTATCAAGATTCATCGGCCTCTTGTCATCTCCTGTGTTCTAAATCTCGCGTAGCTCCCTTACGACAGGTGTCATTACCTCGCATCGAACTCTGCGCTTGCTTGTTGTTATCGCGACTCGTATTTAAGGTCGTTCCTGCGCTTTATTCGTTCATTAATAGTGTTCATTTGTATTCTGACCCTATGGTGTCTCTTTACTGGATTCATGCCCAGTCAAAGAGGTGGAAAACATACGTCGCTAATCGTGTTGCTGAAATTCAGCGTCTTACGCAAGCCTATACTTGGCATCACATCAATTCTAGACACAATCCTGCTGATATTATCTCCAGGGGGTGTCTCCCTGACGTTTTGCGCGATTGTTCGCTTTGGTGGCACGGTCCCACTTGTTTGTCTCAATCTTCCGAGTCCAATCCTTTTTCACCCTTTTTACCTTCTAATCCGTCGTCTTCTGAAGTCACTGCGGAGGAGAAACAAACCCATATTCTTTCTCTAATGTCTACCCTGGCTATCGACCTTCCTAAGGACTTTTCCTCGTTGTATCGTCTAACGCGCGTATACGCTTACTCTTTTCGGTTCATCAAAAATATTAGACTCTCCAGTGCTGACAAAGTTACGGGCGATCTTACCCCTGTCGAAATTCATCATGCTCTCAATTTCTTCATAAAACAATCTCAGTCGATCCACTTCGCAGCCGAAATTAATTGTCTTCGTAACGGATCTTCTGTTTCCATTAGGAGTAAGTTGGCTTCTCTCGACCCGTTTCTTGATGATTCTGGAGTGATACGCGTAGGCGGGCGATTACAGCAGTCACAATTACCTTACGACGCTAAACATCCTATTGTCTTACATCCATCGGCTCATATTACTCGCCTCATCATTGAACGCGAACACATTCGTCTACTTCACGCTGGTGCTCAACTCGTGCATCACTTACTTCGTCAACGTTGGTGGATTGTTAATGCCAGGATAGTCATTCGCTCCATCATTCGTAAATGTGTCAAGTGTTTCAGGTTTAGTGCCAAACAGCAGGTTCAGAGGCTTGGTATTTTACCATCTCCTAGAGTCACTCCATCACGGCCGTTTCTATTCTGCGCGGTTGATTATGGTGGTCCCTTCATGATTCGTCATGGCGGGCAGAAATCCAGAACTCTCTCTAAGGCATACGTGTCTTTGTTTATTTGCTTAGCAACCAGGGCCATTCAAGTGGAATTGGTTTCCGACCTTACAGCCAGTGCGTTTATAGCTGCCTTACGTCGTTTTATGGCACGCAGGGGCATACCCAGTCAGTTATAATCTGATAATGGCACAGACTTTAGTAAGGCCCGCAATATTTTACATGATCTCTACAACCTTTGGCATAATAAGGATGCCATCTCATCGCTCAAATCATTTACGTCCTCTCAGAGGATCTCATGGTCATTTATTCCGCCCTCGTCACCTCATTTCGGTGGCCTTTGGGAGAGCGGTATAAAGAGTTTGAAGTTTCATCTGCGCCGCATGGTAGGCAAGTCTCTACTCACCTTCGAGGAGTTTACGACAGTTTTGTCTCAGATAGAGGCATGTCTGAACTCTCGACCTTTATTTGCCATCTCTTCGGATGTAAATGATCCGGTGCCACTTACACCTGGCCATTTTTTGATTTGCGCACCATTAACGGCGATACCGGACCCAGACTTATCTCATATTCCTATCTCTCGTCTTGGGCGTTGGCAACTTCAACAGAAGTTTGTCCAAGGCATTTGGAAGGCGTGGTCTCGCGACTATTTACACCAGTTACAACAGCGTCACAAATGGAAATTAGCTAAGGATAATGTTTCCATTGGGGACCTAGTTTTACTTATTGAGGATAATCTACCTCCATTAGCCTGGAAATTTGGTGTAATTACCGCCACATTTCCCGGCCCAGATAACTTAATTCGAGTCGTAGACATTCGCATGCCTACTGGTGTTTTGCGGAGACCAGTACATAAGTTATGTCTGTTGCCAGCGCGGGACGAGATTTGACACAAGATTATTATGATCATTTAGCACATGTAACGTTTTGCCCACGTTACAAATCCAGGGAACCCATCCTAATTGACACTAGCCAATTATACGGGCTGCCTACGTTGTAACGAATTGAAATTAAACTCAACACAATTAACAATAATAATTAAGCTAATTATTAGGACACAAGGGAAGGTATTTCACTGATTTATGCACTCACTTCAATGTGTAATAAGATGACTTCTCTTTGTTAACAAATGATATGAAAGGATCCCATAACATAATTATTTATACTAAAATATTCAAAAGGGTTTTCTGGAAAACTAGGGATCATATTGATCATGTACCTTTACCTCGGATCCGAGTTTACTTTAAATATTGTAAAGACGTCTGAGTATTACTGTGCTCATCTAGGAGCTTGCAAGATTACATTTACCATTTGAAGAATGGTATTATTTGCTAAAGGGATTATAATTAACATTTACATATTAACGTTACAACGTATGATTTTCAATATTACAGTATACATCTATTTGGTTTCATTTATTGTTTACCGAAAATTATAGTCTTTGAAAAGTCTCTTTCATCTATAAGTTATGTCTCAAATGTAATTAACTCTCGATAGTCAAGCTATCGAGTCACCTTTACAATAAGTTGTGCTGTCCTCGTCCTGGGGTGTCACACTTGGGAATTCTGGTAGTCGGCGTCGTCATCTGGGTCGTGTCTTCGGCGAATATTTTATAGCTGGTTCACTGAGGAGATTGAAGTAAAGCTGGTTAAAGTTGGGGTAGATCCACGTAGGTCCTGGTCAGCGTCGTAGGGGTCGTAGACGTCCATATGTGCAGTTTATGCAGGTCACATATTCACATGTAGAGTTGTACTGGAGTTTACATCTTGAGTAGAGACGTCATCTTGCTTACGTGTTGTTAATTTTTCTTAACTTATTACATTCCTTAACAAAACCTTTCTACATTTTATATATTAAAACTTGCTCCCAACGTTTTGTAGTGGTAGCTAACAGTTACATTTAAATTTAATCAACACATTTCTGAAGAGCTCTCGCTCGTAGGTGTGCACTGTCTGACGGCTGCATAGTAACTCTTTTCTTGATTCGACTGGCACATTACAACGAAGCGGAGCGAGTACTCCGCGATAATATAGTTCCTATTTTTATTTAAATTGACATTATTATAACAAGAAGAAACAAATTATTTATACTTATTTAATTTACGGGAATTATTTTAACTACTACTCGTGCCTTCACATTACTAATTACAAACATTACGATTTTTATACATTTTTAAGTTACAGACGGTTCGCTAAGCACGTTGAGTCCGGAATTAAACAGGTCACCGCATGATGACTTACAAAAGGGTTAACTGTGATATTAATAGCTTTTTACAATTCGATTTTTTTATTAATTGTTTAGTTAGATTTTTCCATTTACATCTCATACTTATTCTGAGTTAGTACAGGGGCATTAGGTTTAATAGTGCGATTTAAAAATACTTAATTGCTTTTTAATTTTTTTTTATTATTAAATACTTTATTACCAATTAAATCGTCACATACTCCGCCGCTTAAAATCCACATTAAGAATTTTAGTGAGCAGAACGCAAAATTGGAGACTTGGAGTATGCTTGGTGTCAATGTGTGGAATTTCTCTCACATTGTTATTGGCAAGTGTTATGCCCATTTATTTCTTCTCTACAATACAATATACGTATATATTTTCTTAAAAACTACCTTTTTTTATTACATAAAATTTACACTTAATATCTACATTTTAAAACACAAAACTCTTTCTTATGTCTACTACTTAAATCTACTACCGGTTTTTTCTTTGGGTTATAGTTACTCTCTTCATAGAGTAATTTTCTAAATATTTTGTTATTTAGAGCTCAGTTTAGTGGTCATTGAGTACTCATTTACTTATCTTTCGCTGAACTGGATCTCAGGTTGATCAGGCCTCATTTCCAAATTCTACGATTAACACTTAGCACGGTTACTGAGGTATAAGATAACTTCACTACCTAGTATTACCTTTTCTATTTTTGGTTATGCTATTTCCTCTTTTCTTCTTATACAATTTTATCTGCGAAATATGTGTTCTCCGCACATATTCTCGAGTCGCAGGTTCGTACAGGGCTACTGTAACTGGAGTTAAGTACTTCTGGATTTGGTAAGGACCACACCATCGGTATGATAGTTTAGAGGTGGTCTTATCAATTGCACTACTAGTCGGGTGAGTCTTGTACATTACTAAGTCACCGACTTGGTACCTAGCTGCATTGTTATGAATATTTCTCTCGTGGTATTTTCTGGATTTCTCTAAGTTCGCTCTTAAATTAGTGCGAGCTTTATTCCATATTTGCTTAATCTGCTTATCGTTTATTTGCGGAGGTAGCAGGTCGTGTATTTTCCATTTAGTGGACAAGGGGTGGTTTGGTTTGTATTTATACAGTAACTCAAACGGGGTCGACTTGTGTCCTTCGTGATAAGCTGAATTAAAGGCGTATTGTATCCAGGATAGCTTTTGGTCCCAAGACGTATGATCGTTCGCATGGTAGGCGATTAAAGCAGATTTGAGGTTTCGTAGATACCTTTCAGCAATATTTCCTTGCGGTCGATACTCCGTAGTGGTAATATGGTCTATTCCTAACTTGAAACACATATTCTTAAATTCTTTCGCTTTAAATTGTGGTCCGTTATCTGACACTATACGTACAGGTGTACCGTAATCTTTAAATAATCTTTCCTGTAATATTTTTACAGTCGTCGACGCTAATGCTCGCCGCATGGGATACATCCAAACAAATTTGGTGAACGAATCTACAAAGATGAGTAACAGAGTATTACCTGATTTCGATCGTGGGTAAGGACCTGAAAAGTCTAAATAAAGTTTAGAGAAAGGGGTCTTAGGGATTTCTGAAATTAATTGGCTTACCTGATTATTTCTTGCCGGTTTACTGAGAGCACATAAATTACATTTTTTTACGAAACTAGCTATTTCGCTGTTCATATTGTTCCAATGATATTCCTTTCGAACGCGATGTATAGTTTTATTGATTCCCATATGGGCTCCAATGGTAGATGAATGGAAGTACTCCATCAGCATGGGCTTAATCATATCAGGGGCGATTATTCTTAATTCCTTTCCATTTCTTATTTTGTGGCATAGTACACTTTTACTTAATACGTATTTCTCGGATTTAATACCTTGCGCAAGTTGTTCTATAATCGGTTTCAGAAGAGGGTCTTGTTGTTGATATAGGGCAATGTTTGTAAAGGCAAGCGGGAATTCAGTAATTACGGCGTTAGCAAGGGCTGTTTCCGGATTCTCCTTGTTTCCGGGAGTATTTGTGGGCGACTGGAACATACGGGACAGGGTATCAGCGACTACGTTTTGTGTACCTTTAATATACTGCACTTTGAATTTTTAGCAGTTTAACCTCAATACCCATCTTCCAATACGTCCTAACTGTTTAGGGTGATTCAGTAACCAAGATAATGCTTGATTATCAGTTTCCAAAAGGAATTCTTTATGTTCTAGAAAGGGTTTAAACTTCTCAAATGCAAAAACAATGGCTAAACATTCCAATTCATATGCGGAATATTTTTTTTCTTGGTCGCTCAAAGTTCGCGATGCATAACTAATAGGTAGTCTACTGTTTTCTATCTCTTGATAGATGACTGCACCTAACGCTACACTAGAACTGTCGGTCTGCACTACGAAAGGTTTTGTGAAATCGGCTAGTTGCAAAACTGGGGGAGAAATGATGCTTTCTTTGAGTTGTTCAAACGCATTTTGGTGTTGTGCGCTCCATTAAAACTTCGCTCCCTTCTTTCTTAAGGAATTCAGCGGTGCTGCTATTTCGGCAAGATGGGGAATATACTTGTGGAAATAATTTACCATTCCCAAAAATCGGGCTATACCTTTTGCATCTCGCGGGGGTGAAAATTCTCTGATGGCGCGGGTTCGTTCGGGGTCAATGCTTACTTTTCCATTCGCTTCACGATGTGACCTAAGAATGAAAATTGTGGGACGGCAAAATTTACTTTTTTGGGGTTAACAGTTAATCCTGCTTTTTGTAACCGAGATAACACTTCACGTAGGTGTTTAAGATGTTCCATTGATTCGCTATAGATAACGATGTCGTCCAAGTAGTGATACACATATTTAAATTTAATATCATGAAATATCCTTTCTAATAATCTACTACATACGGAACTTCCTTGAGATATTCCAAAGGGTACTCTAGTAAATTGGTACAGGTTAAAAGGAACGGCAAACGCGGTTAGACGTTTTGATTCTTCCGACAGGGGTATTTGGTGAAAAGCTTGATTCAGGTCCATTACCGCAAAGACTTTCGCTTTCGTGAAGTAATGAAAATCACTATGGATGTCTGGAAGAGGGATAGATTCAAATTCTATTCGTTTGTTTAATTGCCGGTAGTCCACAACTAGTCTGTGTTTATCGTGACCTTTTGGTACTAAGAAGGAGGGTGATGAATATGGAGACGTAGAGGGTTCAATGACTCCTTGTTCTAACAACTTGTTGATATGGTTTCTCATCACTTCCATCTTGGGAGGCGACAACTTGTATGGTAGTAGGCGTATTACTTTCTGATCGCTCAGATTGATCTTATATTCTATTAGTTTCGTAAGTCCTAGCTTAGGTGTAAGAACTGAGGAAAATTCTTTTATTAATTTCTGCATTCTCATTCTATCTCTACTTTCTAGATGAGATAATTCAGACTCTTGGTGTACTACGTGTGCAGTAGATGATCTAGTTCTTTCTTGTTTGTCATTATTGCAATCAAAATTATACTTCCGTGTACGGTCGAATCGAAAATAATATTTCTGCTCATAGATGTCAAGAATCATTCCCGTTTTACTGATAAAGTCTGCTCCCAATATTAAGTCGGGTCCTAATTCATTACATACTAACATAGTAAAAACCCAGGTTAGGTTCTTGATTTTAACTTTAATGGTAATGCTCAGTTTTATTATTATATTTCGTTTATTGGCGGTAGCACATTTTATATTCACCGCTTGACTCCGTTTTACTAGGTGGTGTTCCAATAATTTATCTGCTAACTCTTGACTGATTAAGGTTCTGGTAGATCCCGAATCAATTAATGCGATTGTGGAGGTAACACCTAGGTCAACTTGTATTAAGGGTAATAGACTTTTAGTCCAGTTACATTTATTTATCGCGTTACATTTTTTTCAAGAAACTTTCTTACGTAGGGATCTATTTCTTTAGAGTTTCTTTTTCTTCCCCCCCTTTTTTTTTTTATACATTTCTTTAGGTTCACCGGATTTCAAGTTGCTGCGGAAGACACAGGATTTCGGGTCTCCCTGCCTTACATGTTTTTTGGATCAGGGTGTTTACGTTCGAATTGCTTGTTGTTACAGTTTTTAATTATGTGTCTATATTTGCCACAATTATAACACATGTGCTTATTGCGAGGAGGGTACCTAGTTTCGTTTTAGATGGTGTTACATTTGACTTACCAGGGCTGCGCACATTGTGAGGTCTATTGAATACTTGCCTTTCATGCAGGGTTGTTATATCGGGCACTAGGGCTCGCAATTCATTTCTATTTGCTTCTGCTGATTTCATCGCATGTCTGTTCTGATCTGAGTACCATACATTCGAAAAATGGATACTGCATTGTTCTAGATCCGCAAAGGTGTTAGGTCGATTTATTAAAGCTAAACGAGATCTTTCCTCTGGTGACAATCCTACTAAAATGGTGTCAACCATCTGTGTCTCATTCCAATCTATTCGTAGTAGTCGAGATGACTCCCTGATGTCTGAGATGTAATGGGCTAATCTCTCGTGATTTCCTTGTACTCGTAGTACGGTCTTTCTTTTAAGTTCTTCATACATTCCGGTGGGAATAAAGTACTTTATTATTGAGGTATGCAGGTCTTCTACTGGAAGGGTAGAGCTTAATGCTTCTATCACACGATTCTTTAACGGGGGTTTACATTTCGGTAGGAGAACTTGCAAAATTTGCCAGTCATTCAGCTGCTGTAGATCTTTTATCTGCAGGAGATATTTGATGAAATTTAGTAGTTTGGAGACATTTAATCAATCAGTGTAAGGGATTTCAGTTAAAAGTTTCTCCACAGGATGAGTGATTTTTCCATAGAGGTCTGCATTATAGTTCAAGTTTGGCATCGCTTTAGGAGGACGATATGATGCATTCGGGGTGGTCAATTCGTGCGTTTCGGGGCGAATCTGGAAACGATTGGGAGGAGGGGCTTCAAATATAGCCGGGGCATTTAAATCTCTATCAGGGTATTGCTCGTGAGCAGCTTGTATTTGCGATACGGCGGGTGAGTCGCGATCAGTGTTAGGTGGAGGTAGATCTGTAGTAGGGGATTGAACTGGGGAGATGTGTAGTTTCTTCAAGGACTTCTCAATTTCATCCATTCGGAACGAGTCGGATTTTCTTCTTAACTCATTGATAATAGTGGGTAATCGACGTAAAGCTTCGTCAGCAAAATTTTGGATTTCAGCGTAAGATTAGGCCAGATCAATAAATTTTTCATTCGCCGGGTTAAATGCTCTATTCTTTGAGTAGTCCGCAATATTATCGCCGGAGATTTCTCGTCTTGGAGGGTTTGAGACAATAAGGTTAGCTCGCTATACTTGGCATTACAAATTTCTCTCTCGCTCTCATAATCGAGTCCGCTTAGGTTGCTTAATTGCGCGGGTGTATCAAATCCACTTTCGCGTATTGACTTACGCAATTCCGCGACTGTTACATTCGCATGGGGTAGACCACGCAAAAGAGCTTCATAAGACAGCTCGTCCTTTAATAGTAAATCCGGATTAAATTGTGCCATTTTTTATCTTATTTCTAACACATTAAAACGTACTTAAAATTGATTTTACTACACTATACACTTACTACATAGACAAGTTCTTTCTTGGGTAAATCATTTGCATAGTTCTCAAGAGAATAATTTCTCTTCTAAGGGAGAGACAGAAATTCCACACACATATACTTCAATGTTAAATCAACGATCAGCTGTTTGCTGGAATGTAGGTCACCCTCGTTTATTTAGTAAACAATGACAAGGTAGTTGTATGCGTGGGAACGCGAGGATTACGCACACGTATTGTTCTCTACACAATGCCTCAGCCTATCTTTCTCGACCAGTTTAAACTGGACAGGCCAGTCGGAGTAAGGGGTGAATCTAATTCAACAAAACAAGCTTTACAAGTTACAGGTGTATTACGGTTATAACAGTCTGAGTTTAGTAATTAATTCTCTTGCTTTCCACCATTAAATTTTTTTTTTGTAACAAAATTCAGTTACGAATTTCTTTACACGTAATTAACCGGGTCTACTTTACGCAGGAGTTTATGTTTTTGTTTTTACCGTGACGACAGACATACACTTACATTCTATGCAGGCATATTCATGAAACTACAGGTCTTGAATTGTCACAATATAAACCTGTTAAAGACTGAACAGATTAACAAGCACTAAAATTCATGTGCGTACTTGCATTTGGCGTCATACAATGATATTTCAAGTTATACAGACTACCATTGCATTAAATTACGTATCTTAAAATTAATTAATTTTATGAAAATTAATGTTACATGAAATACAGTAACTGAGTGCATAGATCAGATAACGAGTGCAGAGAGTTATCTATTTTACTACGTAACAATTATTTTAATTATCAGAGTGACGTATCTTTGTTAGCGTCACGATGCTTACAACCTTTTTTAACTCAAAGCAGAGTGTGGTCATTTTTTTTTTTTTTGACACTCTGTACATGATCATTTCTTTAATAACGAAAGCAGAGTGGCGCATTTTTGTAACGTTTTGCCCACGTTACAAATCCAGGGAACCCATCCTAATTGACACTAGCCAATTATACGGGCTGCCTACGTTGTAACGAATTGAAATTAAACTCAACACAATTAACAATAATAATTAAGCTAATTATTAGGACACAAGGGAAGGTATTTCACTGATTTATGCACTCACTTCAATGTGTAATAAGATAACTTCTCTTTATTAACAAATGATATGAAAGGATCCCATAACATAATTATTTATACTAAAATATTCAAAAGGGTTTTCTGGAAAACTAGGGATCATATTGATCATGTACCTTTACCTCGGATCCGAGTTTACTTTAAATATTGTAAAGACGTCTGAGTATTACTGTGCTCATCTAGGAGCTTGCAAGATTACATTTACCATTTGAAGAATGGTATTATTTGCTAAAGGGATTATAATTAACATTTACATATTAACGTTACAACGTATGATTTTCAATATTACAGTATACATCTATTTGGTTTCATTTATTGTTTAACAAAAATTATAGTCTTTGAAAAGTCTCTTTCATCTATAAGTTATGTCTCAAATGTAATTAACTCTCGATAGTCAAGCTATCGAGTCACCTTTACAATAAGTTGTGCTGTCCTCGTCCAGGGGTGTCACACTTGGGAATTCTGGTAGTCGGCGGCGTCATCTGGGTCGTGTCTTCGGCGAATATTTTATAGCTGGTTCACTGAGGAGATTGAAGTAAAGCTGGTTAAAGTTGGGGTAGATCCACGTAGGTCCTGGTCAGCGTCGTAGGGGTCGTAGACGTCCATATGTGCAGTTTATGCAGGTCACATATTCACATGTAGAGTTGTACTGGAGTTTACATCTTGAGTAGAGACGTCATCTTGCTTACGTGTTGTTAATTTTTCTTAACTTATTACATTCCTTAACAAAACCTTTCTACATTTTATATATTAAAACTTGCTCCCCACGTTTTGTAGTGGTAGCTAACAGTTACATTTAAATTTAATCAACACATTTCTGAAGAGCTCTCGCTCGTAGGTGTGCACTGTCTGACGGCTGCATAGTAACTCTTTTCTTGATTCGACTGGCACATTACAACGAAGCGGAGCGAGTACTCCGCGATAATATAGTTCCTATTTTTATTTAAATTGACATTATTATAACAAGAAGAAACAAATTATTTATACTTATTTAATTTACGGGAATTATTTTAACTACTACTCGTGCCTTCACATTACTAATTACAAACATTACGATTTTTATATATTTTTAAGTTACCGACGTTTCGTTAAGCACGTTGAGTCCGGAATTAAACAGGTCAACGCATGATGACTTACAAAAGGGTTAACTGTGATATTAATAGCTTTTTACAATTCGATTTTTTATTAATTGTTTAGTTAGATTTTTCCATTTACATCTCATACTTATTCTGAGTTAGTACAGGGGCATTAGGTTTAATAGTGCGATTTAAAAATACTTAATTGCTTTTTAATTTTTTTTTATTATTAAATATTTTATTACCAATTAAATCGTCACACACAATGCTATTTTACTCAGCCATTGGCTTATTACTTTATTATGACCATTTGGTCAACTTAATTGTGATGTATTATCACAACATTTTCATAACAATTTGCGCCATTGCGTGTTTCTATACCCATCATAGTTTTATGGTGGTATATTGCTATTTTGTATTTGTATAATTAATATTTTGTGGGGCATACTATGTCCTACACATTTACATTTTGATGTATTAGGTATGTGTCATGTTTTCGGTGGTATTATTTTATAAAAATTTGTTACATAATATTCGCATGTTTTGCAGTTACGCAACCATGCATGCATTTTTTACACAGTTGTTAATATGTGTGATTTATTGTTCTATAAGTGTCTTTTTCAATTGTTCAACTCATGCATTACATTTGTAATCACAGTGTCGTATTTGTTACTTATGCCATTGCGATTATTCATATTGTAATTAACTAAATTGTTGTTTATTATATTTATTATATAACTTGCGTTTATGTAAAACATCGTTTTTGCTTCTACTGTATGTAACAATGCCACGCCTAGGTTTATTTTATATTGTATTGTTATATTGTATTTGTATTTTGTGATTATGCATTGCACAATTATTATTTCTGCTTAAATTATGACATACATGTCATCATATATGTGCTTGCATTCAGTCAGCTATCTATAGCTTGTTCTCACACAACAACATATTGTAAGTTCCTGAAACTTCAGGAATAGCATGACTTGTTCAATACATGACGCCATGCTAAAATTACGTTTAAACATGTATAATTTGTGGCAATTTTGTTCATATAAGCAATACTCTGTACAGGTCTACTGGCCTCAATTATTTCACGGTAACCATCTATGACTTGCATAGGGTTACAAGCTATCGGGCCATCATGTGATGAGCTTCCGATCATACATTATTAAACATTGTCTAATTATGTATTTTTCATGTTTCATAACGTTCGATATTGTACACGTACAACATATGACGGCAATACTTGCCAACGCATACATTTTTATTCATGCATGAAATTAGTTTGCTCGCCAACCTTGGCTTACCAAACGCTTATCTTTAAAGCTTATCTTTATTCATGCTTATCGCTAAACCATTAACGTACAGCTGTTATCTAATATTACAACTCAAGGTTCAATGCAGTCTTGAAATTAACTTTCATTATTAAGAACACTGTATGTTATAAACTAAGTTACCAAAATGTATAATAATTTACTAAAATGTAGTAAAAAAATCTATTGATTTTTGACGGGCAGTTTATGTACAGTAGCGCGGTAATTTTACTTTATAGGTTGGCTAATCTGCGCTTTAATTTTTACGGTAATCTGATCATTCATGTCAGTGCTCTGCACAGTTCGTCTCAGACGCTAGTAAGCGGCGGTCGGAACGCGCCCGCAGCCTCACTGTCACATTTTTCCTTGTCGCGACAATCAATGTAGGCCTTAGACCAACACTTCACTTACGGCTTTAGGCCCGTTCATTAATTTAATTTAAATTTGATAAGAATTGTATCCACATTATGCTTATTAGCCAATCTATCACTCAAAACAACTTCTAACTGTTTAACAATTTCTAATGTACTTGTGAACATTAACTACAGTCCACTCGCTTCATCATTTCTGCATCCTGGCGAATCAACTTTAAGTATAGAACATTTCACACTCAACATTCTTCAACAACCATTTTCCGGTCTACGCGGACCGCATCATTACCATTTTTTGGTCCTCACGGTACGGATCACTAACAGCGCCCATGATGGTTCCGTGATGCAAAGCAACTCTCGCGATTCAATTCATCTAGTCACCGTTGGGTATAAACTTGTGCATTCTAAACATTATATATTATTATCAATTTGTGTATTTTATTAATTAATAAGATTTATTTTGTAATGTTATACTTTCTATGCTTGCCCCTTCTCTGACTATTGTAAATATAACCGTTAAAAGAACCTTCCATACAAATAACTATATAATATAACCTGTATCACGAATCGATTATCCCTGTAGAAGAATCGAACTGTATATCAATATCGATTTTAAATCGATATTTTCTGAAAATTTGTTAATAAATCAAATTAATTCAATTATCTGGGTTTAAATTTATTTCACCAGTTAAAATAAGAGTTTTCATTAACTATAAGACTTACTGGAAGACGACCATTACTAAAGGAGAGTGATATACTGGAACATAGAAGAAAATCGCCAATCGATTGGTCAAGTGAGACAATCTGATTAACTCCAATTTTATTTACCGTGAACCAGAAGTGAATAAATTGACAAAAATAAATTACAGAATTTTAAATTTTTGACAAAAACCAATAACAAGAATCATTTATTAATTATCTAAACTAGAACCAAACATAAAAAATTTTTTTCTGAAAAAATTTTTTTTTAAATTAAATTAAAATTTTTTTTAATTTTTTGTATAATACAGAAATATTTTTTGAAACCAGTAAACAGGTCTAGTTACAAATTGGCACTCACAACAGTGGGGCTTAACGTAGACGAACAGCGGCTTGTTACAAATTGACTCACAACAGTGGGGCGTAAATTTGAACAAAAGGTTTAACGAACCCTATTTATTTGAACTTGTTACATAATTAATATTATATTTTGTAAAGTAAGGAAAGGCAAATTAATAGTTCAAACCAACCAGAAATAGTGGATCAAAAAATATGAAACTAATAAGATGAATTAATAATAACTTTGCTAGGAAAATTGGAAATTGATGACCAAGACAAATTCAAATTTGACCACACAAATCTAATCAAAGAATACAAGTTAATAGAACCTAGACTAATTTGATGTAAATTACCCTATTCAATATACAAATATATCATCATAATAATAACCACGACCTATAATAGTAATCAACTACGTTCAATTTTAACTTCGTTGATTCACGAGCGGAATCAACATGTAAAATTGACTTAAATTAGGTGTTTCTACCAGGTAAGGCCATAATCAGTAAAGTGTACTAGTAAAATGCAAATAATTTGTTAATTGTTTAAAATAATACCCAGATGTAAATTAGGTAAATTACAGATATTTAATTAGGAATCGAGTGAAAAATAAATTGTAACATAAAACATATTTTAAACCATGAAATAGGTAATTCTGTAAGTCAAGATAAGTCCTACAGATAAATTTCAAAGAATGTAATTCAGAAGCACAATTCAAACCAAAATAGGGAAAATTTAGTATTAAATTGTATAAAATATAATCAGGAATATTGTTATATAATTAAAATTACATAAAGGTACTAAACAAATAATTTATAGCCATTTTAAACATAAAAATGTCAATATTTTTTATATATAAGATTGAATTCAAAGACAACAGCTGATAGCTGAACAATGAGAAATGATACCAAAATATTATAAATCTTATATGTGAAGGAACAAAAATCAGTTAGTTGATTGTTAAAAGCCAAACGAGATAGACGTGTCAAAAGACTTCTCTGAGAAATATTAACGAGAATTTTAACTAACACTAACCGAGATATATGACGAAGCTTTATAAAGATAAATAGAAGATAAGTTGAAGTTGAAGACTAATATAATATCAGTCACAGAACTATTAAACTAAATTAACTAATATTAAATTAAATCGTCACTACAAATATACACGACTGAAGAACAGAATTGAACTCAAATAAACGTACACCGAGTGAAGGGAACCTTTTGGGACATAACGCTACTATTACCGAACCAAAATCCAGTGGGTAAACAACACTACACTCTACAACTTGTGCATATTCCAAGAACATCACTGGAGAGGAATTAACCAACGGAGACATTTATTTGAACGAAATCTGGGAGCTGAATTCACATCGCAGATCAACTCATTAAGGCAGCCATCTTGTCATTTTGGTCAACTTCGCACAGGCTCACGGGACCAGCGCGAGTGACGTCAGAGAACCCAGCTGTATCGTAATATAAATTTTTATATACATTACACTTTATTATTTTGTCTGTTTCATGAATATGTTTTTTAATACCTTGTAAGTATTGAATTCTCTTGCTTGTCCTGACTATTTCTACAGTTAAAAGAACCTTTATAATATAATAATTCCATTGAAATATTTTGATATATATAAAATAATCGAACTGTAACTCTATATCGAATTAGATTCAAGCTGTTGCGGCAAATTCAAATAATTGGTTGATGAATAAACTCATTTATTGTTTTAATACTGCTTTATTGATCAGCTAAGCCTTAAATTAAATTACATTAGTTATTTAAGTTAAAAAGTGAACTTCTTAAGGAGACGAGCTAGAAGAAGAAGAAGAACAGATATTAAATCGGCTCCTACATGCAAACAATACGGCCTAGATAATCTATTTGAAGTGAAGAAATAAATAATCTTACATCAGAATACACACAGTCATTAAACAGTATATTTTTTATTAATTGAACTTAAACGATTAAAAAACAACTACACCAAAATTAATTAAATCAATAAAAATAATAAAAAAAATAAATAAAAAAAAATTTTATTAACCAATTATTATCTAATTATATACATTATTTGTAATTACCACACATTTGTATTATTACAAATTGGCGCTCAACTTTAGGGGCTTAAAATAGGAATTGGTAGGCCTATATAATAAGGACAAGTTGCTCAATTTCCTATTTTTAGCTTGGCAGCTGTTAACAAGTCAGGAAAGCAATCGAAATGCCAAAGAGAGCGACGTCCAAGAAAAGGGCGGCATAACCCGAGGAGGAGATAGACATAGAGGACAAGGAGGAGAATCCAGTGGAACATAGGGAGATTATATTACCCCCAGCGGAAACTAACCAACCCATACAACAACAAGAGGAACAACCAGAAAAACCCATACGAAAAGAGAATGTGGCAATCCAGGAGATGTTCAGGCTAATGATGAAGAAAATGGATGATAATTGTAAAAAATTATGTCAGAAAATGGATGATGATTGTAAAAAATTATGTCAGAAAATGGATAATAATTGTAAAAAATGTTGTCAGCAAATGGATGATATAAGACATGATAATAAACTGTGGAGGGAAGAATTAAGAAATGAGAGGACCAAAAAATTAAATAATGATAGAAAACCGGGAACAGAAGAAATACCAAAAGATAAAAACTTCGAACATCTGAATCATAAAATAGAAGATAATGGAGTGAAGAACCAAACAATTAAGAAAACGACAGAAAGAGGAATCATACGTCCCAGCAAACAAAAAAATACACAGGAAGAACTGGATATGGTTCGGAGTGGTCTAGTTAATATAGATACTCTCTCAATTATCAATCACAGAGAAGAAATGAATGTGATGACTTATAGAAGGAACTTAATGAAGATGTTCGAAAGGAATATACCCGAAATAGAAATATATTATAAAATATCCGTGAGATCACTAATCATGGATGTACCAATGGCATCATGGTTTAATAAACCATATAACAGAATGTTTGAAATAAGGCTTGAAACAAGCGAAAGGATAACAGAAGGAAAAATGGAATACAAGGAAGAAGCGAGAAATGTCACAACGAAAGAAATAATTATGAAGACAATGGTAGTCCGGACAATAAGGGCAACTGAGATTATGGACCACGGCTAAATTAAATATCACACACCATCAAGAAAAGGGACGGATATTATGATAACCGATTACAGAAAAAACCGTTGGAAAGAGAAGAAAAATAATAGGAATAAGAAAAATAAAGAAACTAAACCAAGAGGTCTTATGAAAATAATAATAAAAAATATTTTAATGAAGGAGAATTATAAAAATTTTAAAACGAGTAAGGACATCTTACAGATTATCTAGGAGAAAATATTTTGAATCGAATAAATAAATAACATCAAAATTTGAAAACGAGTACGGACATCTTACAGATTATCTAGAAGAAGATACTTTGAATTAAATAGAATTCCATCTAAATTCTAAGAATAAATAAGGACATCTTATAGTTAATATCAAGGAAATTATTTTAAATAAAATAAGAAGGGAAAATAAATAAATTATCTCAATATTAAAATAAATAAGAACAGTTTACAGAATATATTTCAGAAGAACTTTGTTTTGGATCAATTAATAAGGAGGAGTAATGAAATAAGATATCAAAGGTTTAAAAAATAATAAGTATAACAACATTAAAGAAATTGAATGAAATAATTTTACAAAAGAAAATTTTTTATCACAACTATGAAGGCTAAACAGTGACTAATCAAGACAACTATATAAATGAAATACTCATCAAAACAAAAATATTACAGGACTTTAAAATAAAAAGGTAAATAAGAATCCAGATATTGTATATATTCTCAATGTAATAAGTTGATGAAACCCCTGAACCAAAAATAAGATTATCGAAGAATAAAGAGGAGAACCAATTAACTAAAACAGATAAGGAAAAGGTATTAAAACCAGATATTATGCCATAAGCAATAAACTAATTAATGAAAAAAAAACTATATACATAAACATGTGCTACCCAAAATGAAAACAAGAAACAGTCTGTGACAACAACTAACTAAAATCGCAGAATTTCGCAAAAGAAAGGCTGAAATGGATATTATGCCAAATACCTATTGATAAGTAATATAGAATGAGCTTTGAAATGTAAGAATAACCATATGGATAGAAATATTAAATAATCTGAATAATTATGAAGTGATAATTCTACGTATATTTATTAATAGTCAAAATGGACTATTTATTATAATTGATATTTTTAATAACTGGATGTAGATAATTCCACCAGTTTTTTATTATTGAGCAGAGATGATAATTCCTCTGAGCTCAAAGAAGTGATGTATTGGTCAGCAGAGCAATGAAGCCGAAAAAGTGCCACTCTGAACTGTTCCAGCTCATATGTTAGGGAATGTTAGGGAGTAGATATATAAATGAAGAATCACTAAATAAGAAGGGAAAAATATAGATATATTAAATAATAAAAGGATGAATCAGATTAAAAAGATCTATCTCATAAGAGTAGAATAAAAGTAAAGGCAATAAGAATGCATATCAATTTAGAGCTCAACCAAAAGAAACAGGTACATCAGGGTAAACGAAGCCAAGAAGAATATAATAAAGAGTAATATCAGAAGCAATTAGTTCACCCAGACTAAAAGTATGTGCTGAACTAATCACTTTTATAGGGGGGGCATTTGTAGCACAACGAAGTTTTTACCTTGTTCTACAAAATAAGATAATATATGAAAGGAAGGGAAGAAGTCATCTAGAAGGAATAATATCAACTTAAATAAAAATTAACAGAAAAGTATTTACAATTATAAATAATAAAGGAACTTAACAGAACTAGAAAAGTCGATTCAAAGGAATTATATGTAGTCAAATCACAGCCATAAAGTGTTGAAAAATAAATAATAGGAGTATCATATCAGTATAATAATCAGTAGACCCAGTAAGATATGAAGTAGTGAAGAGTAACAGCCCAGGACAAATAAATTAACATGACAATTTTTAAGATATGAAGTAGTGAAGAGTAACAGCCCAGGACAAATAAATTAACATGACAATTTTTAAGATATGAAGTAGTGAAGAGTAACAGCCCAGGACAAATGAATTAACATGACAGTTTTTAAGATATGAAGTAGTGAAGAGTAACAGCCCAAGACAAATAAATTAACATGACAATTTTTAAGATATGGAGTAGTGAAGAGTAACAGCCCAGGAATAATAAATGAACATGACAGTTAGCAAGATATGTAATAATAATGAATAATAGTTTGGAACAAATAAAATAGAAATGACAATTTTTAAAATAGGAAACAGTGAAGTGTAATAGCCCAGGACTAATGAATTAAAGGGATGCCCAATGAATAATCCAGATACCCAAAAATATATTATAACGACAAAACCCTCTAGAGCAGCAAATAAATGGTTCAAGGGAAATTAAATTATATTAACTATATCAATTTAAATGAAATGACTAGCCCAAATAAGAGAATCCAATACATATAATTAAAAATGATGTAAAAATTAATTATGCTTAGAATAAATGTGATTAAGGGGCACACCCCAAACCAATTTGTCAAAAAGGACAACAAAAAGACTATTATTAATATAAAGTTTTAATGTATTTATTTATATAATTATTTACCATTTTATGTTATTATTGTTTGTGATTACCATACAAAATATGTTGATACTAGTAAATGCTAGATGTTAGAATGTAAGAATTTATTGTATTTTAATAATGTTAATTGTAGCATGACAGATAATCCACTAAGTGATAATTCCATTATGATCATAAATACATTAAATTACAATTAACTCAAAAGAATAATCGAAGGAAAATAATTAAATATCAAATGAAAATAATTAAACTTCAAAGAAAAATAAAACCATAAAAGAAAAAGTATCATTTAAATCATAAAAATGCAACACAAAAGTATCAAGAAAGTAAAAATCGAAGAAACTAAATAAAAACAGGAGAATATCCAGGTAGGTTAGGAGCAGGTAATAAAGAAGATACCCCGAACCAACCAAAGGACATAATGAAACCGAATTACCTTGGAAAACCCAAGAAGGAAGAAGAGAAGAAAAGAAGATATATGATGGGAGAACTACGAGGAATACCCATTGATATACCTATTATTAACTATGATAAATCCCAAACCAAATTTTAATGTCACCCAAAGAAAGTATAACACCCCAAAACCTCAAAGCAATGTAAATTAATTATAAACAAAAGTATTTAGTAATGTGAATAGAAGTGCACCACCTAAAGATTATATAATAAAATAAACAAATCTTCACTGTCCATTATAACTAAAAGTTTAGTCTTAGAATATTGTAGAACTCAAATATAAGTCAGAACCAACAGTGTAAGTGTACCAGTGCAAGTAATTTAAATATAATAAACTTCATAAAGGTGTAACTGTTACTTGAACTATGTGCTATTAAATAACTTTAAGTTTTATATAATTACAGAGGTGACATGTCATGAAATATTGTTATAAAAATATTTCTAATGTTTCATAGAAGAGGCCACTTTTTATCAAAAAACATTCATAAAAATGCAAATGATAAAGAGAGCAGGTGGGGGAATAATTACGGTGACAGGGGGATTAAAATATAAACATAATATAAACAGAAAGGACTGAAATTAAGTTAAGTTTCACAAAAATAAAAAATTTAAATGGCTAATTATGTTTAGAGCCTATGAACTCCACATTTCAAGGTGGTATTTAGAATAAGAATTATTATTAAGATAAGAATGTTTGTTAATATAACAGTTCCATACAGCATAAAATTTTTATGTCTGTATACTATAATAATTTAGAAAATGTTTGTTATGTATTTTAAAAAATAGTTAAAACCAAAATGTCTAACTTTAAAGACTAATTAATTTTCAATATTGTTTTTTGTATTATGAGCATGAATACATTGCTACATGTACCAATAGTTATATAAGGAAATTTTATTTAATATTGTGTCAATTTTAGAATGTCAGAGGGGGTTTAAAAATAACATTATTTGAGAAACAGTATATGTAAAATAATAAAATCTATGCCAAAACAAGGAATTCCAAATAACATTATAATTGAGTAAGAAAGTTTAATAAACCAAGTAAACAAATGAGATTTATATAAGGTGAATCAATCACCAACTACTCTAACTGAAACTATACTTTAAAAGAATAATATAAAAAGATGTATTAAATTATTAAAAAATTTTAAAATGTAATACCTAACAATTCCAAAGGAGGAATAGTAAATTCATGAATTATAACTAAAAGACAGATCAAATGGTAAATTTATGGGAAATTAAGGAAAGGTAAAGATTTATATCAATCTGAAATTTATTATAATCATATTTATAACACCTAAGATGGCTATAATTTTGGACAAGAACAGGAAGCAGATATTGGGCCTATATTTCCAAAATGACAGAAATATAGCAATTTTGACAAAAATATTTAGAAATATGGACTATTGCATGTCAAATTAAACAGAAGGAGTTAAAGAAACCAATTATGTAATTACTAATTCACGAAAGGAACCAATAAACAAAAAATATTCTGAATATAATGTATTTTGAATCACATGAAGAGGAAGTGGATTTACAATTAAACAATACATTTTTAATATTAACTTGGCAAGATATTTCTGGAGATGAAGGAAGTAAAACAGTTCTTTATTAACATTCAAAGCGAACGGTTGATTGAAGCTCGCGCTAAGAATATATAACGAATAGTTAAATGGCGTGCAACAATTTAGCCTCAAATCAGTGAATGACCGAGAGTTACCGAAATTAGTATTTTAAACAGATAATCAGTGCACAACACCACAACAAACAGTGAAAACAAACAATTCTTAACCGAATATAAGTGGAATAAACTCATAAAATATCAAACTTTAATAATTCACTTTACAAATGAACTTCACGAATTTTCGACACACACAAATAAAAGTGAACACCTCAAATATCAACATTTAAAGCCAGTGAACACCGAACATTTAACCAGAACACCTCTAACAACACAATAGACAATATACAATATTACGGAGAACAGAAAACAGTTGTGAAGGCAATTTTATTGTCACAAATTCTAGACATAACATCTACGGTTTCTTCATCAACGAAACGGCGGCCATGATGGTTCCGTGATGCAAAGCAACTCTCTCGATTCAATTCATCTAGTCACCGTTGGGTATAAACTTGTGCATTCTAAACATTATATATTATTATCAATTTGTGTATTTTATTAATTAATAAGATTTATTTTGTAATGTTATACTTTCTATGCTTGCCCCTTCTCTGACTATTGTAAATATAACCGTTAAAAGAACCTTTCATACAAATAACTATATAATATAACCTGTATCACGAATCGATTATCCCTGTAGAAGAATCGAACTGTATATCAATATCGATTTTAAATCGATATTTTCTGAAAATTTGTTAATAAATCAAATTAATTCAATTATCTGGGTTTAAATTTATTTCACCAGTTAAAATAAGAGTTTTCATTAACTATAAGACTTACTGGAAGACGACCATTACTAAAGGAGAGTGATATACTGGAACATAGAAGAAAATCGCCAATCGATTGGTCAAGTGAGACAATCTGATTAACTCCAATTTTATTTACCGTGAACCAGAAGTGAATAAATTGACAAAAATAAATTACAGAATTTTAAATTTTTGACAAAAACCAATAACAAGAATCATTTATTAATTATCTAAACTAGAACCAAACATAAAAAATTTTGTTCTGAAAAAATTTTTTTTTAAATTAAATTAAAATTTTTTTTAATTTTTTGTATAATACAGAAATATTTTTTGAAACCAGTAAACAGGTCTAGTTACAAATTGGCACTCACAACAGTGGGGCTTAACGTAGACGAACAGCGGCTTGTTACAAATTGACTCACAACAGTGGGGCGTAAATTTGAACAAAAGGTTTAACGAACCCTATTTATTTGTACTTGTTACATAATTAATATTATATTTTGTAAAGTAAGGAAAGGCAAATTAATAGTTCAAACCAACCAGAAATAGTGGATCAAAAAATATGAAACTAATAAGATGAATTAATAATAACTTTGCTAGGAAAATTGGAAATTGATGACCAAGACAAATTCAAATTTGACCATACAAATCTAATCAAAGAATACAAGTTAATAGAACCTAGACTAATTTGATGTAAATTACCCTATTCAATATACAAATACATTATCATAATAATAACCACGACCTATAACAGTAATGAGCGGAATCAACATGTAAAATTGACTTAAATTAGGTGTTTCTACCAGGTAAGGCCATAATCAGTAAAGTGTACTAGTAAAATGCAAATAATATGTTAAATGTTTAAAATAATAGCCAGATGTAAATTAGGAAAATTACAGATATTTGATTAGGAATCGAGTGAAAAATAAATTGTAACATAAAACATTATTAAACCATGTAATAGGTAATTCTGTAAGTCAAGATAAGGCCTACAGATAAATTTCAAAGAATGTAATTCAGAAGCACAATTCAAACCAAAATAGGGAAAATTTAGTATTAAATTGTATAAAATATAATCAGGAATATTGTTAAATAATTAAAATTACATAAAGGTACTAAACAAATAATTTATAGCCATTTTAAACATAAAAATGTCAATATTTTTTATATATAAGATTGAATTCAAAGACAACAGCTGATAGCTGAACAATGAGAAATGATACCAAAATATTATAAATCTTATATGTGAAGGAACAAAAATCAGTTAGTTGATTGTTAAAAGCCAAACGAGATAGACGTGTCAAAAGACTTCTCTGAGAAATATTAACGAGAATTTTAACTAACACTAACCGAGATATATGACGAAGCTCTATGAAGATAAATAGAAGATAAGTTGAAGTTGAAGACTAATATAATATCAGTCACAGAACTATTAAACTAAATTAAATAATATAAAATAATATTAAATTAAATCGTCACTACAAATATACACGACTGAAGAACAGAATTGAACTCAAATAAACGTACACCGAGTGAAGGGAACCTTTTGGGACATAACACTACTATTACCGAACCAAAATCCAGTGGGTAAACAACACTACACTCTACAACTTGTGCATATTCCAAGAACAACATCACTGGAGAGGAATTAACCAACGGAGACATTTATTTGAACGAAATCTGGGAGCTGAATTCACATCGCAGATCAACTCATTAAGGCAGCCATCTTGTCATTTTGGTCAACTTCGCACAGGCTCACGGGACCAGCGCGAGTGACGTCAGAGAACCCAGCTGTATCGTAATATAAATTTTTATATACATTACACTTTATTATTTTGTCTGTTTCATGAATATGTTTTTTAATACCTTGTAAGTATTGAATTCTCTTGCTTGTCCTGACTATTTCTACAGTTAAAAGAACCTTTATAATATAATAATTCCATTGAAATATTTTGAATATATAAAATAATTGAACTGTAACTCTATATCGAATCAGATTCAAGCCATTGCGCCAAATTCAAATAATTGGTTGACGAATAAACTCATTTATTGTTTTAATACTGTTTCATTGATCAGCTAAGCCTTAAATTAAATTACATTAGTTATTTAAGTTAAAAAGTGAACTTCTTAAGGAGACGAGCTAGAAGAAGAAGAAGAACAGATATTAAATCGGCTGCTACATACAATCAATATGGCCTAGATAATCTATTTGAAGTGAAGAAATAAATAATCTTACATCAGAACACACACAGTCATTAAACAGTATATTTTTTATTAATTGAACTTAAACGATTAAAAAACAACTACACCAAAATTAATTAAATCAATAAAAATAATAAAAAAAATAAATAAAAAAAAATTTTTATTAACCAATTATTATCTAATTATATATATTATTTGTAATTACCACACATTTGTATTATTACAAATTGGCGCTCAACTTTAGGGGCTTAAAATAGGAATTGGTAGGCCTATATAATAAGGACAAGTTGCTCAATTTCCTATTTTTAGCTTGGCAGCTGTTAACAAGTCAGGAAATCAGTCGAAATGCCAAAGAGAGCGACGTCCAAGAAAAGGGCGGCAGAACCCGAGGAGGAGATAGACATAGAGGACAAGGAGGAGAATCCAGTGGAACATAGGGAGATTATATTACCCCCGGCGGAAACTAACCAACCCATACAACAACAAGAGGAACAACCAGAAAAACCCATACGAACAGAGAATGTGGCAATGCTGGAGATGTTCAGGCTAATGATGAAGAAAATGGATGATAATTGTAAAAAATTATGTCAGAAAATGGATGATGATTGTAAAAAATTATGTCAGAAAATGGATGATATAAGACATGATAATAAACTGTGGAGGGAAGAATTAAGAAATGAGAAGACCAAAGAATTGAATAATGATAGAAAACCGGGAACAGAAGAAATACCAAAAGATAAAAACTTCGAACATCTGAATCAGAAAATAGAAGATAATGGAGTGAAGAACCAAATAATTAAGAAAACGACAGAAAGAGGAATCATACGTCCCAGCAAACAAAAAAATACACAGGAAGAACTGGATATGGTTCGGAGTGGTCTAGTTAATATAGATACTCTCTCAATTATCAATCACAGAGAAGAAATGAATGTGATGAATTATAGAAGGAACTTAATGAAGATGTTCGAAAGGAATATACCCGAAATAGAAATATATTATAAAATATCCGTGAGATCACTAATCATGGATGTACCAATGACATCATGGTTTAATAAACCATATAACAGAATGTTTAAAATAAGGCTTGAAACAAGCGAAAGGATAACAGAAGGAAAATGGAATACAAGGAAGAAGCGAGAAATGTCACAAGGAAAGAAATAATTATGAAGACAATGGTAGTCTGGACAATAAGGGCAACTGAGATTATGGACCACGGCTAAATTAAATATCACACACCATCAAGAAAAGGGACGGATATTATGATAACCGATTACAGAAAAAACCGTTGGAAAGAGAAGAAAAATAATAGGAATAAGAAAAATAAAGAATCGAAACCAAGAGGTCTTATGAAAATAATAATAAAAAATATTTTAATGAAGGAGAATTATAAAAATTCTAAAACGAGTAAGGACATCTTACAGATTATCTAGGAGAAAATATTTTGAATCGAATAAATAAATAACATCAAAATTCGAAAACGAGTAAGGACATCTTACAAATTATCTAGAAGAAGATATTTTGAATTAAATAGAATTCCATCTAAATTCTAAGAATAAATAAGGACATCTTATAGTTAATATCAAGGAAATTATTTTAAATAAAATAAGAAGGGAAAATAAATAAATTATCTCAATATTAAAATAAATAAGAACAGTTTACAGAATATATTTCAGAAGAACTTTGTTTTGGATCAATTAATAAGGAGGAGTAATGAAATAAGATATCAAAAGTTTAAAAAATAATAAGTACAACAACATTAAAGAAATTGAATGAAATAATTTTACAGAAGAAAATTTTTTATCACAACTATGAAGGCTAAACAGTGACTAATCAATACAACTATATAAATGAAATACTCATCGAAACAAAAATGTTACAGGACTTTAAAATAAAAAGGTAAATAAGAATCCAGATATTGTATATATTCTCAATGTAATAAGTTGATGAAACCCCTGAACCAAAAATAAGATTAGCAAAGAATAAAGAGGAGAACCAATTAACTAAAACAGATTATGAAAAGGTATTAAAACCAGATATTATGCCATGAGCAATAAACTAATTAATGAAAAAAAAACTACATACATAAAAACATGTGCTACCCAAAATGTAAACAAGAAACAGTCTGCGACAACAACTAACTCAG
Organism: Magicicada septendecula; assembly: GCA_034769895.1. Classification (NCBI taxonomy): domain Eukaryota; kingdom Metazoa; phylum Arthropoda; class Insecta; order Hemiptera; family Cicadidae; genus Magicicada; species Magicicada septendecula. The sequence continues at coordinate 339,920,932 of CM068375.1, read as the reverse complement.
AATTTCACAAAAGAAAGGCTGAAATGGATATTATGCCAAATACCTATTGATAAGTAATATAGAATGAGCTTTGAAATGTAAGAATAACCATATGGATAGAAATATTAAATAATCTGAATAATTATGAAGTGACGATTCTAAGTATATTTCTTAATAGTCAAAATGGAATACTTATTATAATTGATATTTTTAATAACTGGATGTAGATAATTCCACCAGTTTTTTATTATTGAGCAGAGATGATAATTCCTCTGAGCTCAAAGAAGTGAATATTGGTCAGCAGAGCAATGAAGCCGAAAAAGTGCCACTCTGAACTGTTCCAGCTCACATGTTAGGAAATGTTAGGGAGTAGATATATAAATGAAGAATCACTAAATAAGAAGGGAAAAATATACATATATTAAATAATAAAAGGATGAATCAGATTAAAAAGAACTATCTCATAAGAGTAGAATAAAAGTAAAGGCAACAAGAATGCATATCAATTTAGAGCTCAACCAAAAGAAACAGGTATATCAGGGTAAACGAAGCCAAGAACAATATAATAAAGATGAATATCAGAAGCAATTAGTTCACCCAGACTAAAAGTATGTGCTGAACTAATCACTTTTATAGGGGGGCATTTGTAGCACAACGAAGTTTTTACCTTGTTCTACAAAATAAGATAATATATGAAAGGAAGGAATAATACTAACTTAAATAAAAATTAACAGAAAAGTATTTACAATTATAAATAATAAAGGAACTTAACAGAACTAGAAAAGTCGATTCAAAGGAATTATATGTAGTCAAATCATAGCCATAAAGTGTTGAAAAATAAATAATAAGAGTATCATATCAGTATAATAATCAGTAGACCCAGTAAGATATGAAGTAGTGAAGAGTAACAGCCCAGGACAAATAAATTAACATGACCAGGCCCGTATTTTGGATGTATAACGCCCCTGTGCAGTCATTAATTTTATGCCCCCTATTCCCTGAGCTAAACTTCAGTGTCGCTATTCGTTTACAGACTATGGACAATAAATTGTTTAATTACTTACTTCAATTTTAAACTGTATTATAGACAGTATTTAAACTTAACTGAATACACAATATATGAAACAAAGGTGCAAGTTAAACATTTATACATTATTCTGAAGACGATATATGGTAAACACATAGAAAATAATCACTACAGTTTAATAACCTCAGTTAAAATTATCACTGAAACATCCAATTTGGTCAGTCAAACGTATATGGTGGAAACACTGCAATTTGATACTAACCATTTTGTGAAACTTACCGAACTTAGAGAAATGACTTTCTTCTGACTTTTGCATTTGCAAATGCATTTATCACTTCATCAAAATCCAGACTGACAGTGATGTCTGATTCTATGGCGAGCACTCCAAGACTGACCAGTCGTTCTTGATTCTGTGCTGTCCGTAGATAGTTCTTGATTCGTTTTAAAACTGAAAATGACCTTTCAGCAGAACAGTTTTTTGCTGGAGTACAGTTGTAGATCTTGAGTGCAGTGTACACATTTGGGTAGACATCACTAATTTTCTTCGAAGCCAACATTCTGCAGAGAAATGGAAGAGACGATAATTTGTTACCACCTTCTGTCTTCATAGATAACAGATAGCTTTTCAAATGGATGCATTCTTCACCAAAGCTGCTTTCTATGTCGGAATCATAAATGGCTCGAAGTTTCTCTGCAGCATCATAAATTTGAGGAGCTTCTAGTTTGATGATATTTGAGAGAAATGAAAATATTAAATTATATATTTTTTGTAGACATTAACTCTCTTCTGTAACTCAGTCTGGAGAGTTTGTATGATCTTGGAATATGAAATTTCCATTCGTCTCCAGATCTTGTCATGTTCCAAGTCATCTGATTCATCTGATCCTAGTTCTTCTTCAGGACTCTGGTTCCGCTTCTGATTCAGATGATTCATAAAAAAATCCCCTACGTTTAATTTGACGTTTTGGTCTTGAAATCTCAACAGCTGAATAAGAAGGAACTGATTCCAGACTCCTGATCTGATTAAGTTTCTTTTCAGCTGAATCTCTGTGATTGGGGAAACAGGTCTGAAGCTCAGTTAAATACACTGTAAGAGAGTCGTACATTTCAACAGTGGCGGCCCGTGCTTAGGTTGCACGGTTGCACAACCCCCATTAAATCCTGTAAATTTAATTGCATTTTTAATCCTGTAAATCCCCCATAAACTGTATTTTAAATTATAAAATTATGAAAACAACAATAATTAAGAAGTGTTTTCAAGCTAAATAATCGTAATTAATCATTTGTTGATTGAAAAGTGCAGAGCACTTAATAAAAACCGTACACGCTCTCGCCGCGGTGTACTACGAGTGTGTACACCAGCTGTGACGCGCTTGGTATATGGAGAAACACAATGTAGTTTTGCACTGGCTGGCTACACTAGGGTGTTCCTATTACATCGCTATAGCTTCGCCTGGTGTGATTAGGGACTGCAAACTCCGCTTGTCAGTCACGGCGCCACCAGTTTGTTGGAATTTGTATGGTTTTGTTGTTTTATTAGTTCAGTTCATTAGTGTCGGTCGAATTTTTTGTGAAATGTATTGTTAGTGTCAGTTAAGTGCTAGTACAATTCATTGTTAAATATAAATAATAGTGCATATTAAAGGATTAAGGCGTCATAGTGTAAGATATTCGTTATATATAACTCGTAGGCCGCAATGACGACAACTTAATGAAAACACCGTTCAGTTTACGTCCAATTGAGGAAAAAATTGAAATTAGAGAGTAGGTAGACCTACACCAGATCTTTCAAGTTTTAATCAAACTGTAAAGTCAGGTAATAGAATTTTTAATCGTAAATTTAAAACAGACTTATACAATAAATATTCCTTGTTATGTGGGTGTGACACTAAAATTTCATTATTTTGCTTTCCTTGTATATTGTTTGGAGGGGAGGAGACTTGGACTAAGACTGGATTTAAAGACTTAAACCATTTTAATGACAGAACTAAAAAACATGAGGCTTCAGGTACCCACATAAAAAATAGTTTACAGTTAGCATTGTTAGGAACAACTAACATAGCAGAACAACTAGATACAGCTTATAGGAGAAATATTGTAGCTCACAATGAACAAGTTAAGCAGAACAGATATGTGCTAAGTATTATTATCAACTGTATTCGTTTCTGTGGTGTGTTTGAACTAGCTTTAAGATGCCACGATGAGTCTAAAGAATCAAATAATCCAGGGATTTTTAGAGGGTTAATAGATTTTAGTGCAGAACTAGATACAGTTTTAAAAACCATCTTGAAACTTCAGCAGTATTTAGGGGTACTTCTAAAACCATTCTTGATGAGTTAAAACACCACAAAATAAATGAAACTCCCCAAAAGCTCATTGCACATACATATGATGGAGCATCTGTAATGGCTGGAACTTCTAGTGGTGTACATGCAATTGTACAAAATTGTTATGCCGATGCCGAATATGTTCATTGTCATGCACATTAGCTGAATTTAGTTGTAATCAAAGCTGCATCAATAAACAGGGAAGTTCGAGTTTTCTTTGCCAATGTTCAAGGTCTTTGCGCTTTTTTCTCAGTTAGTCCGCAAGAACATCAATACTAGATGCAGTAGTAAAAAAGCGGTTTAACCAAATCTGTACCTACCAGATGGAATTTTCAATCGAGAAGTGTCACAACAATTTATGATCACATGCAGGACCTAATACAGTGCATGAAAACAATATTAGATTTTTATCACTTAAAAAATGACAGTAGACTACTCTTTCACAGGCTTGTGGCCATTTAAAAGTTTTAGTAAGTCAAAACTTTATTTTTGGCTCTCATTTTTTAGAAAAATGATGCCACTTACTGACATACTCTTTAATCAGCTCCAGAAAATAGACATTGATCTCACTGTTATAAAACGGTCTCTTACAAGTTTTGAAGAAAATGTGTTGAAAATCAGAAATAATATTGACACAGACACTGGAGAGCCACAACAATCATCACAAAGTTCACCTCCAAAGAAAAGGAAGATTGACAAAACTGAGTGGAAGACACAGGCGAAGGAAGTATGTGATGTGATTATATGCCAAATAAAGGAACGGTTTAGATTCACGAGCCATCTCGTAGGAGCATCTTTGTTCATGTCAGAAAAGTTTCCAGATTATGATTCTAAATTTCCAGAAGACACTGTAAAAACTGTGTCCAATGGTTACAATTTTCTCAATTGTTAAAAAACTTTGTACGGAACTTGCAACAATCTATAGTGCAACTGATTTTAGAAGACTGTCAGGGGCTGTTAGTTTGTACTCTTTTTTCAAAGACAATAAGTTAGATGAAACTTTTAGTGAAGCTGTAAAACTCTTAGATATTTTGATTGCAATACCAATGACCTCTTCTGAATGCAGAAAGATGTTTTTCAACGCTTAAAAGAATAAAGACATTTCTAAGGAACACCATGTTGCAAGAGAGGTTGTCTGCATTGGCCATGCTCTCAATAGAAAGAGACCTGATCATGGAAATTCCTGATTTCAATCAGAAGATGATTGAATAATTTGCCCATCTGAAAGAAAGGCGGATGGATTTTCTTTTCAAATAAGGGTAAGTGACAAAATTATTCCCAAGTATAACTATATTTTTCAATATTAATTATGTATACACAGTAAAATAGTTTATCTGAAGTGAATTAATACTAAAATAAATAGGCCTGTTATTACGTTAACTAATTTCAAAATACAGTAATTTCAATACATTTTTTGGATGCTGTTACACAGAAAATGTTATATTACCGTATAAGTCATAATTCTGAATTAAATAAAACAATACTAACTTTATTATTCAGTCATATAAACTTAGTGATATTTTAGCATTTTCTATTTAAACAATTTAATACCATCCAACCCACAACTGCAACCCCCAAAATTTTCAACCACCAGCCGCCACTGCATTTCAATAACAGTGGAAATGTCCATTTCCTGAGCTTGCAATTTTTTCATGACTTTGCCAAATTGTTGAAGAATAGAACCCCACACTGATGTCATGAATGCTACCTCAATGCTATTTAATTTTCTAAGAAGACCATCAGCTTCACATCTACCTTTACCCGTTTCATTTTCTGAAATAGTTCTTAATGCAGAAACCACTGCTTTCCAATCTGCATCCATGCTCTTGCAAGCATCCTCACGTGCACACCATCGAGTTGTTGACAGTGATTTCAATGTCATGGTTACAGAATCAGAAAATGTTTCCAAGATATTCCATCTCCCTGTAGAATCTGCGAAGTAATTATATAAACTTTGCAATAACTCAAAAAACCATACTGCAGCAATACAGCATTTCACTGCTTGTGAACCAACTAGATTCAGTGAGTGAGCTGCACATGGAATGAAGAAAACAAGAGGATTTCTTTCCTTGAGTCTTGCTTGCAAGCCAGAATATATTCCAGACATGTTGGCCGCATTGTCATATGATTGACCTCTACAGTTATCAACTTTCAGACCATGCTGTTCTAAAGAATTCATTAGTGCTTCAAAAAGCTTTTCTCCAGTATGGCCTGTATTTTTCATAAAACAGAAATCTTTCAACTGAGAGCCCAAAATCAGTTACATATCTAACGAATACACTTAACTGGTCATTATGAGATAAATCTGGCGTAGAATCTACTATGATGGAAAGTATTTAGAAGAAATAACTTCATTGCCTATTTTTTCACTCACTGACTTTCCCATAAGATGTATTAATTCTTCATAAGTTGCTGGTGACAAGTATGATGTAGATCCTTTTCCAGGATTACCGAACCGTGCAATATGGTCAGCCAGAAAAAAATCGTACTCTGCAATTAATTCCAAACACATCATGAAATTTCCATTTTTCACAGAGCCAAACTTCTCTTCGTCTCCACGAAATGCTAAACCCCTAGAAGCTAGTTTTTTAACTACAGAAACAACTCTTTTTAGTACATTTCTCCAATATGTAACTTCATGTTCATGCTGGCTGAACAATCTTTTGTCAATTCTGTTCATCTCATTTCCTCTACTTTTCAATTTTAACAAGCAGTCTCTGTGAGAAGCAGAAATTTCATGTTCGGCTATTCTTATGCCAGCATGGCTCCAATAATTGAAACCAGATGTTGCAAACTGAGATGTACCACCGAATAATTTGCATGGGGCACAGAACAGTGATCCTTGGATGGGAGAATAAACAAGATATTCACGGTTCATAATTTCCACATAAAATCCTATGGAATAGTTTCTTGCTGCAAAACCATTGTGTTCCATCAGCATATCGCCGCGAGGACTGTGAAAAGTCAGGGTCTTTGTTTTGATTAATACCATTTTTTATCAAATCATCCCGAGTGTGGTCAGTGTTTTCCCAATAGAATGGATCATTACTAGGAATAGACACTGCAAAATCCACTTCTGTAGAGAGCGTAGCTTGTTCCTGTACTTCGAGATTTTCGACTTCCACATTGTCTTTACTCTGTTCCACTATAATTTCACCCGAATTTTCAGGCCTACACTGTTCACTTTTGTTTTCACCACTGAAATATGAGTCCAGTCGAGGTATTTTCTGCAAAATTTTACTCTCCCTCTGTCTTTTTTCCTCAGCTTTCTTGCGATATGCAGCACCACTTAACCTAGATCGCCCATCCATACCGTCCCTAAGCTATTATATCTTAACGGAAAAACCTATAGAAATACTGTTTTGTAGAACATTTAAAACTGATTAATTCACTGTCAACAGTTAAAATACTCGGCGTATCGTATAAAATGCCTTGATTTTGAAAGTTAATAACAAGTTGGAACCACGTGGAACGATGAAACGCCAACTTAACTCTGAACTAATAACGACATACACACGAAAGAATATGCACACTACTGCATCCGCGTAGGTGTACGAGCCACGAGCGTCTAGCCAGAGTAATTTCAATATAGGTGCTGCCATCTCGAAAAGAAGTGGTGCACTAATAGTACCATACTACTTTAATGCCAGAGCCAGAACGCTAATCTACTTCGGGCTTTATAATGATATGAAGCGACTTTTTTTTTAACAAGCTATATTTTGCCGCCCTCAAAATTTTGCCGCCCTGTGCACCTGCACATGTTGCACATGCCTAAATACGGCCCTGAACATGACAATTTTTAAGATATGGAGTAGTGAAGAGTAACAGCCCAGGAATAATAAATGAACATGACAGTTAGCAAGATATGTAATAATAATGGATAATAGTTTGGAACAAATAAAATAGAAATGACAATTTTTAAAATAGGAAACACGGAAGAGTAATAATCCAGGACTAATGAATTAAAGGGAAATAATAATCCAGATACCCAAAAAATGTATTATAAAGGCAAAACCCTCTAGAGCAGCAAATAAATGGTTCAAGGGAAATTAAATTATATTAACTATATCAATTTAAATGAAATGACTAGCCCAAATAAGAGAATCCAATACATATAATTAAAAATGATGTAAAAATTAATTATGCTTAGAATAAATGTGATTCAGGGGCACACCCCAAAACAATTTGTCAAAAAGGACAACAAAAAGACTATTATTAATATAAAGTTTTAATGTATTTATATAAATATTTATTTACCATTTTATGTTATTATTGTTTGTGATTACCATACAAAATATGTTGATACTAGTAAATGCTAGATGTTAGAATGTAAGAATTTATTGTATTTTAATCGTGTTAATTAATATTATAATTTGTAAAGTAAGGAAAGGCAAATTAATAGTTCAAACCAACCAGAAATAGTGGATCAAAAAATATGAAACTAATAAGATGAATTAATAATAACTTTGCTAGGAAAATTGGAAATTGATGACCAAGACAAATTCAAATTTGACCATACAAATCTAATCAAAGAATACAAGTTAATAGAACTAGACTAATTTGATGTAAATTACCCTATTCAATATACAAATACACTATCATAATAATAACCACGACCTATAATAGTAATGAGCGGAATCAACATGTAAAATTGACTTAAATTAGGTGTTTGTACCAGGTAAGGCCATAATCAGTAAAGTGTACTAGTAAAATGCAAATAATTTGTTAATTGTTTAAAATAATAGCCAGATGTAAATTAGGTAAATTATAGATATTTAATTAGCAATTGAGTAAAAAATAAATTGTAACATAAAACATATTTTAAACCATGTAATAGGTAATTCTGTAAGTCAAGATAAGGCCTACAGATAAATTTCAAAGAATGTAATTCAGAAGCACAATTCAAACCAAAATAGGGAAAATTTAGTATTAAATTGTATAAAATAAAATCAGGAATATTGTTATATTATTAAAATTACATAAAGGTACTAAACAAATAATTTATAGCCATTTTAAACACAAAAATGTCAATATTTTTTATATATAAGATTGAATTCAAAGACAACAGCTGATAGCTGAACAATGAGAAATGATACCGAAGTATTATAAATCTTATATGTGAAGGAACGAAAATCAGTTAGTTGATTGTTAAAAGCCAAACAAGACAGACATGTCAAAAGACTTCTCTGAGAAATATTAACGAGAAATTTAACTAACACTAACCGAGATATATGACGAAGCTCTATAAAGATAAATAGAAGATAAGTTGAAGTTGAAGACTAATATAATATCAGTCACAGAACTATTAAACTAAATTAAATAATATTAAATTAAATCGTCACTACAAATATACACGACTGAAGAACAGAATTGAACTCAAATAAACGTACACCGAGTGAAGGGAACCTTTTGGGACATAACACTACTATTACCGAACCAAAATCCAGTGAGTAAACAACACTACACTCTACAACTTGTGCATATTCCAAGAACAACATCACTGGAGAGGAATTAACCAACGGAGACATTTATTTGAACGAAATCTAGGAGCTGAATTCACATCGCAGATCAACTCATTAAGGCAGCCATCTTGTCATTTTTGTCAACTTCACACAGGCTCACGGGACCAGCGCGAGTGACGTCAGAGAACCCAGCTGTATCGTAATATAAATTTTTATATACATTACACTTTATTATTTTGTCTGTTTCATGAATATGTTTTTTAATACCTTGCAAGTATTGAATTCTCTTGCTTGTCCTGACTATTTCTACAGTTAAAAGAACCTTCATAATATAATAATTCCATTGAAATATTTTGAATATATAAAATAATCGAACTGTAACTCTATATCGAATCAAATTCAAGCCGTTGCGGCAAATTCAAATAATTGGTTGACGAATAAACTCATTTATTGTTTTAATACTGTTTTATTGATCAGCCAAGCCTTAAATTAAATTACATTAGTTATTTAAGTTAAAAAGTGAACTTCTTAAGGAGACGAGCTAGAAGAAGAAGAACAGATATTAAATCGGCTGTTACATGCAATCAATACGTCCTAGATAATCTATTTGAAGTGAAGAAATAAATAATCTTACATCAGAACACACACAGTCGTTAAACAGTATATTTTTTATTAATTGAACTTAAACGATTAAAAAACAACTACACCAAAATTAATTAAATCAATAAAAATAATAAAAAATAAATAAATAAAAAAATGTTCATTATCCAATTATTATCTAATTATAGATTATTTGTAATTAACACACACATTGTGTTTTATTACAATATGGACAGCAGTTTGTTTCATGTCCGATTCATGCTTTCGTTTTTTATGTTATGTACGTTTCAATACGTTTGAGGTTAATTTGTATATACAAATTAAAAGGTCTCATGACAGTAATCTGTGTTTCGTGTTTGACCGTTTGTGTAGAATATTGTGCGTCTTATTGAAAGTGAATGTGGAAAGTGACAATAAAAATGGCAAAACGTCCTAGCATTTTGGACTTCTTCATTCAGCTACAAAAAATTGTTAAACCAAATGAAGAGGACATTACAACGCCTACAACACTTACACCTGTAACTGCTGAGGTTAGTTTTTAGGATCCTGAAACTGAACCTGAAAAAATTGTGTTCGATGATGATGATATGGAAGTAGGGAAAGAAGGAAAACAGTCAGAAAATGAAGAAGAACTCGGTGAAAATAAAGGTACTGATTTATTTTCTATTCCTAGCAGTAGCACCAACAGCACTAATCCATCTGGTTCAATTAGAGATATAGCTACGAAACCTACTGATGAACCAAAACAACCACTATTACGACATTTTCCGTTTCGCCAGTTTGGAGATAGAAAAAGGAATTTCCAGCCAGGTTGGTACAAAATCCACCCATGGCTTGAATTATAAATGATGCTGCATTTTGTTTTCCCTGTTGATTTTTTCATCCCCAAACTCAAGGCACAAAAAGTGAATTGCTTAGTTTTGTAAATGAAGGTTACACTAATTGGAAAAGAGCAACAGAATCTAATTCCAGTTTTAAGCAGCATGAGAACAGCTCATCCCACAAACATTCTTTAGTTGCTTGGGAGTCTTTCAAAAATTTAAAAAGTAAGTTTGGGGAGGAAGCATCAATTGCTGCTCTGCTAGATGAAACGTATGCTCATGAAGTTCAAGAAAATAGAGGATACATTGAAACAATTGCTGATGTACTTCGATTCACAGCCCTACAAGGAATAGCTCAAAGAGGTCATGATGAATCGAAACAGAGTGAAAGCAAGGGAAATTTTTTAGAATTAATGGAACTTATAGGGAAAAAAGATCCAGCTGTTAAAAAAAGCTTGAATATAAAATTTCATATATCAAATGTTGTGTGCGTACACACACGCGCATATGTACGTTCATTGTATGATTTTCTGTATCACTTTTAATGTTTAACTATATATACTCGTGTTTTGTTAAGTGTTTTATTTCAAACGTCCTTACGCATGTAGGCTATGATGCGTATAGACCCACATCTACGTGTGTTACATACAACGTTTCAATTGTCAGTGAGCGTCGAAGTGATTTTGTAATACAGGTGTGTGATTTACACAAGAACAAGACACATGACTATGAATTTTTCATACATGTAGAGTCTATACAATAAAGTGAATTCAATAATAATCGACCCTGCAACAATGATGATGACGACGATGGCATTGACTAAGAGAAGATGAAGAAGAAGAAAAGAAGTCCACACATAATTATTTTAAAATGCGACAAGATTGTAAGGGAGAAAACATATTGTTAAGTACAAATTAATTGGTCATCCCCACAAATCACATTCATTCCAGACCATAAAGTAGTCAGATATCTGAAATATTTTAGCAGCTCAAACTGCCGCCACACACAGACCTTGTTAAGTACAAAATATTTATCTTAATTTTACTGCCAATATTTCCCGTCCACCAACAATATAACCTCACCTACTAATCACCACTATTCCCTCATTGATGTTACAAATATCAACTAAGTTCATAAACATGGGTGATTTCATCTCTTTCAAAAATTTCACTGCTAAAATTTCCCACCAAAATAAGCCCAACTACGTGATATCCACCGGTCTGACGTAACAAGATCTTTACCAAAATATTAATCATGGCACACGTTACATTAAACAAGGGCGACTTCATCTCCTGCCTAAATTTTACTGCCAATATATCGCTTCATAATATGACCAACCAATCACTACAATTCCCGCCAATGAATGTGTTACCCCTGCCATTGTAACATTATATACCCACCATTATAAATGAATTAGAATACTAATTCCTTACTCTGTCTACCAAACCAGGTTATTCTCTTATAATGATTTTTGTCACCTACAAGCTCTATACATGTTACATACAGCCAGTTCTCAGAATTACATACACTCGTCTTAACACTGGTGTCACGAAAAATTTATTAAAAATGAATATGGTGGAATGTTTCAGTTGGCGTACTGGGGTAAAACAGAAAATTGAACAGGCAGAGACGTCCTCTTACATGCTGACTTGCTGTATGTACATTTTGGATCTTGTTTTGGTGATGTACCACCAGTATTTTGGCATTATGTAACACGTGACAGATTTTGTGTTGGTGATAGTAGGCCTAATGGTAAGTGTCAACTTATTTCACATTTCTATTTATAAGTGTCATCTCAATAATATGTAGTCAGTTTTTGCAAGTCACACTTGATATTTTAATGGATATTTTCCTTACAGGTGCTGGTGTTGCTTCATGAGACAGAGGAGGAGGCTTAACATATGTTAAGCATGACTTGCACTATGTATATGGTATTTTCAGTAACGGTACTAAATTAAAGGATGACAAATCACTTACAGTTTTCACAAATGTCTCCAGCATGGAAGTATTACACTGGCCGTATAATGCTAAGCACGCACTTGATGAAGAACATCCAGAAAAGTAATTGCCACTGTAGTGAAATATCCAAGTAGAATATCTGCTGAAAATTCTATGTGTATGATGAAGATTTTTTTCATCTTTTTACTTGTTCTATGGTTTGTTTAAAACACAAACCTTATAAAACAAATATGACCCCTTTTACTTGTTTGAATTACTCGAAATCACATAAAAACGTGATATTTACAGCCCTTTAAATGTAACATAACACCATCGGTTACAGCTAGTTGTATAGTAAAACACACTTAGATCAATTACATATTTCGATGTAGACTGTTAATATTAATTTTAGTATCGTTAATAAATAAACATACAGTTAAGAATTATACTGCATAGTCGTTATATAAGTGAGAGGTGTGTATGGGCGAGGCGACACATTGACGCCGACCCAAAGTAAAATTGTATTGTAAGTACAACTTTCTATGTCGTAAAGATATAAAACGCTTTGTTTGCTAAAAAAACAGCAAAAAATAGGCAGTACCGTTAGATTTAGGGTGTTTTCGGCCTTCAAAATACAATGAGTGAAACGTCATAAACTAGGGTGGTGGAGAAAGCAGATTTCCGTTTTTAACGAGAAAACAGTCTCGCGGCAAAAAGTGCGCGTCTATAAGAATTCACCAATTAGAAAAAGCGTCACCTCTGTGCGTGAAGTTATTTCGAGTGGTTACTGGACAATTTCAAACTTACCGGCAATAAGTTCGAATTTCAGCCAATGATGGTAATTTTAAGAGTAGAGGCAGTAAGAGAAGTTTCGGTGAAACTATAAAAGTAACTAATGCAGGAACGTAAGGGAGTCAGTCAGTGAAATCAAGAGAGTCAGTCAGTGAAATCAAAGGAGTCAGTCAGTGAAATCAAGGAAGTCAGTCATTCAGTTAGTGAAATCAATCAGTTAGTTAGTTAATTACTCAGTCACTCAGTAAATTAGCCAATCGTCAATCAACAGCCAAGTAGTATTATTTATTCTGTGCGCGGCATCAAGTGCGAAGAAGTTTTATTTATTATGTGCGCGACCGTATGAAAAGTCAGAGTTTCAGAGGACATGGAGATGAATGATTATCGCGAGTGTGGTGGATACGAAAAAAGCAGAGTAATACAAATTGTGTTGTGATGTGTAAAGTGTGGAACGAGCGAGACGGAGGAATGGACAAGCGATTTCAAGTAACTGTATCACATTAAACGTTGTAATCAAATAATTGCATTGTAATATATTTGTCTACTCAGTTAACCCGTTTCATTCTAAAAGAGCCTACGAATTGTTCAGATGCTGTAGAGTTTTATATCTTACGACCTAGAATAGGAGTACGAAGTATAAATATTTAATACAATTTTTGAATGATAGTTTGACATTTCTGAAATGTTAGATATTAAGTCACGTTATTCATTAATGTTAATTTATGTTGAGGAAGAAGGAGATTTTCTAGTTTCATTAATATCTTGTTAATGATAAATAATATTACATATGTGTTTATTAATCTTTTGCTGATGATAAATAATGTTTATGTGTTCATTAATCTTTTATTGATGATTAATAATATTTATGTGTAATTAAGATCATAAATCTGAAAGCATAGTCAATGGACTAATTAAGTGGTCATAAACAGTAAATGATATTAACTGTATTCATGAATTTCTTGTAATGATTAACTAAGGATAAGAAGTTAGTAGTAATTGAGATGTAATTAACCTGTCAAATTGAAATGCGGATAATACCATATGTTATCTATATTTAAATGTATAAAAATGGTAACTATAATATCTATTAATTAGCATCTGAACATAAGAGTTGTTATTAACAACACCCTGAGATTCCTAATTATCTCTGGTGCCCAGCAAAAAATTTTATATTTGTCGCCAACAACATGGTGAAATTCCATAAAATTTATATTTGATGAAACCAACGTGTGGCTTAATAAATAAGTTAAAGATAAAAAAGTTAATATAACCTTGCTTTGTATAAGAAGAAAGAAATACAAAATTTATATATTTTTACATATACATAAAAATTATAATTAACTATTTAATATGAAAGCTCACAATCAGAGCGTTGCTGTGCTGCCGATATGGTGAGATCGAGTCAAGGTCACGGCTCGATTTGCTCGTCTACCCGCACGTACGTGGACAAATAATACGTACGTCTTCTCTGGCATACCAGGGCCAGATAAGTAACAAGGGCACACAATATACTACACACATAAACAACACTCTTCCCCCCACCGCACGGCTTGCCCCCGGGCATGGGTTAAAGGTTGGCTAATATCTCTCTGGCTGTGGTGGGGGGTGAGTTCTATCACGGCCGGAGGGCGCAAGAGGTCTATGACCTAATGCCTGAAAGTGAAGATGATGATGATATAAAAGCTATCCTTAGAAAAGCAATAGCAGGTAAACAATTCACTGATTTATCATTTTTGTTCTTTTATTGTTAGTAAATTTTACTTTTATAGAAAATAAATCATTTATTTTGTTGACACAGACTGAAAAATTACACCATAGCTGTGAAAACATTATTTCCTTGATGTGATATTCTACTTGTAATTACCGTTTGCTGTTTGTATACAACTGCATAGTAAACTTAATGCTGTATTATCTTGTAGAAACTGTTTGTTTGTCTTTCAGAACTAATATCAATGAGTTATTTATCCAAATTCCTATTTATTAAAATAAATAACTGCATTTACTTGCCTTGAAAACTGTTTTTCAAATAAAATTTAATTATTGTGTATTATAAACATTTATAAATAATGAGCAGTGATCTGTTTGCTATATATCATCCTTAAAATATTCATTAGCCTACCTAGAAAACCCATCTTCTGATCAAAATGATATAAAATTTTTTTGTAAAGTACCAAGTCCATTATAAAATTACCTTGCTTATATGTTAAAATTATCTCTTGTAGAAACATAAAATTTAAAATTTCAAGCTGAAAGAATTAACTTTCTTAAATAATCTACAGTAACTTTGTTACTTGGTTATATATGAAGCTAACATAACCTTCACCAATTTTTTCAGGATGGTTAGTAGCAAATTTTCTTTTTCTGGCTAGTAGCACGTTTAAAATACATGGGCAATGCTTCTTAATTGCCTCACCTATTAGTTGGAACAAATACGGTTACAATGATAGTAACAAAATATTAAAATTAAGTCTGTGTAATTAGAACAGAAGGAATAAATAATAAACGTTGGTCCTGAATCCTACGGAAAGATAATATGAAAAAATTGGGTCAGTCCATAGAACAAGTGAGACAATTATCTTGTAATAAGGACAGTTTTAAAAAACCAAGCTTTGACCCAATGCCATATGGTATGAACGCGAAAGTAGGAGAATGTGTAAAAAGGTGACATGTCATTGTAACACTAATTTTGTTTATGTTAGGAGAATGTGTAAAAAGGTGACATGTCATTGTAACACTAATTTTGTTTATGTTAACAGCATGCATTGTTCTACAGTGAGTTATTGTAAATTATAATTTACTAATCTATACCACATAAAATTGCATTTAAGGAAATATGATCTAATCACATACACATTCACAATGATCTAATCAGACATGATCTCTATTTTGTTTGAATATATTTTATTTTAATAAGAGATAAAACAAGAAGAATGTTCAATTTATAAGACATCTAAGTCAAGATAAATATAATATTAACTGTTTATTACATTAGTAGGTTTTTAGTTGGCATTTGCATTAGAACTGATAGTGAAAAAGTGAAAAAGAATCCCCATCAAGTAGGTTTTAAGCTAAGTTGAAATTGATTTTGAGGTAATAACGATAACCATTTTGGTTACTTTGTTATTAACACTACATAATGGTAATTTTTAAATTTTAATGTGTTTATTTCCTCTGGAGAGATTCAAGCAAATGGTAACTTTTTTACTACTTACCATTCCTTTTTCATAATGGTAACATTATAAAAGATGCAACTCACCTCTTTCCATACAGCCCCATGATCAATGGTAAGTTAAAGCAGGCACTAGGTTCCTAAGGGAAAAAGGATTGCCTAGCGATAACCTGCATTGTGTGTGATTATAATTGTTGAACTCCAGTGAGGTTGGGATGAATCTTGAAACGCCACCCCCAAAATTTTGTAGATTTTTTTTTTTTTTTTGAGGGGCGTCACTTAAATTTTAAAACTAGACGATAGGTCTAGACGGAAGATAAAATATGCGGGGCCCATGGTGACAGAACTTGCAATTAAAACGATGGTTTCAACATCAACAGTTTTTATTAGTGTTTCATAAGGAAAGTTTACAAGTGCGATAATAAGTTACAGCGCTTCAGAGCTGTAATAAGTTAATAAGATAAGATAAGATAATAAGTTACATCACCAAAATATACAGGTATATATGTGAAGTCATGTTAACAACCTGCTCAGATAATTGAGCTATACAATTAAATAGTATTGTCGTAGTAGCTCTGGCTATTTCATTACATCACCAAGCTATATAAAAAAAAAATTCATAAGTACTCTGAATATTTAGTTACATCATCAAAATATGTATATATAGAAATACATAAATGCATGCGTTAATAAATTATTAAATTGTTATAGACCCTTCGTACAATATAGACAAAACATTAAATTAAAGAACAAGGTAAGTCTTGCATGAACATGACCTCAGCTAATACAATCATTTCTAACAGTGCATGTACAAAACACCTTCACAAATTTTAATTACAGCTTGGAATTACTACTCAATTCACCACATATATTTTTAACAATTACATTAAGGATCCATTTACATATCCCTGATGAATTGCATTTAAACAGAATCTACTAGAGTAGTATGATTACAACCCACTGCATAATGGCAGAGCAAGACCTTGTTTAATCAAGTTTTAACTATTAAGGTGTGAACACGCCTTTTTAGATGTCAATATACTTGTATTCAATTGGTATTTAGATTAAGTACTGATACAATGCAAATTAAATGAATTATAAAGTCAGCGATCAACAACATGAATAACTGATTCGCATGCGGTGAATTCGTCTAACAAAATGTCTCCTTTTAACATCACGTGTGTCCACTGCTGTCTCTAAGTTGTGTTTTAAATAAGCAACTAGTTTGGTCCCACCTGTGATCTGAAGGTAGATGATGTACGCAAGGCGAGGGTGTTGAACTGTGTTGCAAAATTCGTCTTGAGCTGGGTTGATGTGAATTTGATCTGAAATCATCCATTTCTCTGTCGGCCCGACGACGATGGAGCTTTAGATGTGTTGCTCTGCCAGTGGAGAGGATCTAGTTTTCCACATCGGACTCCGTCACTCTCGGCTAGTGGGCGAGGACCCTGATAATAAATGATAATTATATTATGCTATCAGAACTTCATCAACCCCGATATATTTCTCGTCTCACAATCTCTTTTACCACTCACGCACAATGATCATCAATTACACAAATTGACTTTTAGTTGCCAATCAATATGGTTCAATATCAAGAATGATCTTGTGAGTTTACCATTACACTTTCTATCAATACATGTAAGTATTCAGAACATCTACATTAAATTAAGTTTACAAACTTAATTTTGATTTGTCTGGTCTGACCTTAGTGTTCTACTGTACTAGTTATCTTGTGGGTTATTAATTCAATTTAAATCTTTTAAGTTCTGAAATACTCAAACTTTATCAGCACGTGCTCACATCTCTGCCGGAAGTAATACCCAGCCATGCTCAACAAACACACAATTAAATTACAAACGTAACATTCCCTAATTAATTAAACACATGCCCCTTCTTTATTAAATAATTGTTATTATATACAACCTGAGACGCTTTATCACTTCACGAATGCATGTGAAAAATAGTTAACATCACCGCCGGACCAGTTGTTCACATCAGCAAGAATGGGGTAGAAATGAAACGGAAGGACTTGTGCACAGAGCACAGCTAACGGTAGCGAATTGCAAGGTCACGGTAAACAGCTGATATAGTTTACTAAATTTCTTCATTGCACATAATATCGATAGTCGGCGCTGCTGCCACAGCAACCTTGACCCACGATCCAGCAAGCATAGTGCACTGACAAATTTAAAAACAACTCGCGGTGGCGCCGATTTAAATTAAATTCAGGTCAAGGTATTCCATTTTAAACTGTGCCTTAGCACAATCTTCCCTCCTGGTTGCTTAAATTTCTCAGACACTGACCACATATAATTAAAAGAACCACAGTGCTACTGATTGTATTGATGACTAAATCTAGACTGACCATACAGTAAGCATTCAATAAGATGTGTGAATCTATCTGTGCACTTAAAAATCAAGATTGAGTATTGTAACGTAACAAAATTGTAGTTACATATAAATAATATCCAATACGTTGAATAAGAATATACCACGAACATGTCTGAGATAAAATGAGAAAAAATACTTGAAGTATTAAAGCCAAGTGTGCATCCACATACAAATAATGTCGAAGCAAGCCAACGCAGGAGAAGGAAGAACTATAATGAAAGCATCATCAATGGGATAAGAAGAGGAGAATATATAAAAACCAAACAAATACGTTAGCAACAAAGACCCAATAGATCATACAAGTGAGGGAACAACACATAATATAAATATGACAATAGATCATACAAGTGAGGGAACAACACATAATATAAATATGACAATAGATCATACGAGTGAGGGAACAACACATAATATAAATATGACAATAGATCATACAAGTGAGGGAACAACACATAATATAAATATGACAATAGATCATACGAGTTAGGGAACAACACATAATATAAATATGACAATAGATCATACAAGTGAGAGAACAACAAATACCCTGTAAGTGATGTAAAATATATATAATAATAAGAAGAAACCAGAAAACTAGAAGAGGAGATGTGCATATTATGAAGAAGAGAAATGTATAATAAATCATGAAGAATATTTAACAAGGACAAGACAATAACATTCCCAGTGTAAGGAATGCAATACGACCAGGAAGATAATAAAGCATGTGTAAGGAATGCCAGACTAGTGAATTATAATACCCTCCAACAAGGAAGAATATAATAAAGAAGAGATAACCAAGAATCAAGTGTTGACAACTTAATAAGTAGCCACAAACAATGATAGTGAGTGTCTTATATGAGTGCATTGATTCATAGTAAAATAACACAACCCCAAGTAAACACCACAGACAATAAAACTGTAATGTTTATGTAAAAGGAAGATAAAAAGTGTTAACAACTAAAAATAGTGAATCCCAAATAAACAACACAAACATTTAGTGTATGATTTATGAACCAAGATTATGACAAAATACAAACATAGTAAGACCACGAATATACTGAGATTAAAGGGAGAAATAATTGCTCAATAACAACTGAAACTGAATATATAATCCTTAATAATATATGTGTTTAAGTATCAAAAGAATAGAGAGTAAAAAACCAATATGTAATGTAATAATTAATGTATTGAAGATGAGACAATCTGCTATAGAGAGACAAACAAGTTACCCAAACCAAAATATAAGCACATAACATGTACAATTATAACAAGTAAGAATTAAGTAATAATGTATGAACAACTAGTATAAAATGTGTATAAAATAGTGAGAATATTGTAATATACAATAGTAATAACATATCATAACAAAGTTATAATAATTAAGCAGAATGATGAACAGATTAGGATGTGTATTGTTGTCAAATCAGTAAGAGACACATAACCTCAACTGAGCAGGATCTACAACATAAAACCACATTTAATAATTAGAAAAATACAATCAAAAGTACTTATTCAAATCAACAACCAAAATAGGATAAATGAGTAACATAATGAACCCAATATGAGTAGAGAAACACATTTATACAATCTATATTATTTAAACAAACAATAGCCAGATTAACAAATCACAAGATGACCATCAAAGTTAGACAAATTACTCACTTAAACTTGATAAAAGAAAGGAAAATAGGTTGACAGTAGCAACTAGAGTATTCAATACCTCTATGAGAACCTCTAGCAAACACTAAGTACCCCAAGTAGCACAAATGGTTGGGCCAACGTAAGGCAGGAGAGCGCGTTCCATGGTTGGGAAATGAGCGTAATGTCCGCATTTATGTAGAATCCCCAACCAACCACTTTTCAATGTTGGGCCAACAATGTATTGCGACATAGGCCCAACGACCAAAGCCAACCTATTCCCAACTTTGGCCCAAGACCGTCTAATAACATTGGCCCAACAACCAAAGCCTACCTATTCCCAACTTTGGCCCAAGACCGTCTAATAACATTGGCCCAACAACCAAAGCCTACCTATTCCCAACTTTGGGCCAATAATAACATTGGCCCAATGACCCATCTTTATGGCTACGCAATAAACATGTTGGCTACCATACACATGTATAATACATTTGAGGCTCCATGTTTGTATTCACTAGCCATACACACACTTTTATAGGTGGGAAAGCTCGCCAAGGGCTTTACAGTTTTACTTGTAATGAGCTGTATTTCCAGGCACTACATGTGACTCACCGTCTCATCCAAAAAACACTTTTCTTGGAGCGTTGGATTGCCACACGAGCTATCCCGCACGTTAAGTGTATGGCCAGTTGAGTACTATAAGGTGGGTAATTTACCAACTCCACTGAAAATTAAAAAATTGTTGGAATTAAGGTCAATTATAATCAAACAAGCTCTTATAATTTTATTTTTTATTTTTAAAACAAACTTACAAAACTAAAATTTTTATAAATATATTTCAAAACTAAAATACTGTATATATTTTAAACTAAAAATGTAAAATCAGTGTTTTGAGTCGTATAGTACGTTTAGCGTTTAATTCAAATTTGTAGCTCATTCTTAACAAAATACGCATTCTCTTATTTTTAAATTTAAAAAAATTAATGTTGAAAACACAATATCATAACAAAGTTAACAATCTCCATCAAAAAGCCATAACAGATGACTTTTAAATAAGTATTAAAAGTAATATACAGTAAATATTTTAAACCAAAAATGTAAAATCAGTGTTTTGGGTCATATAATAGGTGTAGCGCTTAAATCAAATTTGTAGTTCATTGTTAACAAAACACACATTCTCTTATTTAAAATTAATGTTGAAAACACAATATCATAACAAAGTTAACAATCTCCATCAAAAAGTCATATCATAACAGATACTACAATCTCCACTTAATCCAATCAGATGCCACCATTTTGGGTCAGCTGACTGTAACCATTGATGTTATGATTTTATTAGGTTATATTGTAAATGCTGCTAGTGTGTCGTTATTTTTCTAAAATCGTGATTTTTTTCTATATTTCTAGTTTATAATATTAAAATATTCCGTTTTATGAACAACAATATATTATTATATATGGAGAGGTTTTCAAACCAAAGTCTCACCAAAAAAACCTCGGCATAAAATAAGCATCCTGAACCAGTAGAAACAAAACGTTCGCAAGAATGAAAAGAACAGCTAAATATTTTTTAGTCTTAATTAATTTCATAATATGACCACGTTTTATGACTAATCCCATCTAGAGCTTTCTTAAAAATCCTTAAGATAACGTATCAAACATGCAATCATTTCCACGGAGCATTCGGTGTCGAACTATTTCCATGTCTAAATGAAAAAATTCCATAAGAAATTTTACTTGCATACAGCCAAAATACAACAGGATGTTTTGATAATTAAGTACTGTAAAAGTTAACAGAGTTTTATAATGGTTTCTTCTTTTTCTTATGACCGGTTTTTAATTTTATAATGTTTATTTTAAAGTGTCAAAGTTTCTATGTTTGTGTATTAACTCAAATAAATTATTACTTATTTACCTGAACTGTGGTTTGCCTTATGCTCCTAACTTACAAGAAAGCTTCAGAAAAACTTTAATAGGCGTATTAACTTAAACGTTTTAGATTAGCATTAAACTTTATCACGCTATTTCTCAAAAGATTGTAACAAACGTAGCAATCTCCGCTCTAGGGCAAAACAAAAACAGCAATATCCATTGTATCAAAACAAAGTAAGCAATCTCCAGAATTAAATAAACAAATTTTCTGATAATAAGAATATTTTATGTACAATTTTTTTCAAAAAAAAAATTCAGCTGTGAATAAAAGAGAGGCAGTATTTTAGCTGCCCTTTTTGTGTTAAAAATCTAATTGTGTTAAAGAGGGGAAACCTAGCGAGGGCAGTCTCTGACTGGACTCAAGGGATGTGAGACGTAGTTCTTCTCGCCAAATTTTTGAGTTGGTTTGTCTTTTAAAAATTTACAAGTATCCGATTGTTCAGCGACAATAATGACGGTGAGAAGATTGTAAAAATTATCTTTACAATTAAACAACATTTAATACAATAGATTCATATTACAAAAGGGAATACATATAAAAACATTGTTATCTTGAAAATCAGGTATAAGTATACACTTTCGATGCAACCTTGTCGAACTGATTTTGCCTCCGTTAACAAGCCTTTCAACCCTAAAAATACCCAACCGACTGCTTGGAAGAGGTGATTGAAACAATGCAGTTTTACTTTGAAATATTTTACAGCCTAGTTTATAAACATTAGCTAATACAGGATCTTCTTCAATTAAATTAATAACTATAATAAGACCATCTTTAGTAAAAAAGCAATTATCAGGTGACTCAATTCCAATGCAACACTGATCATTACCAGTTAGTGGCACTGATTTAATTGTTTTACCCTTACCATAAATTATATGGTACTTCTTTCTAATAGGTTTGTTTTTTTCCAGATTTTTCACCTATCTTTTAGCAACTGTACCATCACACAACTTGCTGCAAACAGTTATTTGGTCCTCAAACCATTCTCTTGATGGATTTCATAAAATTCTCGAATGGGAAAGCTGAATAGTTGTCGAATGAACCAAAGTTGGCAACATCATCAGTTACATGCAATAGATTGTGAAAATTATATACCAAAAGTTCTTTGGTATAATATTCTCCAGTGTACCTAACAAAAGTGTTTAGTAGTTGGTTAGCAAAATTCCGCCATTGATCTTCTCTACTGAAATGGTTGCTAGCTAATATATAAATGGCGACATGTAATGTAAGAAAGTGTTCATATAAATGTTCTTGCAATAAATTCTGCAATACTATTGGACCAAAGTAAAGAATAAATGCTCTAAATTCTGTGGCTTTCCAAAATTTGAAATGACCTAACGATCGCATCTTACGACAAAATTCTCGAGGTGTGTACTGAGATACAAAAACCAATCTTTCAGATATTCGTTGTATAGTAAATGAATTTAATTTAGCTTTTTTGGGTCCCTTCTCAACCCAAACACGAAGAAATTTTTTAACAACGCCTAAACAAATTAAATGCATCCAATCGAGGGGTACTTGTGACACTAAGCCTACACTTAAATTTGTGATAACACTCAGACACCGTTGATGATCCTCGTAAATTTGGTTATGAAAAGCTTCATCTGTTCTAAGTATTAAATCAGGAACATACTGCCAAGTGGTTCGACCCAAGTAGGTTCCTTCTAGAATGCACTTCTCGCAAGCATATAATGAGTTGTGGGAAACAATACATTTCAAGAAAGCCCGCGCAGGAGCATCGGCAACAAAGCAACTAATTCGAAAGCCATATTGCTTACCTTGCAATTGTATTCCCTGTTCTTCCAAAGTGGAACATTCAGACACAAAACTACTAAAAAAGTCATTAGCATCATTTGGTTTAGATTTTCCATAGTAAATGGCTATGATGAATGGAGTTTTGTCTACACTCTGGTCTAAAATTCCAAGTAAGGGCCAAAATGATTTATTGGAACTGCTATGTAAAGGAAGGCCATCAACATTTACAGTAACAGTCAATATTTCATTCATGCTATTGGCAGTTTGGATCTTATCAATAATTGGGTAAAATCCTTTAACTAAGCCCATAGATGCTCTTTTAAGAATGTTTTCTTTAACACCAAAATATACGTAGGACCCTCCAGAACAATTTTGAACATCTACAGAACGTGGTGTGTGGAGCAGACTTCTAGAATCTAAGGGTAGGCCCGAAATATGTGGTTTCAAAATATGAAGAAGATCTGTAACAATCTGGAAAACTGTTTTTTTGGTGAGACTTTGGTTTGAAAACCTCTCCATATATAATAATATATTGTTGTTCATAAAACGGAATATTTTAATATTATGAACTAGAAATATAGAAAAAAATCACTATTTTAGAAAAATAACGACACACTAGCAGCATTTACAATATAACCTAATAAAATCATAACATCAATGGTTACAGTCAACTGACCCAAAATGGTGGCATCTGATTGGATTAAGTGGAGATTGTAGTATCTGTTATGATATGACTTTTTGATGGAGATTGTTAACTTTGTTATGATATTGTGTTTTCAACATTAATTTTTTTAAATTTAAAAATAAGAGAATGCGTATTTTGTTAAGAATGAGCTACAAATTTGAATTAAACGCTAAACGTACTATACGACTCAAAACACTGATTTTACATTTTTAGTTTAAAATATATACAGTATTTTAGTTTTGAAATATATTTATAAAAATTTTAGTTTTGTAAGTTTGTTTTAAAAATAAAAAATAAAATTATAAGAGCTTGTTTGATTATAATTGACCTTAATTCCAACAATTTTTTAATTTTCAGTGGAGTTGGTAAATTACCCACCTTATAGTACTCAACTGGCCATACACTTAACGTGCGGGATAGCTCGTGTGGCAATCCAACGCTCCAAGAAAAGTGTTTTTTGGATGAGACGGTGAGTCACATGTAGTGCCTGGAAATACAGCTCATTACAAGTAAAACTGTAAAGCCCTTGGCGAGCTTTCCCACCTATAAAAGTGTGTGTATGGCTAGTGAATACAAACATGGAGCCTCAAATGTATTATACATGTGTATGGTAGCCAACATGTTTATTGCGTAGCCATAAAGATGGGTCATTGGGCCAATGTTATTATTGGCCCAAAGTTGGGAATAGGTAGGCTTTGGTTGTTGGGCCAATGTTATTAGACGGTCTTGGGCCAAAGTTGGGAATAGGTAGGCTTTGGTTGTTGGGCCAATGTTATTAGACGGTCTTGGGCCAAAGTTGGGAATAGGTTGGCTTTGGTCGTTGGGCCTATGTCGCAATACATTGTTGGCCCAACATTGAAAAGTGGTTGGTTGGGGATTCTACATAAATGCGGACATTACGCTCATTTCCCAACCATGGAACGCGCTCTCCTGCCTTACGTTGGCCCAACCATTTGTGCTACTTGGGGTACTTAGTGTTTGCTAGAGGTTCTCATAGAGGTATTGAATACTCTAGTTGCTACTGTCAACCTATTTTCCTTTCTTTTATCAAGTTTAAGTGAGTAATTTGTCTAACTTTGATGGTCATCTTGTGATTTGTTAATCTGGCTATTGTTTGTTTAAATAATATAGATTGTATAAATGTGTTTCTCTACTCATATTGGGTTCATTATGTTACTCATTTATCCTATTTTGGTTGTTGATTTGAATAAGTACTTTTGATTGTATTTTTCTAATTATTAAATGTGGTTTTATGTTGTAGATCCTGCTCAGTTGAGGTTATGTGTCTCTTACTGATTTGACAACAATACACATCCTAATCTGTTCATCATTCTGCTTAATTATTATAACTTTGTTATGATATGTTATTACTATTGTATATTACAATATTCTCACTATTTTATACACATTTTATACTAGTTGTTCATACATTATTACTTAATTCTTACTTGTTATAATTGTACATGTTATGTGCTTATATTTTGGTTTGGGTAACTTGTTTGTCTCTCTATAGCAGATTGTCTCATCTTCAATACATTAATTATTACATTACATATTGGTTTTTTACTCTCTATTCTTTTGATACTTAAACACATATATTATTAAGGATTATATATTCAGTTTCAGTTGTTATTGAGCAATTATTTCTCCCTTTAATCTCAGTATATTCGTGGTCTTACTATGTTTGTATTTTGTCATAATCTTGGTTCATAAATCATACACTAAATGTTTGTGTTGTTTATTTGGGATTCACTATTTTTAGTTGTTAACACTTTTTATCTTCCTTTTACATAAACATTACAGTTTTATTGTCTGTGGTGTTTACTTGGGGTTGTGTTATTTTACTATGAATCAATGCACTCATATAAGACACTCACTATCATTGTTTGTGGCTACTTATTAAGTTGTCAACACTTGATTCTTGGTTATCTCTTCTTTATTATATTCTTCCTTGTTGGAGGGTATTATAATTCACTAGTCTGGCATTCCTTACACATGCTTTATTATCTTCCTGGTCGTATTGCATTCCTTACACTGGGAATGTTATTGTCTTGTCCTTGTTAAATATTCTTCATGATTTATTATACATTTCTCTTCTTCATAATATGCACATCTCCTCTTCTAGTTTTCTGGTTTCTTCTTATTATTATATATATTTTACATCACTTACAGGGTATTTGTTGTTCTCTCACTTGTATGATCTATTGTCATATTTATATTATGTGTTGTTCCCTAACTCGTATGATCTATTGTCATATTTATATTATGTGTTGTTCCCTCACTTGTATGATCTATTGTCATATTTATATTATGTGTTGTTCCCTCACTCGTATGATCTATTGTCATATTTATATTATGTGTTGTTCCCTCACTTGTATGATCTATTGTCATATTTATATTATGTGTTGTTCCCTCACTTGTATGATCTATTGGGTCTTTGTTGCTAACGTATTTGTTTGGTTTTTATATATTCTCCTCTTCTTATCCCATTGATGATGCTTTCATTATAGTTCTTCCTTCTCCTGCGTTGGCTTGCTTCGACATTATTTGTATGTGGATGCACACTTGGCTTTAATACTTCAAGTATTTTTTCTCATTTTATCTCAGACATGTTCGTGGTATATTCTTATTCAACGTATTGGATATTATTTATATGTAACTACAATTTTGTTACGTTACAATACTCAATCTTGATTTTTAAGTGCACAGATAGATTCACACATCTTATTGAATGCTTACTGTATGGTCAGTCTAGATTTAGTCATCAATACAATCAGTAGCACTGTGGTTCTTTTAATTATATGTGGTCAATGTCTGAGAAATTTAAGCAACCAGGAGCGAAGATTGTGCTAAGGCACAGTTTAAAATGGAATACCTTGGCCTGAATTTAATTTAAATCGGCGCCACCGCGAGTTGTTTTTAAATTTGTCAGTGCGCTATGCTTGCTGGATCGTGGGTCAAGGTTGCTGTGGCAGCAGCGCCGACTATCGATATTATGTGCAATGAAGAAATTTAGTAAACTATATCAGCTGTTTACCGTGACCTTGCAATTCGCTACCGTTAGCTGTGCTCTGTGCACAAGTCCTTCCGTTTCATTTCTACCCCATTCTTGCTGATGTGAACAACTGGTCCGGCGGTGATGTTAACTATTTTTCACATGCATTCATGAAGTGATAAAGCGTCTCAGGTTGTATATAATAACAATTATTTAATAAAGAAGGGGCATGTGTTTAATTAATTAGGGAATGTTACGTTTGTAATTTAATTGTGTGTTTGTTGAGCATGGCTGGGTATTACTTCCGGCAGAGATGTGAGCACGTGCTGATAAAGTTTGAGTATTTCAGAACTTAAAAGATTTAAATTGAATTAATAACCCACAACATAACTAGTACAGTAGAACACTAAGGTCAGACCAGACAAATCAAAATTAAGTTTGTAAACTTAATTTAATGTAGATGTTCTGAATACTTACATGTATTGATAGAAAGTGTAATGGTAAACTCACAAGATCATTCTTGATATTGAACCATATTGCCGGCAACTAAAAGTCAATTTGTGTAATTGATGATCGTTGTGCGTGAGTGGTAAAAGAGATTGTGAGACGAGAAATATATCGGGGTTGATGAAGTTCTGATAGCATAATATAATTATCATTTATTATCAGGGTCCTCGCCCACTAGCCGAGAGTGACGGAGTCCGATGTGGAAAACTAGATCCTCTCCACTGGCAGAGCAACACATCTAAAGCTCCATCGTCGTCGGGCCGACAGAGAAATGGATGATTTCAGATCAAATTCACATCAACCCAGCTCAAGACGAATTTTGCAACACAGTTCAACACCCTCGCCTTGCGTACATCATCTACCTTCAGATCACAGGTGGGACCAAACTAGTTGCTTATTTAAAACACAACTTAGAGACAGCAGTGGACACACGTGATGTTAAAAGGAGACATTTTGTTAGACGAATTCACCGCATGCGAATCAGTTATTCATGTTGTTGATCGCTGACTTTATAATTCATTTAATTTGCATTGTATCAGTACTTAATCTAAATACCAATTGAATACAAGTATATTGACATCTAAAAAGACGTGTTCACACCTTAATAGTTAAAACTTGATTAAACAAGGTCTTGCTCTGCCATTATGCAGTGGGTTGTAATCATACTACTCTAGTAGATTCTGTTTAAATGCAATTCATCAGGGATATGTAAATGGATCCTTAATGTAATTGTTAAAAATATATGTGGTGAATTGAGTAGTAATTCCAAGCTGTAATTAAAATTTGTGAAGGTGTTTTGTACATGCACTGTTAGAAATGATTGTATTAGCTGAGGTCATGTTCATGCAAGACTTACCTTGTTCTTTAATTTAATGTTTTGTCTATATTGTACAAAGGGTCTATAACAATTTAATAATTTATTAACGCATGCATTTATGTATTTCTATATATACATATTTTGATGATGTAACTAAATATTCAGAGTACTTATGAATTTTTTTTTATATAGCTTGGTGATGTAATGAAATAGCCAGAGCTACTACGACAATACTATTTAATTGTATAGCTCAATTATCTGAGCAGGTTGTTAACATGACTTCACATATATACCTGTATATTTTGGTGATGTAACTTATTATCTTATCTTATCTTATTAACTTATTACAGCTCTGAAGCGCTGTAACTTATTATCGCACTTGTAAACTTTGCTTATGAAACACTAATAAAAACTATTGATGTTGAAACCATCGTTTTAATTGCAAGTTCTGTCACCATAGGCCCCGCATATTTTATCTTCCGTCTAGACCTATCGTCTAGTTTTAAAATTTAAGTGACGCCCCTCAAAAAAAAAAAAAAATCTACAAAATTTTGGGGGTGGCGTTTCAAGATTCATCCCAACCTCACTGGAGTTCAACAATTATAATCACACACAATGCAGGTTATCGCTAGGCAATCCTTTTTCCCTTAGGAACCTAGTGCCTGCTTTAACTTACCATTGATCATGGGGCTGTATGGAAAGAGGTGAGTTGCATCTTTTATAATGTTACCATTATGAAAAAGGAATGGTAAGTAGTAAAAAAGTTACCATTTGCTTGAATCTCTCCAGAGGAAATAAACACATTAAAATTTAAAAATTACCATTATGTAGTGTTAATAACAAAGTAACCAAAATGGTTATCGTTATTACCTCAAAATCAATTTCAACTTAGCTTAAAACCTACTTGATGGGGATTCTTTTTCACTTTTTCACTATCAGTTCTAATGCAAATGCCAACTAAAAACCTACTAATGTAATAAACAGTTAATATTATATTTATCTTGACTTAGATGTCTTATAAATTGAACATTCTTCTTGTTTTATCTCTTATTAAAATAAAATATATTCAAACAAAATAGAGATCATGTCTGATTAGATCATTGTGAATGTGTATGTGATTAGATCATATTTCCTTAAATGCAATTTTATGTGGTATAGATTAGTAAATTATAATTTACAATAACTCACTGTAGAACAATGCATGCTGTTAACATAAACAAAATTAGTGTTACAATGACATGTCACCTTTTTACACATTCTCCTAACATAAACAAAATTAGTGTTACAATGACATGTCACCTTTTTACACATTCTCCTACTTTCGCGTTCATACCATATGGCATTGGGTCAAAGCTTGGTTTTTTAAAACTGTCCTTATTACAAGATAATTGTCTCACTTGTTCTATGGACTGACCCAATTTTTTCATATTATCTTTCCGTAGGATTCAGGACCAACGTTTATTATTTATTCCTTCTGTTCTAATTACACAGACTTAATTTTAATATTTTGTTACTATCATTGTAACCGTATTTGTTCCAACTAATAGGTGAGGCAATTAAGAAGCATTGCCCATGTATTTTAAACGTGCTACTAGCCAGAAAAAGAAAATTTGCTACTAACCATCCTGAAAAAATTGGTGAAGGTTATGTTAGCTTCATATATAACCAAGTAACAAAGTTACTGTAGATTATTTAAGAAAGTTAATTCTTTCAGCTTGAAATTTTAAATTTTATGTTTCTACAAGAGATAATTTTAACATATAAGCAAGGTAATTTTATAATGGACTTGGTACTTTACAAAAAATTTTTATATCATTTTGATCAGAAGATGGGTTTTCTAGGTAGGCTAATGAATATTTTAAGGATGATATATAGCAAACAGATCACTGCTCATTATTTATAAATGTTTATAATACACAATAATTAAATTTTATTTGAAAAACAGTTTTCAAGGCAAGTAAATGCAGTTATTTATTTTAATAAATAGGAATTTGGATAAATAACTCATTGATATTAGTTCTGAAAGACAAACAAACAGTTTCTACAAGATAATACAGCATTAAGTTTACTATGCAGTTGTATACAAACAGCAAACGGTAATTACAAGTAGAATATCACATCAAGGAAATAATGTTTTCACAGCTATGGTGTAATTTTTCAGTCTGTGTCAACAAAATAAATGATTTATTTTCTATAAAAGTAAAATTTACTAACAATAAAAGAACAAAAATGATAAATCAGTGAATTGTTTACCTGCTATTGCTTTTCTAAGGATAGCTTTTATATCATCATCATCTTCACTTTCAGGCATTAGGTCATAGACCTCTTGCGCCCTCCGGCCGTGATAGAACTCACGCCCCACCACAGCCAGAGAGATATTAGCCAACCTTTAACCCATGCCCGGGGGCAAGCCGTGCGGTGGGGGGAAGAGTGTTGTTTATGTGTGTAGTATATTGTGTGCCCTTGTTACTTATCTGGCCCTGGTATGCCAGAGAAGACGTACGTATTATTTGTCCACGTACGTGCGGGTAGACGAGCAAATCGAGCCGTGACCTTGACTCGATCTCACCATATCGGCAGCACAGCAACGCTCTGATTGTGAGCTTTCATATTAAATAGTTAATTATAATTTTTATGTATATGTAAAAATATATAAATTTTGTATTTCTTTCTTCTTATACAAAGCAAGGTTATATTAACTTTTTTATCTTTAACTTATTTATTAAGCCACACGTTGGTTTCATCAAATATAAATTTTATGGAATTTCACCATGTTGTTGGCGACAAATATAAAATTTTTTGCTGGGCACCAGAGATAATTAGGAATCTCAGGGTGTTGTTAATAACAACTCTTATGTTCAGATGCTAATTAATAGATATTATAGTTACCATTTTTATACATTTAAATATAGATAACATATGGTATTATCCGCATTTCAATTTGACAGGTTAATTACATCTCAATTACTACTAACTTCTTATCCTTAGTTAATCATTACAAGAAATTCATGAATACAGTTAATATCATTTACTGTTTATGACCACTTAATTAGTCCATTGACTATGCTTTCAGATTTATGATCTTAATTACACATAAATATTATTAATCATCAATAAAAGATTAATGAACACATAAACATTATTTATCATCAGCAAAAGATTAATAAACACATATGTAATATTATTTATCATTAACAAGATATTAATGAAACTAGAAAATCTCCTTCTTCCTCAACATAAATTAACATTAATGAATAACGTGACTTAATATCTAACATTTCAGAAATGTCAAACTATCATTCAAAAATTGTATTAAATATTTATACTTCGTACTCCTATTCTAGGTCGTAAGATATAAAACTCTACAGCATCTGAACAATTCGTAGGCTCTTTTAGAATGAAACGGGTTAACTGAGTAGACAAATATATTACAATGCAATTATTTGATTACAACGTTTAATGTGATACAGTTACTTGAAATCGCTTGTCCATTCCTCCGTCTCGCTCGTTCCACACTTTACACATCACAACACAATTTGTATTACTCTGCTTTTTTCGTATCCACCACACTCGCGATAATCATTCATCTCCATGTCCTCTGAAACTCTGACTTTTCATACGGTCGCGCACATAATAAATAAAACTTCTTCGCACTTGATGCCGCGCACAGAATAAATAATACTACTTGGCTGTTGATTGACGATTGGCTAATTTACTGAGCGACTGAGTAATTAACTAACTAACTGATTGATTTCACTGACTGACTCCTTTGATTTCACTGACTGACTCTCTTGATTTCACTGACTGACTCCCTTACGTTCCTGCATTAGTTACTTTTATAGTTTCACCGAAACTTCTCTTACTGCCTCTACTCTTAAAATTACCATCATTGGCTGAAATTCGAACTTATTGCCGGTAAGTTTGAAATTGTCCAGTAACCACTCGAAATAACTTCACGCACAGAGGTGACGCTTTTTCTAATTGGTGAATTCTTATAGACGCGCACTTTTTGCCGCGAGACCGTTTTCTCGTTAAAAACGGAAATCTGCTTTCTCCACCACCCTCGTTTATGACGTTTCACTCATTGTATTTTGAAGGCCGAAAACACCCTAAATCTAACGGTACTGCCTATTTTTTGCTGTTTTTTTAGCAAACAAAGCGTTTTATATCTTTACGACATAGAAAGTTGTACTTACAATACAATTTTACTTTGGGTCGGCGTCAATGTGTCGCCTCGCCCATACACACCTCTCACTTATATAACGACTATGCAGTATAATTCTTAACTGTATGTTTATTTATTAACGATACTAAAATTAATATTAACAGTCTACATCGAAATATGTAATTGATCTAAGTGTGTTTTACTATACAACTAGCTGTAACCGATGGTGTTATGTTACATTTAAAGGGCTGTAAATATCACGTTTTTATGTGATTTCGAGTAATTCAAACAAGTAAAAGGGGTCATATTTGTTTTATAAGGTTTGTGTTTTAAACAAACCATAGAACAAGTAAAAAGATGAAAAAAATCTTCATCATACACATAGAATTTTCAGCAGATATTCTACTTGGATATTTCACTACAGTGGCAATTACTTTTCTGGATGTTCTTCATCAAGTGCGTGCTTAGCATTATACAGCCAGTGTAATACTTCCATGCTGGAGACATTTGTGAAAACTGTAAGTGATTTGTCATCCTTTAATTTAGTACCGTTACTGAAAATACCATATACATAGTGCAAGTCATGCTTAACATATGTTAAGCCTCCTCCTCTGTCTCATGAAGCAACACCAGCACCTGTAAGGAAAATATCCATTAAAATATCAAGTGTGACTTGCAAAAACTGACTACATATTATTGAGATGACACTTATAAATAGAAATGTGAAATAAGTTGACACTTACCATTAGGCCTACTATCACCAACACAAAATCTGTCACGTGTTACATAATGCCAAAATACTGGTGGTACATCACCAAAACAAGATCCAAAATGTACATACAGCAAGTCAGCATGTAAGAGGACGTCTCTGCCTGTTCAATTTTCTGTTTTACCCCAGTACGCCAACTGAAACATTCCACCATATTCATTTTTAATAAATTTTTCGTGACACCAGTGTTAAGACGAGTGTGTGTAATTCTGAGAACTGGCTGTATGTAACATGTATAGAGTTTGTAGGTGACAAAAATCATTATAAGAGAATAACCTGGTTTGGTAGACAGAGTAAGGAATTAGTATTCTAATTCATTTATAATGGTGGGTATATAATGTTACAATGGCAGGGGTAACACATTCATTGGCGGGAATTGTAGTGATTGGTTGGTCATATTATGAAGCGATATATTGGCAGTAAAATTTAGGCAGGAGATGAAGTCGCCCTTGTTTAATGTAACGTGTGCCATGATTAATATTTTGGTAAAGATCTTGTTACGTCAGACCGGTGGATATCACGTAGTTGGGCTTATTTTGGTGGGAAATTTTAGCAGTGAAATTTTTGAAAGAGATGAAATCACCCATGTTTATGAACTTAGTTGATATTTGTAACATCAATGAGGGAATAGTGGTGATTAGTAGGTGAGGTTATATTGTTGGTGGACGGGAAATATTGGCAGTAAAATTAAGATAAATATTTTGTACTTAACAAGGTCTGTGTGTGGCAGCAGTTTGAGCTGCTAAAATATTTCAGATATCTGACTACTTTATGGTCTGGAATGAATGTGATTTGTGGGGATGACCAATTAATTTGTACTTAACAATATGTTTTCTCCCTTACAATCTTGTCGCATTTTAAAATAATTATGTGTGGACTTCTTTTCTTCTTCTTCATCTTCTCTTAGTCAATGCCATCGTCGTCATCATCATTGTTGCAGGGTCGATTATTATTGAATTCACTTTATTGTATAGACTCTACATGTATGAAAAATTCATAGTCATGTGTCTTGTTCTTGTGTAAATCACACACCTGTATTACAAAATCACTTCGACGCTCACTGACAATTGAAACGTTGTATGTAACACACGTAGATGTGGGTCTATACGCATCATAGCCTACATGCGTAAGGACGTTTGAAATAAAACACTTAACAAAACACGAGTATATATAGTTAAACATTAAAAGTGATACAGAAAATCATACAATAAACGTAAATATGCGCGTGTGTGTACGCACACAACATTTGATATATGAAATTTTATATTCAAGCTTTTTTTAACAGCTGGATCTTTTTTCCCTATAAGTTCCATTAATTCTAAAAAATTTCCCTTGCTTTCACTCTGTTTCGATTCATCATGACCTCTTTGAGCTATTCCTTGTAGGGCTGTGAATCGAAGTACATCAGCAATTGTTTCAATGTATCCTCTATTTTCTTGAACTTCATGAGCATACGTTTCATCTAGCAGAGCAGCAATTGATGCTTCCTCCCCAAACTTACTTTTTAAATTTTTGAAAGACTCCCAAGCAACTAAAGA
The DNA here is from genome assembly GCA_034769895.1 of Magicicada septendecula. Classification (NCBI taxonomy): domain Eukaryota; kingdom Metazoa; phylum Arthropoda; class Insecta; order Hemiptera; family Cicadidae; genus Magicicada; species Magicicada septendecula. The sequence continues at coordinate 339,885,624 of CM068375.1, read as the reverse complement.
ATGTTTGTGGGATGAGCTGTTCTCATGCTGCTTAAAACTGGAATTAGATTCTGTTGCTCTTTTCCAATTAGTGTAACCTTCATTTACAAAACTAAGCAATTCACTTTTTGTGCCTTGAGTTTGGGGATGAAAAAATCAACAGGGAAAACAAAATGCAGCATCATTTATAATTCAAGCCATGGGTGGATTTTGTACCAACCTGGCTGGAAATTCCTTTTTCTATCTCCAAACTGGCGAAACGGAAAATGTCGTAATAGTGGTTGTTTTGGTTCATCAGTAGGTTTCGTAGCTACATCTCTAATTGAACCAGATGGATTAGTGCTGTTGGTGCTACTGCTAGGAATAGAAAATAAATCAGTACCTTTATTTTCACCGAGTTCTTCTTCATTTTCTGACTGTTTTCCTTCTTTCCCTACTTCCATATCATCATCATCGAACACAATTTTTTCAGGTTCAGTTTCAGGATCCTAAAAACTAACCTCAGCAGTTACAGGTGTAAGTGTTGTAGTGTTGTAGGCGTTGTAATGTCCTCTTCATTTGGTTTAACAATTTTTTGTTATATTCCATTCTTGTAGGCTACAGAACTTTGATAATGTTGACAGTTTAGTTCTGTAACCAGCCGGATTGGTTTTAAATAGAGGTTTCAAGCAAATTTTCATAAAAATTATACAGTGGCTGTTTCAGGATTGAATAAGTTTACATAATTCTATATCTAAGTACTTAAACAAATTTATTTTTTCTGTTTCGCTTTTATTAAATATTTGAACTTTAGGATTTAAAAGTGTAATCTGGATAAGAATGTATCCAGCACTTTAGACCTATTAACACTTTCCAGCAGACAATTGGTTTACCTACTGATGATCTGAACAACTTTAATACGGTAATGATTACTGGCTAGTAGGGTGACCACAATTCTGAAGCCCAAGTGCGGACATACATGTCAGTTTGCTGTTTACATAAGTTTCATTATGATATCACTAAACTGCTTTTTGTAACCTTCATCGACATCAAGGGTTATTATTTGTATTTAAGGTTAGGTAAAAAAAAAGAGCAAGTTTGTAAAATGTATACTTTTGTATTATGTATTTAGAAGTACAAAAAACATTATAATTGTTTAATTATAAGTAGGCCTATAGTAATCAAAATTTGTATTAAAAAAATTGTTTTATTTGCTTGGAGGTGGTTCACAATCAGTACTGGTACTCTTACTAGACCCCCCATGTTCTCTACTTGTCTTTCACAGTGGTCGCCCAGCACTGGAAAGCAGACTAAGCAAACAACAATTTATTTTACTACTTGTCATTCTCATGCGAGCAAGATTAATAACTTACCAGTCTTGAGTTTCCAAAGTTCATAATCTGTCCTGTAAAAATATGAAAGTGCAGACAATTTCTGTGGTTTTCCTTTGTACGGTATGACACGGACATAAGTCAAAAATACAAACTGTCTGTACAAAATATGGACATATGGTCAGCCTACTATAAGTATTTAAGTAATTAATGTTAAATTTAATTAAATTACAGTATTTTAAATGTCACTTTGGTCCGGATTGTCTAGGCTACGGTACCAGTAGTAAATTAATGGAAAACCTGTATGATGTTTTCCTTGCCTTGACTTGTCGCATTGTTGCCTTGATGCTGTTGCTTGCCTTGTCGCAGTGGCCTATCCTTTCCGTACTACAATCGTACTTGTAGAAATTCACAGGGTTATATCATATTGGCCTCTGTGCTTAATAGATTCTTCTTATAAGTTTCTGTTCTTGCTGTAGGAATTATTTTTACAATATGCCGTGACCAATTCTCGATTAAAAACAAAATTTGTGATCGCTCCCCAGGCCTGAATGTTAGAGTTCAGGTCTTTTGGTTAAGAGTTTAAATCGGCCTTTAGGCTGATAACTGCTTGACATGATACTAATAGGTTTATAGGCTATGGCCAGGTTTTATACAGTTACTTATCTATTATTTTACCGCTGTCTGTAGAATTCAAGTAGATTAGTAGTTGGCCTATAAATGTGTCATGTATATGTTTATGGTAGGCCTACTAATTTTATTCTTGCATTTAGATCTTTTTAAGTGCAAGTTTTGATGTATCCATTATTTTTAAACGTCTCCAAAAAATCATTTTCTGTACCGTATTTGATGTGATACTGTTATCTTTTTGTATAGGCTAATGTATTCATTAAATTTACTAGTTCAATTGGAGTTTTATCTAATTTTGATCTCTCTTGGTATTGCCAGGGAAATGTACAGTGTGGTGGAGTTCTCCGAAAGCCATGGAGGTGGAATGGGGATTGTCAGGGATCAATGGCTTACACCTAGGAAACAGGAGTGCTTTTGGCCTCCATTTAAAATAGCGGCCAAGTACAACAAATGTCTATTGAATCCTGAACCTCCAAATGAAAACTGGCCTCTATTAAACGCACATTTTACAGCACTGGTCAGTATACAAATGTATGCTTTTGAGACTGTTGTATACTTTTAGTTTTAATTGTGTTTTTTTACAATTATGTAAGTATATGTGTGTTTTTTATGTTGTATCGTCTATAGTGTAGTAGGGTATTGTTAAGGAAAGTCCTTGATAGACTAAGGCCTGTTTTACCTAACTTATTTATTTTAACTGCACTAACTGCACAGTGGCTAATTAGTGCACAATGAATAAAGAATATAGTAATATTCTAAGTTAGGTACTTTCTCATCTAATAAGAAATTTACGTGATTGCTTATAAAATCGCTGATGTTATAATTTATAAAAATTAGTAGGCCTACCGAAAGAAAACATTTTTCCTGCAGAGTCAACAAACCTATTTAGGGTACACTGTATGTTACCTATTTCTAATATATTTATCAGTGCAATTACAACATGCTAATGTAGGCCTGTATATTTTATACTGAATTGTGATTATATTGCCTAATTATTAGGCAAGAAATCCATTTTCATTGACTGCACACAAGTCTAAGGCTTATGTAGGCATCATCCATAAAAAAGAAGTGTTTATTTTATATTTTAATCGTTTGAACATTATTAATGTTGAGTTGCTGTTGCCCAAATGGAAGAGGCTTGCTTTTGGTTCCGTGATTGAAACCTAGTGAAGTCTGAAACGATTTTGCGAAACAGGCTGTGGTTGAGGTGGTGACCGGCTTCTGACAGTCTGGCCTGATTAGACTGTCCATTGATAAATTGGCACCTTACAGTGTAACATTGGCCAGAATTACACTGGCTTTTTACATGGGCTGCTTGTAGTCTGTGTTGCACTAAAAATACACAGAACTTTGGATAAGCAACCCAAGCCTTGGATAGTACTTGATCATGGGAACAATACCCAAGGAAAAAACAAAAAAAAAACAGCACTGTATTTTCAAGAATAATAAATTTTTATGGAAATTTGATTTTGGTATCTTGGATTTCGAGAGGGTAGCCTAAAGGTGAAATATATTTATTTCTGAGGTATTTTTTTAGTGGTACTTCCACATAAGTCTTTCAGTACTTGTGCGTGGAAGATGCGAGGATGATTTATGAGACGACGAAAGCCCAGACCTGAATGGGAATCAACTCAAGATCTCTTGGCCCAGAAGCCAACATTTTAAGCACTAGATTATTAAGCTGACCATATCAGATGAAAGTTTGTGTTTATCTATTCCACCTATTCTTGGATTATCGAGTCCACCTTTAAAATTTTTTGAAAAAAATTAGTGCACAAACAATTATTGTTTAATAATTTAGTTAATGCTTTTTCTCGTTGTGAGTTTAACAGATTTTCATGTAATTTTCAGATGACCTGTTAAAGGCAAGAAATAAATTAAAAGAAGCTGAAACAGAGTCGGAAATTGCTTCCGATATGGACAATTTGAAGAAAAGAAAACGCAAAGCTGCAAGAAAATTTTTAGATAGTAGTTCAGAAGATGATAACTGTGAAAATGAAAGATATGTAAAGCGGATGACATTTCCTGTAGTACCTCCTGTCACTGCCACTATTACTGATCAATCTGAATCCAGTTTGTCTTTGGCTGATACCGTTATTATCTACACCAGATAACAGTAAGTGTAGAAGATAAATATTATAAATATTCAATAGTACTTTATCATTTTTTTTATCAATTTGTATTTTAGTAAAATGAAAAAATAAGCAATTTACCTTATATTGTAATCCGCTCTGTGATATCTGTTATTTACATGTATATCTATCTATGCATATGTATCGCATAGCGGATTACAATATAAGGTAAATTGCTTATTTTAATCATACAGTGATGTGGAGACTATACAAAAACTAAAATGAAAAGATCATTTCGTTTTGATACGTTGTTGTTGGCCCACAGTTCATGCAGTCTAGTCATATTATCTTTCAAATAAGTTTCTGTAATTCAGCTGTATTTACATCTTAAAAGGTAGCCTATGAAATGAAAATATTAAAATTTCAAACATAATTTTTTTAATTGTTCAGTTTTGAGAGTTGAATTACTTAATTTCTGGCGATGTGTTTGCCTATCTCAGTTAAATTTTGGGTGTAGATTTTTTTTAATGTTTGTTCAGTTTCACTAGTGAAACCGACAATTGAAAACGTTTTTCCCTATTTTAGTTAGGGGTTTCCTCCAAATACATGCTTCTATTTTTTAACAATGTCTTTTTATGCTGTGTTTATTTTTGCTTTAGGTTTTGTTTAAATTTAAACAGTTTTATCTTAAGGGTGTATATTAATATTTTGCACCTCTGGTGTTCTGGAAATAATGCCATTTTGTTGACTAATGAGAGCAGGTAGTAAACAGTATTGTTAATGTGTAAGTATTTTTCAGGTGAAACAGTGTTGCCTTCAGGTGTTAATGATGTAGATTATTCAGGTGTTTATGAAGATTTATCTGTCAACGATGTTACCGTTGCATCAGACATCACCTCATCTGCTTCGACAAGTTCTATTAATGGTATTACAGATTTTTTCTTGAAATTCCATTTTATTTTCTATGTCAATAAATAATTTTCTTATTTGCATCCTGCTGTCTGCCATTAATTACATTAAAATGAGAATGATCAATATTGCACACCACTATATAAAATATCGGTATGGAGAACCATACATGACTTCCATATTCTAAGATTTATATTTAAAATCATTTTCAGCCAAACAGCCAGGGAAGGAATTTTAACAAAAAAATACTTTTTTTGTTGCCAATAATGTAGTACACATATAAAAAAAATTAGTTATACCTCTCCCCTTCAACTATAATTTTGATTTATAGAAAATTACCCCCAGCCCGTTCAACTAGCCTCTTCATTTATAGATATTTCATCTACGTTTCTACAGTGGATTATTAAGATCTTATCAGGATACTTTATCAAAATTAAGTACTTTACTCATGTTACAACAAAAAATGTTTTCAGGTAAACTGCCCTTTCCCCGTAACCGATCTTCACCAAAATCAACAGACATTGAGTTCTCTATAGCTCAGGCATCATATGTAAAAAATTATTTGATTCTGTTTTAATTTACGGCAGTTATGGTTCGTCATATAAAAAATTACCCATGTTAAAACATAAAACATGAGATTTATAAAACATATCTAAGATTTATATTTAAAATCATTTTTGAAATAAAATATTTTCATAGAACCTACTAACGCTGGGGGAAATCTGAGGAGCCAATCAGAGTTGGGCCTACCTGTCACTCTGCTGAATTTGGTGGAAAGCCCTGTCACTGTCATCAAAGTATCAGCCTTGACAGGGTCCTCTTTTTCTGCAAAATGGGAGAGGCTTGAGATGGAGTGAGTGACATGGTCCCCACCTCAATGAAGAACCCATTGTTTTATAAAAATATATTTAAAATTTTGAAAACTGAAAATTCTTTTCTTGTTGTAAATATTTATATTTTATAATCAAAATGACTTTATTTTTGTTACCTGGCAACAAAATTATTTTATTTATCAACAATTACCATTGTTTCAAAAAGTTTAAATAATTTTCAAGTACTTTACTCTTCAATCAAATATATTGGAACTTACCGGTCTGCGGCTTTCCAGAAACAGCGTCTTTATAAAATTTACATGTTTCGGACCCTTGTCCCATCATCAGAATTTAAAAAGTAATTGTGTATCGTTTAAATATGATACACTTGTCAAACACTTAAATATTAAAATCTAATATAAAACAACTTAATATAACATATTATAATATTTACAACGAGTACGAAGGTTACCGATGTACATCGTATGAAAACCGACCGAGACCAGCTGCGTTTTATAAATTTATAAAAGACGCTGTTTCTGGAAAGCCGCAGACGGTAAGTTCCAATATATTTGATTGAACAACACGTGGCTTGGTACTAAACATTTGGGATTTATTCCTTTTAAACATACTTTACTCTTGTTAAAACGTAAAAGGTTGCAGGTAAACTACCCCTTCCCCTTAACCAGTCTTCACCAAAATCTAAAGGCCTTGAGTCCTCTAGAATTCACTGACGTATGCAAAAAATCATTTATTTCTGTTTGAATTTGCGGCTGTTATCGTTTGCCATAGAAAATACGCTTGACAAAAAATGTTGCAGGTAAACTACCCCCTTCCCCTCAACCGATCTTCACCAAAAACAATAGGTCTTGAGTACTCTACAAATCAGGGCTGTATGCAGAAAATTATTTGATTCTGTTTGAATTTGCGGCTGTTATCGTTTGCCATAGAAAAAAACCCTTGTTAAAAAAACGTTGTAGGTAAACTACCCCTTTCCCTTAACCGATCTTCACCAAAACAATAGGTCTTGAGAACTCTACAATTTAGGGCTGTATGCAAATAATCTTTTGATTCTGTTTGAATTTTCGGCTGTTATCGTTTGCCATAGGAAATACACCCTGTTAAAACATAAAACGTTACAGGTAAACTACCCCTTTCCCTTAACCGATCTTTCACCAAAAACAATAGGTCTTGAGAACTCTACAATTCAGGGCTGTATGCGAAACATTATTTGATTCTGTTTGAATTTGCGGGCTGTTATAGTTTGCAAAAAAAAAAATTTCCCGTTGATAAAAAAAAACCGTTGCAGGTTAAACTACCCCTTTCCCTCAACCGATCTTCAGCCAAAAACAATAGGTCGTGAGTACTCTACAAATCAGGCCTGTATGCAAAAAATTATTTGATTCTGTTTCAATTTGCGGCAGTTATCGTTTGCCATAGAAAAAAAAATCTACAGACAGACACACAGACAGACACACACACAGACACTTTTCGGAAACGACTTTTTTTTCATGTTTTGAGTGTAGTAGAATCAGAATCTGCAATAATCTCGAACACGATTTTTTTTTGCCATCACCATACTTCCATTCCTTAAGGAATATGGAAGTAAAATTATTCCGATTAGCGATTTCAAGCTTCACAGCTCATCATCAGATCAGGAATAGACAGAAAATATGTAATACCCAACCCTTCACCCCTCTCCCCACCCTGCTCACCCACAACAAACTAAAAATTAATGACCCTTCCCCACCCCCTAAACTCTGTCTCACCATCTGTACAGTTACATATTTTTCTAGTAAATTCCTTGTGTTTCAGGTGTGTGTGTGTGTGTCCTTTTAAACTACCCTCTTCCTATCCACACACGTGGGTCAGTCACACACCCTTATTTTAAAACAACCAATTAGTACTATGAAATATAATTCTTAATCTTATCTATTCTGCCCTCTCTCATTTATTTCTTAATCATGTTATAAAATATTTCTTCATTATCAAATTTAATTTTAATATTAATTAAATTGTCTAACCCTTTTTCTCTTTCTTTCAATATTTCTAACTCCTCTCTAAGCTTCCTTTCAACTGTGTTATTTACTACTTTTACAATTTCGTATTCTTCCAAAGGATTAACAAACTTGTGGTTGTCTTCTATGAAATGTCTTGCATATAACGAATTGGTTGTTCTATTACCTTCTCCACGTTTGTGGTCAGACAACCTGCATGCGAATTTTCGTCCTGTCTCCCCTAGGTACACTTTGTTGCAGTCTTTACATTTTAATTTATAAATTCCGCTTTTCTGTAATACTGGAATTTTTTCTATATTCTTATTCCTTATCTTATCAAATACCGTTTCACATTTTTTAATAGCTATATCTACTCCATATTTATTAAAACATTTTATAATTTTTCTAGTATGTGAACCTATGTATGTCAATGACCCTGCATAATTCTTTTGTTCTGGTTCTATTTTAGCTTTTTGTATGTTGACCCTTTTCATAACTTTATCCACTATGTTGGTGCTATAATTATTATTCCTTACAATTCCCTTTATCGTTTTTAACTCCCTATCTTTTGATTCGGTCTCTTTTAAACACTTCTGAGCTCTGTAACAAAAGGAATTGATTGCCGCCATTTTATATCTGTATGGGTGGTACGACTCTCTTGGTATAATTATATCAGAATACGACTCTTTCCTAAATATCCCAAACTGTAGTTTCTCATTATCTTTAATTTCTATGTTTAAATCTAAGTAATTTATTTGCTTACCTCCTATCTCTTCCTTAAATTGTAAGTTTTTATCCTTATTATTTACCTCCTTTATAAACTCATGCACTTCTTCTATGCTTCCTTCCCAAACTACTAATACATCATCAACGTATCTAGACCATAATTTTATATTGTCTTTATACTTAGTGGAAGTTATTAATTGCTTTTCAAAATCATTCATGTATATTTCAGCAAGAATAGGGGATAATGAAGACCCCATAGGTAAACCTATAAAACTTGTTATTAAACCTAAAATAGTTCTGATTTACACATTCTTTAATTACTTTCATCAACTGCTTTTTATACCTGTATTCTCCCATATTATTATCGTTTATTAACTTAATAACATTATTTACTGTGATATTAGTAAACATGTCCTTAACATCCATTGATATCAATTTTGTATTTACATTAATGCTAATATTTTCTAATTTTTCTATCAATTTTATATTATTCTCTATGTTGTATTTTGTCCCAAATTCATATTTCTCTTTCAGTACTCTGCTAACTTCCTTTGATAATTTATAAATAGGTGGATTAATAAAAGAAACAATCGGTCTAATTAGTTTTCCTTCTTTATGTATCTTAACCTGACTTTTAAAAGTTGGTGCTGTTGGATTACTTTCCAATAAATACTTTTTCTTATTTTCTTCTATAAATGTTATCTGTTTCATCATTTGTTTTATCCTTGACTGGTACTTACTTGTATAATCATACTTTATTTCCTCGTATGGTCCTTCCCTTATAAATTCTTCCGTTTTCTTTATGTATTCTTCCTTTCTCATTAGTACCATTGTATTTCCTTTATCCGCCTTCGTAACTATAATATCATTCTTCTTTATTTTATTCTTTAGTTTAGTTACAGTTGCTTTGATTTTTTGTTCATTCTTTGAATTATACAAACTTTTCTTAAATATTTTATCTACTACATTCCCTACTTCCCACCTTATTCTTTTTTTATCATTTTCATTTCCTAGTTTTTGTACTATGCTTTCGCATTCAATAATCATTTTTTCTTGATTTAATTCTGGTGGCGGTGCGTATTTTAAGCCTTTCGCTAACATTTCTTTTTCTTCCGTATTGAAATTTACCTCTGTAAGGTTTATTACTCTTTTTTCATAGTTATTCTTAGAGCTGTGTTCCTTTTTTACTTCGTTCTTTCTTATTAATTTATTTAACTTATCTACCATTTTTTTATTTTTATTTTCCAATTTCTTTTCTATGTACCCCAAACCAAAATTATATAATATTTCTTCTAACTCTACATACGAGTATATTCTTAATAATTCTATGTGTCTGTCATATAATTCCCTATTATATCTATTGATTAAGCCGTAGAGTGACCTTATTTCCAGTTTTATCCACAACTTCTCGCTTTGTTCTTTTACTTTTTTGGCTACACTGTTCTTATTTTTAATTTTAACTTGAGCGTACTTTGGGATGACATTATTATCCAGACATTGTTTATTAAACCATATTTTACTTAAAACCCTCTTCAATTTAACTTTTAACTTAAGATATTTAAAAACTTTACTTACCTTACTGTTGTCGTTTATTACCTCATTGTTGTTGTCCATTACCTGTAGTTGATTGCACATCTTAACAGACGTTTAATGAAGAAATTTGTGTTAGTGGTTGAAATCACAATCAGAATGATCAATATTGCACACCACTATATAAAAATTATTCCGATTAGCGCTTTCAAGCTTCACAGCTCATCATCAGATCAGGAATAGACAGAAAATATGTAATACCCAACCCTTCACCCCTCTCCCCACCCTGCTCACCCACAACAAACTAAAAATTAATGACCCTTCCCCACCCCCTAAACTCTGTCTCACCATCTGTACAGTTACATATTTTTCTAGTAAATTCCTTGTGTTTCAGTGTGTGTGTGTGTCCTTTTAAACTACCCTCTTCCTCTCCACACACGTGGGTCAGTCACACAACCCTTATTTTAAAACAACCAATTAGTACTATGAAATATAATTCTTAATCTTATCTATCTGCCCTCTCTCATTTACTTCTTAATCATGTTATAAAATATTTCTTCATTATCAAATTTAATTTTAATATTAATTAAATTGTCTAACCCTTTTTCTCTTTCTTTCAATATTTCTAACTCCTCTCTAAGCTTCCTTTCAACTGTGTTATTTACTACTTTTACAATTTCGTATTCTTCCAAAGGATTAACAAACTTGTGGTTGTCTTCTATGAAATGTCTTGCATATAACGAATTGGTTGTTCTATTACCTTCTCCACATTTGTGGTCAGACAACCTGCATGCGAATTTTCATCCTGTCTCCCCTAGGTACACTTTGTTGCAGTCTTTACATTTTAATTTATAAATTCCGCTTTTCTGTAATACTGGAATTTTTTCTATATTCTTATTCCTTATCTTATCAAATACCGTTTCACATTTTTTAATAGCTATATCTACTCCATATTTATTAAAACATTTTATAATTTTTCTAGTATGTGAACCTAACAAATTTCTTCATTAAATGTCTGTTAAGATGTGCAATCGACTACAGGTAATGGACAACAACAATGAGGTAATAAACGACAACAGTAAGGTAAGTAAAGTTTTTAAATATCTTAAGTTAAAAGTTAAATTGAAGAGGGTTTTAAGTAAAATATGGTTTAATAAACAATGTCTGGATAATAATGTCATCCCAAAGTACGCTCAAGTTAAAATTAAAAATAAGAACAGTGTAGCCAAAAAAGTAAAAGAACAAAGTGAGAAGTTGTGGATAAAACTGGAAATAAGGTCACTCTACGGCTTAATCAATAGATATAATAGGGAATTATATGACAGACACATAGAATTATTAAGAATATACTCGTATGTAGAGTTAGAAGAAATATTATATAATTTTGGTTTGGGGTACATAGAAAAGAAATTGGAAAATAAAAATAAAAAAATGGTAGATAAGTTAAATAAATTAATAAGAAAGAACGAAGTAAAAAAGGAACACAGCTCTAAGAATAACTATGAAAAAAGAGTACTAAACCTTACAGAGGTAAATTTCAATACGGAAGAAAAAGAAATGTTAGCGAAAGGCTTAAAATACGCACCGCCACCAGAATTAAATCAAGAAAAAATGATTATTGAATGCGAAAGCATAGTACAAAAACTAGGAAATGAAAATGATAAAAAAAGAATAAGGTGGGAAGTAGGGAATGTAGTAGATAAAATATTTAAGAAAAGTTTGTATAATTCAAAGAATGAACAAAAAATCAAAGCAACTGTAACTAAACTAAAGAATAAAATAAAGAAGAATGATATTATAGTTACGAAGGCGGATAAAGGAAATACAATGGTACTAATGAGAAAGGAAGAATACATAAAGAAAACGGAAGAATTTATAAGGGAAGGACCATACGAGGAAATAAAGTATGATTATACAAGTAAGTACCAGTCAAGGATAAAACAAATGATGAAACAGATAACATTTATAGAAGAAAATAAGAAAAAGTATTTATTGGAAAGTAATCCAACAGCACCAACTTTTAAAAGTCAGGTTAAGATACATAAAGAAGGAAAACTAATTAGACCGATTGTTTCTTTTATTAATCCACCTATTTATAAATTATCAAAGGAAGTTAGCAGAGTACTGAAAGAGAAATATGAATTTGGGACAAAATACAACATAGAGAATAATATAAAATTGATAGAAAAATTAGAAAATATTAGCATTAATGTAAATACAAAATTGATATCAATGGATGTTAAGGACATGTTTACTAATATCACAGTAAATAATGTTATTAAGTTAATAAACGATAATAATATGGGAGAATACAGGTATAAAAAGCAGTTGATGAAAGTAATTAAAGAATGTGTAAATCAGAACTATTTTAGGTTTAATAACAAGTTTTATAGGTTTACCTATGGGGTCTTCATTATCCCCTATTCTTGCTGAAATATACATGAATGATTTTGAAAAGCAATTAATAACTTCCACTAAGTATAAAGACAATATAAAATTATGGTCTAGATACGTTGATGATGTATTAGTAGTTTGGGAAGGAAGCATAGAAGAAGTGCATGAGTTTATAAAGGAGGTAAATAATAAGGATAAAAACTTACAATTTAAGGAAGAGATAGGAGGTAAGCAAATAAATTACTTAGATTTAAACATAGAAATTAAAGATAATGAGAAACTACAGTTTGGGATATTTAGGAAAGAGTCGTATTCTGATATAATTATACCAAGAGAGTCGTACCACCCATACAGATATAAAATGGCGGCAATCAATTCCTTTTGTTACAGAGCTCAGAAGTGTTTAAAAGAGACCGAATCAAAAGATAGGGAGTTAAAAACGATAAAGGGAATTGTAAGGAATAATAATTATAGCACCAACATAGTGGATAAAGTTATGAAAAGGGTCAACATACAAAAAGCTAAAATAGAACCAGAACAAAAGAATTATGCAGGGTCATTGACATACATAGGTTCACATACTAGAAAAATTATAAAATGTTTTAATAAATATGGAGTAGATATAGCTATTAAAAAATGTGAAACGGTATTTGATAAGATAAGGAATAAGAATATAGAAAAAATTCCAGTATTACAGAAAAGCGGAATTTATAAATTAAAATGTAAAGACTGCAACAAAGTGTACCTAGGGGAGACAGGACGAAAATTCGCATGCAGGTTGTCTGACCACAAACGTGGAGAAGGTAATAGAACAACCAATTCGTTATATGCAAGACATTTCATAGAAGACAACCGCAAGTTTGTTAATCCTTTGGAAAAATACGAAATTGTAAAAGTAGTAAATAACACAGTTGAAAGGAAGCTTAGAGAGGAGTTAGAAATATTGAAAGAAAGAGAAAAAGGGTTAGACAATTTAATTAATATTAAAATTAAATTTGATAATGAAGAAATATTTTATAACATGATTAAGAAGTAAATGAGAGAGGGCAGATAGATAAGATTAAGAATTATATTTCATAGTACTAATTGGTTGTTTTAAAATAAGGGTGTGTGACTGACCCACGTGTGTGGAGAGGAAGAGGGTAGTTTAAAAGGACACACACACACTGAAACACAAGGAATTTACTAGAAAAATATGTAACTGTACAGATGGTGAGACAGAGTTTAGGGGGTGGGGAAGGGTCATTAATTTTTAGTTTGTTGTGGGTGAGCAGGGTGGGGAGAGGGGTGAAGGGTTGGGTATTACATATTTTCTGTCTATTCCTGATCTGATAATGAGCTGTGAAGCTTGAAAGCGCTAATCGGAATAATTTTTATATAGTGGTGTGCAATATTGATCATTCTCATTTTAATGTAATTAATGGCAGGCAGCAGGATGCAAATAAGAAAATTATTTATTGACATAGAAAATAAAATGGAATTTCAAGAAAAAATCTGTAATACCATTAATAGAACTTGTCGAAGCAGATGAGGTGATGTCTGATGCAACGGTAACATCGTTGACAGATAAATCTTCATAAACACCTGAATAATCTACATCATTAACACCTGAAGGCAACACTGTTTCACCTGAAAAATACTTACACATTAACAATACTGTTTACTACCTGCTCTCATTAGTCAACAAAATGGCATTATTTCCAGAACACCAGAGGTGCAAAATATTAATATACACCCTTAAGATAAAACTGTTTAAATTTAAACAAAACCTAAAGCAAAAATAAACACAGCATAAAAAGACATTGTTAAAAAATAGAAGCATGTATTTGGAGGAAACCCCTAACTAAAATAGGGAAAAACGTTTTCAATTGTCGGTTTCACTAGTGAAACTGAACAAACATTAAAAAAATCTACACCCAAAATTTAACTGAGATAGGCAAACACATCGCCAGAAATTAAGTAATTCAACTCTCAAAACTGAACAATTAAAAAAATTATGTTTGAAATTTTAATATTTTCATTTCATAGGCTACCTTTTAAGATGTAAATACAGCTGAATTACAGAAACTTATTTGAAAGATAATATGACTAGACTGCATGAACTGTGGGCCAACAACAACATATCAAAACGAAATGATCTTTTCATTTTAGTTTTTGTATAGTCTCCACATCGCTGTATGATTAAAATAAGCAATTTACCTTATATTGTAATCCGCTATGTGATACATATGCACAGACAGATATACATGTAAATAACAGAGATCGCAGAGCGGATTACAATATAAGGTAAATTGCTTATTTTTCATTTTACTAAAATACAAATTGATAAAAAAAATGATAAAGTACTATTGAATATTTATAATATTTATCTTCTACACTTACTGTTATCTGGTGTAGACCTACATGAATTGACGTCCTGTATAATAACGGTATCAGCCAAAGACAAACTGGATTCAGATTGATCAGTAATAGTGGCAGTGACAGGAGGTACTACAGGAAATGTCATCCGCTTTACATATCTTTCATTTTCACAGTTATCATCTTCTGAACTACTATCTAAAAATTTTCTTGTAGCTTTGCGTTTTCTTTTCTTCAAATTGTCCGTATCGGAAGCAATTTCCGACTCTGTTTCAGCTTCTTTTAATTTATTTCTTGCCTTTAACAGGTCAGCTGAAAATTACATGAAAATTTGTTAAACTCACAACGAGAAAAAGCATTAACTAAATTATTAAACAATAATTGTTTGTGCACTAATTTTTTTCAAAAAATTTAAAGGTGGACTCGATAATCCAAGAATAGGTGGAATAGATAAACACAAACTTTCATCTGATATGGTCAACTTAATAATCTAGTGCTTAAAATGTTGGCTTCTGGGCCAAGAGATCTTGAGTTGATTCCCATTCAGGTCTGGGCTTTTCGTCGTCTCATAAATCATCCTCGCATCTTCCACGCACAAGTACTGAAAGACTTATGTGGAAGTACCACTAAAAAATACCTCAGAAATAAATATATTTCACCTTTAGGCTACCCTCTCGAAATCCAAGATACCAAAATCAAATTTCCATAAAAATTTATTATTCTTGAAAATACAGTGCTGTTTTTTTTTTGTTTTTTCCTTGGGTATTGTTCCCATGATCAAGTACTATCCAAGGCTTGGGTTGCTTAATCCAAAGTTCTGTGTATTTTTAGTGCAACACAGACTACAAGCAGCCCAATGTAAAAAGCCAGTGTAATTCTGGCCAATGTTACACTGTAAGGTGCCAATTTATCAATGGACAGTCTAATCAGGCCAGACTGTCAGAAGCCGGTCACCACCTCAACCACAGCCTGTTTCGCAAAATCGTTTCAGACTTCACTAGGTTTCAATCACGGAACCAAAAGCAAGCCCTCTTCCATTGGGCAACAGCAACTCAACATTAATAATGTTCAAACGATTAAAATATAAAATAAACACTTCTTTTTTATGGATGATGCCTACATAAGCCTTAGACTTGTGTGCAGTCAATGAAAATGGATTTCTTGCCTAATAATTAGGCAATATAATCACAATTCAGTATAAAATATACAGGCCTACATTAGCATGTTGTAATTGCACTGATAAATATATTAGAAATAGGTAACATACAGTGTACCCTAAATAGGTTTGTTGACTCTGCAGGAAAAATGTTTTCTTTCGGTAGGCCTACTAATTTTTATAAATTATAACATCAGCGATTTTATAAGCAATCACGTAAATTTCTTATTAGATGAGAAAGTACCTAACTTAGAATATTACTATATTCTTTATTCATTGTGCACTAATTAGCCACTGTGCAGTTAGTGCAGTTAAAATAAATAAGTTAGGTAAAACAGGCCTTAGTCTATCAAGGACTTTCCTTAACAATACCCTACTACACTATAGACGATACAACATAAAAAACACACATATACTTACATAATTGTAAAAAAACACAATTAAAACTAAAAGTATACAACAGTCTCAAAAGCATACATTTGTATACTGACCAGTGCTGTAAAATGTGCGTTTAATAGAGGCCAGTTTTCATTTGGAGGTTCAGGATTCAATAGACATTTGTTGTACTTGGCCGCTATTTTAAATGGAGGCCAAAAGCACTCCTGTTTCCTAGGTGTAAGCCATTGATCCCTGACAATCCCCATTCCACCTCCATGGCTTTCGGAAAACTCCACCACACTGTACATTTCCCTGGCAATACCAAGAGAGATCAAAATTAGATAAAACTCCAATTGAACTAGTAAATTTAATGAATACATTAGCCTATACAAAAAGATAACAGTATCACATCAAATACGGTACAGAAAATGATTTTTTGGAGACGTTTAAAAATAATGGATACATCAAAACTTGCACTTAAAAAGATCTAAATGCAAGAATAAAATTAGTAGGCCTACCATAAACATATACATGACACATTTATAGGCCAACTACTAATCTACTTGAATTCTACAGACAGCGGTAAAATAATAGATAAGTAACTGTATAAAACCTGGCCATAGCCTATAAACCTATTAGTATCATGTCAAGCAGTTATCAGCCTAAAGGCCGATTTAAACTCTTAACCAAAAGACCTGAACTCTAACATTCAGGCCTGGGGAGCGATCACAAATTTTGTTTTTAATCGAGAATTGGTCACGGCATATTGTAAAAATAATTCCTACAGCAAGAACAGAAACTTATAAGAAGAATCTATTAAGCACAGAGGCCAATATGATATAACCCTGTGAATTTCTACAAGTACGATTGTAGTACGGAAAGGATAGGCCACTGCGACAAGGCAAGCAACAGCATCAAGGCAACAATGCGACAAGTCAAGGCAAGGAAAACATCATACAGGTTTTCCATTAATTTACTACTGGTACCATAGCCTAGACAATCCGGACCAAAGTGACATTTAAAATACTGTAATTTAATTAAATTTAACATTAATTACTTAAATACTTATAGTAGGCTGACCATATGTCCATATTTTGTACAGACAGTTTGTATTTTTGACTTATGTCCGTGTCATACCGTACAAAGGAAAACCACAGAAATTGTCTGCACTTTCATATTTTTACAGGACAGATTATGAACTTTGGAAACTCAAGACTGGTAAGTTATTAATCTTGCTCGCATGAGAATGATAAGTAGTAAAATAAATTGTTGTTTGCTTAGTCTACTTTCCAGTGCTGGGCGACCACTGTGAAAGACAAGTAGAGAACATGGGGGGTCTAGTAAGAGTACCAGTACTGATTGTGAACCACCTCCAAGCAAATAAAACAATTTTTTTTAAAACAAATTTTGATTACTATAGGCCTACTTATAATTAAACAATTATAATGTTTTTTGTACTTCTAAATACATAATACAAAAGTATACATTTTACAAACTTGCTCTTTTTTTTTACCTAACCTTAAATACAAATAATAACCCTTGATGTCGATGAAGGTTACAAAAAGCAGTTTAGTGATATCATAATGAAACTTATGTAAACAGCAAACTGACATGTATGTCCGCACTTGGGCTTCAGAATTATGGTCACCCTACTAGCCAGTAAACCAATTAATATTTTACGAATTAAGACGTAAATGTTATCATTATCTTGCGGACGCTTGGCTCATTAATTAGAGTTCAAACAAGCTATAAATCCGTCCAAAATTAACCTATGTCACTTTTGATAATTCACATTTCGTGGTTCTTAATCACAATTAAGTCCTTTCCACTTTATTATGCTATATTCTAATTCTAATGCTTATTCTAACTGTTTAGAGTCCATTTCTCTTTATAATTATTTCTAGATACTAAAATATTTACACTTTTGTCAAATGCTCTTGAAATAATTTTGATCTGTGATAATTTTAGTTAGATGGATGATCTCGTTTATGTGTGTTTCGGGTGTGTTATTTATTTTTAGTAATTGTTCTAATGTAATTATGGTTTCTTTTACAAAATTATTTCGCACACAATAGCATGTATTACACACAAACAGATGGACTACCCATGGGCTCCCCTATATCAGGTATACTAGCAGAAATATTCATACACACCATAGAACAGAAACACATACTGAACAACAACAAATACACCGATAAAATAATATATTGGCACAGGTATGTCGACGACATTTTACTCCTTTACAACGGCAACAAAAGACAAATAGAAAATTTCCATAAATACATTAACACTTTACACCATAAATTAAAATTCACACTTGAAATAGAATTAAACAACAGCATAAACTTTTTAGACCTCACAATCACCAAAACAAACAACACACACACACATACAAAATATACAGAAAACCCACCACATCAGACATGGTCATACACAACACATCCAACCACCCAACTCAACACAAACATGCAGCTTTCAACTACATGCTCCATAGGCTCACGTCAATACCCCTAAACACACATGACCACCAAGATGAATTAAACACAATTAAATACATAGCAGTCAAAAACGGATACAACCCTGAATTAATAAATAAACTACATAAACGAATCCTCAACACAAAAAGTAAAACACATCTGACCAACAGCACACAACCCAGTAAATACATAACACTTACATACTACAATTCCAATACACATAAAATTGCAAACACATTTAGGAAACAAAATTATAAAGTAGCTTACAGAACCAACAACACCATTAGAAAACACATAAACAATACTAACAAAGACATTGACACATACAGCAAAACAGGGGTTTACAAATTAAATTGCAATGATTGTCAACAATTCTACATCGGCCAGACGGGAAGATCTTTTTCTTCCAGGTTTTCTGAACATTTAAAAGCCCTCACCACAAACTACATACATTCCACATTTGCCACACATTTACATAACGAAAACCACAGCTACACAAACATAGAACACAACATGGAAATATTACACTACTTACCAAAAAGTAGAAAACTAAACACAGCTGAACAATTTGAAATATACAGATATCACACACTACAACCAAACAACATATTAAATGAACAGATACATTACAAATCACATACACTATTTGACACACTGATCCACACACATAATTCGAACCTCAGCGCCAACCCGTTCCCACCATCAACCCCCACCACACACTCCATTCCGTAACGGTTATTCTGTAATCGACAGTTAGTACTCAACCCACTGAAGAAGAGAAACAACATCTTGAAACGTTTGGGAAGTGACAATAGTAAGTTCATAAGTGAAAGTATATATATATATATATTATTCAATTATTTTAGAGTGACAGTACGACAAAAGAGTGGTCAATATTCGAATTTTTAAAGCAGTATCGAATATACAGAATCAAATTGTTTACTGTACATACATTATTACACCTGTGACATATTATAAACTGTGTTGTGACATTTCAGTGTATTACAGGGCCTATTTTGGAAGACTAACAACAGTCACCATTGGTAAGTGAAACGGTAAACCTACCCAGTGCTTCAAGAGAGTTTTAACAGTTTTTTTTTTTTTTATTTTAAACAAACATTTTTAACTTTATTTTGAACAATCCTCATTATGAATTAAACTTAATTAAAACAAATTAAACATTTTTAAAATCACAACAAAGTTTTATTACAACGTGACGAACCCAACGCGGGCTTGATTGATTGAAGATAACACAGAATACACAGAATAAATACACAAGTTGAATTATTACAGTATGTAACAATTTATGTAGTGCAAAATACCAAACAATCTGTATTTCAGATAGATAAGCCTACACCAGATATACCAAATTAAATAAATTTCACATAGCTGCAACATTCTTTAATAATATAATTATTATAAATGTGTTGTAAAAAACAAGTAACCATAAAATACCCCTACCAAATTTCATCTTATCCAGTAATCCAGTGGCACCCAGTAGTAACACAAAAAATGGAATTTTTCTTCTGCCTTTTATTTGATTTAATGTTTATACAAGATGGTATAAAAAATATGATGTTTTAGAATCAACACAAAATCAAGAGTTAAATACCTAAATCCCTGGTTGAATATTTCTCATTTTCACTGCATCTACTAAATCTTGTTGGCTCCTTTGTTGTTGAGTCCTGTCTGAATGCTATGAACTTTTTTAGCAATCTTTAACAACTGTATAGTTATTTCTGTATGTCTACCAGTAGACAGATGTTGCTAACTTAAAATCTGATTCAAAAATTGTTAAAAATCTTCTTCAAGTCAGATGAGCTATGAGACGTGACATTTATAACAAATTGTGTTTATTCATGGCATCACTTTCTGGTAGCTTTCAAAAGTAGGCTATATCCTATGATAATATGAGAAATGTCTTACAAAGTGTGAAACACTGGGACTTCATAATTCAGAACAGAATGTACTGACAAACCAGAAAGTTGTTTTTTAGTGTTCCCATGGAACAAATATATTAAAAAAATTTAACAGTATGAGTGAAAACTTTAAATACAAATACTTTGCTGAGTATACTTTAACAATGTCATTAGTGAATTTGTGGAAGTGAAGGTGTAGAGACAGCTTCTTTAAAGTAAATGTGATTAGTACCATAATTCAGACTGTTACCAAAATGTTAGTAGTTTGTTGATGAAGGCTTTATATGGGAGGAGTGTGTGTAAGCACAACATAATTGTCATAATTTAATGCACGTGTAGTAAGAATAGCATTGGTTACGTGCAGACCTACTTATAAACATGGTCCTAATGACTTGATTGTATGATTGTAGCTGTTGGCAGTGTACAATTTTGTGGTTACTCTGACCCTTGGAACCACGGTTACCACGCCATCTGTGGCTAGGGACAAAAAGTTATGCCACTATCCCCAACATCTATGGAGCAGTTACCCCTGGTTTCAGATAACAGGCAGGACATGTGCACAGTGCTCATGAAAAGCACTCGGTGTTCCTGCAGTTGGGTAGGCAGTGAATAGAATACACCAGTGCAGATAAAACTTTGTTAGGTAACTTTGTTTTTGTACCTCACCAGTGTTCAGATAGTAGCAGGAAACAAAAACGTTATTAACAGTGAACAAACAAAATACTGTTTACATGTCTGAACTGTGACATACACTACTGCATCAAGCAGTAAAACACTTGCAAAATCTGAAGGCAAACTTCCAAGACAAAATTTGCTGCTTCTGTGACAGTTGAACACAAATTGCTGATTGTTGAACACAGATAAACTCATTGGTTCATGTCAGCTTCTGATTGGTTAAAGTGCTGGTCAATCTGTTTGCTGAGTTTTCTGCATTTGTTTAATTAACTCATTTTAGTTTTATGTTTGTTCTTAAAAATATTATGTTTTTGTTTTGAATTTTATTTAATATGATCAATACAATTTCATCAGATGTCCACCAACATCATTCCAGTGTGCCAATGGAGCATGCATTGATCGCAACAAAAGATGCAATTCGCAAGTTGATTGCTCAGATGAAGCAGACCCTGAATGTTTCTCTCTACTTTTGAAGTGCAAGTACGTAAATAAATGTTATACCGTACAGAAATTTAGAATGTGTACAGTATTTGATTTGGCAAGCATAAATCTAATCTGCCTGCAGGGCAATATGGCATTATGCTTAAATATGATTATTTTGTTAAGAATGTTAAAACTGTGTGTAAAATAGATGTTGTATGCTATTTCACTAATAGAGAATTTCAATGTTTATCTGGTGAGTGCATTGACTTATTTGATTTCTGTGATGGCAGAGTGAACTGTGCAGATGGATCTGATGAAACTGAATCACAGTGTAAAAATAACTCGTTAGTTAATTACAACTCTGCACTATTAAAGTAATTTGTACATGTCTTCTAAGCCTGCGATAATAACAATAATTACTTCCGAATGTTAAATAATAATTTTGTATACCTAAGAAGACACTTTAATTAATAAAATCAATAAGATAACAATAGTTTTGATTAAAACATTTTTAACTTACAAATTTTGAATTAAATAAGATAATTGTAGCTGTTTTAACTCTCATGTTCTTTATTGGCAAGATCGGTACTTTCTTAAAATTGTGCCCCCTTTTTATTTATAAACTCCTCATTTTTTAACGATATTTGTGCACCGCTATCTAACAGTACATTACCAATACAATGATTAATTTTGGCATTTAAAATGTTACTCTTATCAGCTATCTTAATACTATTGTTTGTAACGGGCCTATTTTGGGGTAACAAAGCAGTTTGTATTTTTTTTCATAAAGTAAATAATATTTTTCAACAATTGGGACAAAATTTATAAACAAAGGTAAATTTAGTGGTAGGCGACGGTAGCGAAGGTGGTACGACTGATTGACAATATTGTATGTAAATTATTGAAACGAGTTTTTATGAACTTAACAACCGACGGAACTGTGCCAAGGTCAAACAATGACACACAAAACCAGTCAACAAATTATGTAACCACATCAGACCATCTGACGTCAGTATATACGTCAGAGCCTATCCTTGCTGTGGAATTCGGGTGTGTAAATGAACAACAGTCTGCTGGCGTAGTGATACAAACTATGAACAATAAGACTTGGACCTACAACCGCGGCAACTATACAAAATAGTGCCGTTCGTCAAAGCAGTCGGACAATAACAGCTCAACACACCGGACGCAATCAGTCTGTGCGCCCGCCGGCTCGGCGTAGTTTTCGTCGCGCCCGCTCCTAAAATGAGAAGTAACGCATTTTAACTCTTAAAAAGAGTGTAATCACAGTTTTAAAATATGTAGGAATTCAGATATAAAATGTAGAGACAGTTTCGGTTTTAATCATCAGTGTCAAAAATAGCAAATGTGCGGTTAAATTAAGGTGACGTCTTCTGGACAAAATTGAACAGCTAAGTACCAAATAATTAAAATGAATTTTAACAAGGGCTAATAAAAAATGAGAACACAACAAAATTTTAAACAAAAAATGAGATCTCACGGGATATAAATTAATTGTGTGTGTGTGGGTGTGTGTGAGTGAGTGAGAAATATGTTAATTTAAACATTTTTCTTGCCTCCAGAAACGATTAAGACTATAAAATAGGTTATTTACCTTCTGTCGACGTTTCTTAAAATCCTTTTAGGATGACTCGAGTTTCAACACCATTTGGTGTCATCATCAGATCGGTGAATTAGGTTAAAACATTTCGATGCATATGCATCTCGTTAGATATTTAAAAGATTAAAAACAACACATAACATTGTATAAAACAATAAATAAACTATATCACAATAAAATAACATTAATAAAAGAATATAAAAACAACACGGCCGCAAACGATCCTGCACAGGAACGCACCCCACGGTAAGATTAATCAATGCCGGTTTGACCTCGGTTCAATTTCATCGATCTGATATAGCCAATCTCTCGTTCCATAAGATCGATTCTATTAAATAAAACATTATTGTTATGTATCGCTTTTTCATTTAGGACACGATTGTGATCCTTCTTTATGGCTTTGTATATCTCGAATCTTTCAAGGGTGTCCAGCTTTAGTGACTTTTTACATTTATGTAGGATATCTAAATTATCGTTGATACTTTTTATATTATGGTTATATGAGCTCAAATGTTCTGCAAATGTAGATCTTGTTACATTAGACTTGGAGCTTGGGATATGTTCTTTATAGCGTAATTTGAAAGAACGACCTGTTTGTCCTATATAGAACCGTGTGCAATCAGAACAATTAAGTCTATATACACCAGTACCATCAAATATATCGGAGGGTGTATTTTTGTTGGTAAAAGTGAGTTTTTTCTCAAGTTTATTACTTGCCTTTGAGGCCAATGTAATATTATGCTTTTTTAATAGGTTTTTTAAAGTATGGTATAGATTTTCACCATATTCTATAGCAATGTATTTGTTTTCTTTGGATACATCAATATTTATTGGTTTGTTTTGTTTTTTATTAATTAATCTATCTACTATATGACTTTTGTATCCATTGGCCAATGCTATGTGCTTGATAATGTTTAGTTCACTGTTATAATCATCTGTAGATAAGGGCAATGCCAGCAATCTATGAATCATGCAGTTAAAAAAAGCCATTTTATGTGACATAGGGTGATACGATGAGGCGTGAATAGCATGATCTGTGATTGTTGGTTTTCTGTAAATATTATAGCTAATTTTATTATTTATTTTAGTTAAAGTTAAATCTAAAAAATTAATTTTATTATTCATTTCAGTTTCTAATGTGAATTGTAAATTATTTGTAATAGTGTTCATATATTTTTTAAGCATTTCTAATTGTCTGCAATTGCCATTGTAAATCATTATTGTGTCATCCACATATCGTCGGTAAAATAAAATGTTTGTATAATGTTTGTTTTTAGTTGATAAAATTTCATTTGTTTCAATATGATTTAGGTAAATTTCAGCCAGGATGCCTGACAATGGGGATCCCATAGCTAAACCATCCCGTTGTAAATAATATTTGTTTTCGAAAGTAAAGTAATTTTGTTCTAATATTACTTTTGTCAAATTGATTAACTCATCAACTGCTTCATAATTTAATGTGGATTTAGATAGTAATAAATTTTTAGCTATTTCTAACGTTTCGGTAATAGGAATGTTCGTGTATAGATTTACTATGTCGAATGAGGCGAGAGTGTGTCTCGGTTCGATTGTAATAGTTTTTGTAAGTTTGACCAGTTCTAAGCTGTTTTTTAAACTATAATTTTTATTAAACGTTATGTGTTGTCTAAAAATTTTTTCAAGTTTTTTGGCAATTTTATATGAAGGTGCAGACATAAAATTAACTAAAGGACATATAAAAACAGCTTAGAACTGGTCAAACTTACAAAAACTATTACAATCGAACCGAGACACACTCTCGCCTCATTCGACATAGTAAATCTATACACGAACATTCCTATTACCGAAACGTTAGAAATAGCTAAAAATTTATTACTATCTAAATCCACATTAAATTATGAAGCAGTTGATGAGTTAATCAATTTGACAAAAGTAATATTAGAACAAAATTACTTTACTTTCGAAAACAAATATTATTTACAACGGGATGGTTTAGCTATGGGATCCCCATTGTCAGGCATCCTGGCTGAAATTTACCTAAATCATATTGAAACAAATGAAATTTTATCAACTAAAAACAAACATTATACAAACATTTTATTTTACCGACGATATGTGGATGACACAATAATGATTTACAATGGCAATTGCAGACAATTAGAAATGCTTAAAAAATATATGAACACTATTACAAATAATTTACAATTCACATTAGAAACTGAAATGAATAATAAAATTAATTTTTTAGATTTAACTTTAACTAAAATAAATAATAAAATTAGCTATAATATTTACAGAAAACCAACAATCACAGATCATGCTATTCACGCCTCATCGTATCACCCTATGTCACATAAAATGGCTTTTTTTAACTGCATGATTCATAGATTGCTGGCATTGCCCTTATCTACAGATGATTATAACAGTGAATTAAACATTATCAAGCACATAGCATTGGCCAATGGATACAAAAGTCATATAGTAGATAGATTAATTAATAAAAAACAAAACAAACCAATAAATATTGATGTATCCAAAGAAAACAAATACATTGCTATAGAATATGGTGAAAATCTATACCATACTTTAAAAAACCTATTAAAAAAGCATAATATTACATTGGCCTCAAAGGCAAGTAATAAACTTGAGAAAAAACTCACTTTTACCAACAAAAATACACCCTCCGATATATTTGATGGTACTGGTGTATATAGACTTAATTGTTCTGATTGCACACGGTTCTATATAGGACAAACAGGTCGTTCTTTCAAATTACGCTATAAAGAACATATCCCAAGCTCCAAGTCTAACGTAACAAGATCTACATTTGCAGAACATTTGAGCTCATATAACCATAATATAAAAAGTATCAACGATAATTTAGATATCCTACATAAATGTAAAAAGTCACTAAAGCTGGACACCCTTGAAAGATTCGAGATATACAAAGCCATAAAGAAGGATCACAATCGTGTCCTAAATGAAAAAGCGATACATAACAATAATGTTTTATTTAATAGAATCGATCTTATGGAACGAGAGATTGGCTATATCAGATCGATGAAATTGAACCGAGGTCAAACCGGCATTGATTAATCTTACCGTGGGGTGCGTTCCTGTGCAGGATCGTTTGCGGCCGCGTTGTTTTTATATTCTTTTATTAATGTTATTTTATTGTGATATAGTTTATTTATTGTTTTATACAATGTTATGTGTTGTTTTTAAACTTTTAAATATCTAACGAGATGCATATGCATCGAAATGTTTTAACCTAATTCACCGATCTGATGATGACACCAAATGGTGTTGAAACTCGAGTCATCCTAAAAGGATTTTAAGAAACGTCGACAGAAGGTAAATAACCTATTTTATAAATATGGTAAACAAAGAAGGCTGGTTTGTGTTTAAATTTAAGTTTGCATTTAATTTTTTGTTATAGAAATAAAACAATAATTTTATTTGTTCAAGAGGTCTACAAAATCATATAAAACCAAGATATTGTTTAATGTTAAATTCATAACTGGTAATGAAGGGGAAGATATTTGTTTGTGATGAAAAATAAAATAATTAACGAATAAAACTGAATTCATGGGAATAAATAAAGATTTCTTTATTTCGACAACCATAATCTGTTCTTCGGTGTTCGCCGAAAAGAACCCTGGTAAGTAGTAATTTTTTCATACGTAGTTGGTAAACTTTAAAGATGACGTCTGAAAGAGATAGACGTTAACCAGTGTTTTTGTGCAAAGTAATAATGAAGTAATAAAATTACATAACAATGGCGCCCGAAACATAAGGGACAATTTTTTATAATGAAATTTATATAAAATATAGGCCTACTGGAAGAGCAGAATGGTTGTTTGAAATAGGAAATAAAATTTTTGTATGTACGTAAAATAGACGTAGATAGGGGTTATGTTATGATTGTGTGAAGTATGGGTAAATAGAATATCTTTTGATAATAAATATAGGTTATATCTATAGTAACATTTTGAAAAGAAATATATGTAAAAGTTTTCTTTTATTTTTAAAATGGCAGATAATAACGAGGTTGCAGTTGAAATGAGCGAGTCGGCTAGTGTGGAAGAACCAGGGGTTCATTCAACCCCAGTAAATCGATTAAAAGAATTCAGCCTAACTGAATCAGCTATAGACGACTCGAGTAATCTATCGACTCCAATCTCAACAAAATGTAACCAAGTAGAAAATGATATGATGAGTGGTATACTAAAGCAGTTAGAGAAAATGAACAGTAATTTTAACAATAAATTTGAGGTACAGAATAATAATTTCAATGATAAATTTGATATTCAGAACAGTAAATTAGATGAACAAAAGAACAGTTTTGATGAGTTAAAAAACCAAATCAACGAAATGAATAAATGTTGTAAAAATACCCGTGAAACAATAAAAAATAGTTTGTATAAATTAGAACAGAGTGTGGAGAGAATGGAAGTAGTTGCAATGAATACAGAGAAAAATAAAACGAATGAAAATTGTAGTGACAAATGTAAAAATACGATATCAGATAAAGAATTAATAAATAATAATAATGTTCTTGAAAATAAGGAGAATAATAATATAATTGAAAATGTCATATCAGAGAGTACTGATGAGTTTGTGGAATGTGATTATGAGATGTTAAGGTGTGTTGATGAAGTGGAAAGAGAGTGGAAAAATAATATAGTAGTTGAATGTGGGCAGAGGGTAAATTTTCCCATTAATTTTTCTGAACCAGAGTGTTCACAAATGTTGTTGTTTTTGAAGGGCGAGAGACCCATATTAGTAGATGAATTGAAGTGTATATTGATGTTGTATAACGTTGTACCCTCTGTCTGTAATAATTGTGAGAGTGTGATGTGGGGTTATGAAGAGAGAGAGTTGTGTATTGAAAGAGAGATAGAATTGTATAAGTTAAAAAGAAATTATGATGAATTGAGAAAAATATTAGAAGGGGTGAAGATGAACCATATAAAATACTGTGGAAAGAGAGATAGGGAATTATTTTGATAATATCTGTATAAATGATAATGACTTACCTGACGTAATAGTAGAGGAGTATAAAAGTGGTAAACCAACTTACCTGACATTGACCAATAATACTGATGGAGACTGGACATTAATAACTGATGTTGACAAGGTTTATGAAATATTAATAGGGAATAACCCTATAAATTATAATGGTATAATGAATGGAATAAAGTTAATGGACTATTATAAGAATAATAATAATAAACTATATGTGGATAACAATGATGCATGTTACAAATATATTAGATATCTATATGACGATGGAGGCTGAGCTAAAATATCAGTGTATAGACATTGTTAAATACTGTAAATTTTGGTAATGACCTTGCAGACTTGGACATATGAAGTGTGAAACAATTGAACAGTTATTGACGTATACTTTGTAAATAATATAGTGAATTCATTTGTGTGTATTATGAAATGTTAGGTAAATAAGGTGTATATGTAGCAGAAAAATGTTGTGATAATAATAGTAATATTATTAATATTTTGCATTCTAATTAAATAATCAAGATAATTATGAAGACAATAATTAATGATTCGTAAATTTTTGATAATAATTGGAATATGTTGTGTTTTAATAATCAATCGAAGTAAATAAGTTGAGATGTTTAAATACAGTGATTGAATGTTATATGTTTAAAATTTTATAATGAATTTAAATTGTTTGATAAGATTTCAATTTAATAATAATTAATGAATAAATAAATGAATGTTAAATGGTTTATTTTGTGGAATAACATAATGGTTAAAAAATAAATGTTAATAATGATTTTGAAATTCTGAAAATCTATTGGCAACACAGGATAAATAATGAAATAGTGATATATATATAAAAGAGTTAATGAAAAATTTTAAATAATAATGTTTATAAATTTTTATATAAATTACTTAAAAGGAAAATTGTTTGTTTAATGTATGCTAATAATCCAGGTTGATTTCTATTTGTGTATGATGTTATGTAATGTATTATACAAGATGTGTGTGTGTGTGGCAGGGAGGTTATCCAGGGGGATAACGAATTAGAAATTTGTGGTATTTTGATAATGATGATTCGCTACTCAATAATTTTGTTTTGATTTGAAAAATAGAGGCACTAAATACTTCTTATATTGTGTTTATTATGTCTTATTGTGCTAATTGCGTGTAGGATGTTAGGAATAAGGATTATGGAATATAATAATATGTATTCAATGTGTTTATAGATTTTAAAATAAAATGAAATAAAGTTGTGATAGTTAAAATTTTTAATGGGTTGGGTGAGATAGAAGTTGGGTGATGAATATTTGTGGGACATATAGATCTGTCCAAGTTGAAGTCAGAAGTTAAAATTGAAATAGTAGAGAGTAAAGTGATATAATGTTGTTTTGAGTTAATGTAATGTTGTTTTGTTTTGAGAAATATTGTTGTAGACACAGTAGTAAGGGAGAATAATTGTAGAGTTTTGAGTGATATATTGATGTTATTAATTAATGTTGTTATTTTGTTGTAGTTGTAGTAAGGTAATGAGATTGAGATTTTGGGGATGGCAATTTTGTAGTAGGGGGTAGGGTAATGTGGGAGTCCGCAACATAATGATAAGTTGGGACGGGAATTAGTATCGATTTAGTGGGAAGGGGTTGCCTTAGGTAGAATCCAGGAACCAGAGAACGGGAATTGAGCTTTTTTTGGGGGGGGAAATACTTATCCTATGTACAAAGGGTAGAGAGTATTTTTTTTTTATATAGAGAGAAGGTGGCGAATTGAGTTAAAGTAGTAAGTAGTTAGTGGTAGAGAAGGGTTAGTAGATTTTTTGAGAGAGGGGTGTCATACTAGTTAAAGATTTTGTAAGGGAGCATTAGAGTAATAAAAGGGGTAAGATTATGAGTAAATGCCAAGTTGATACAGTGAATTATAATGAATAACGTAGAATCATCCAAATTAATGAAAGGGAATAATAAATGAAATGATGGGTAAAACAGATTGAAAAAAAAAAAAATTTGAGAAACGAATTAATAAAAGTTAAATTGAGATTAAAAGGTAATTTTCTGATGTAAAGTGTGTAACATTTTAAATACAAATTGTTTATTTTAAGATGATAATAACAATGTGAATTATTAATGTACTATGTTTTCTTATGTTGTATTGTGTTTGTTAGTGTAAGAGAATTTTATGAATTTAAATATTTTAAATGCAATTTGGGAATAAGAGAAATGTAATATGGTAATGGGAAATGTTTATTTAAATTCTGATGGGAATCAGGGCAATAATTTTGAATTGTGGGATAAAAGTTAACAAGAGAAAGTAGATAGAATGAGATTATGGAATTTTAAAATGGGTATCATGTTGTTATTAGATATTTTGATATATATGTTAGAAATAGGTAAAAAACAAAACCAGTGCTTCTTAGCGCAAACCAGCACCGCTAGGGGGAAACAGATCAGTTGGGGATATGGTGTTGTATGAGGCCACTATTTGATATTTGATTTGTTGTTTCAGTGTTTGGTGATGCTGTGGCGGCGAACCTGAGCTGGCCAGCACGTCAGAGCAGGGGCGTTAAGTATCTGTCTGACTCTACGGTGTTGGGATCTCGAGAGAGAAGTCCAGTATTGTCATTCAGGTGCGGTCACAGTCACCGGACCAAGGGTGAGTTGATTATATTTTTGTAAACCGTAAAGGCGGTTGTGGCGACATATCCTGGCTGATCCCTTTAGCAAGTATGAATGTGTCAATGAGATTTTTTATGCTTCGGCATAAAATATCTCATTGAGGGGTTATTGTAACGGGCCTATTTTGGGGTAACAAAGCAGTTTGTATTTTTTTTCATAAAGTAAATAATATTTTTCAACAATTGGGACAAAATTTATAAACAAAGGTAAATTTAGTGGTAGGCGACGGTAGCGAAGGTGGTACGACTGATTGACAATATTGTATGTAAATTATTGAAACGAGTTTTTATGAACTTAACAACCGACGGAACTGTGCCAAGGTCAAACAATGACACACAAAACCAGTCAACAAATTATGTAACCACATCAGACCATCTGACGTCAGTATATACGTCAGAGCCTATCCTTGCTGTGGAATTCGGGTGTGTAAATGAACAACAGTCTGCTGGCGTAGTGATACAAACTATGAACAATAAGACTTGGACCTACAACCGCGGCAACTATACAAAATAGTGCCGTTCGTCAAAGCAGTCGGACAATAACAGCTCAACACACCGGACGCAATCAGTCTGTGCGCCCGCCGGCTCGGCGTAGTTTTCGTCGCGCCCGCTCCTAAAATGAGAAGTAACGCATTTTAACTCTTAAAAAGAGTGTAATCACAGTTTTAAAATATGTAGGAATTCAGATATAAAATGTAGAGACAGTTTTGGTTTTAATCATCAGTGTCAAAAATAGCAAATGTGCGGTTAAATTAAGGCGACGTCTTCTGGACAAAATTGAACAGCTAAGTACCAAATAATTAAAATGAATTTTAACAAGGGCTAATAAAAAATGAGAACACAACAAAATTTTAAACAAAAAATGAGATCTCACGGGATATAAATTAATTGTGTGTGTGTGGGTGTGTGTGAGTGAGTGAGAAATATGTTAAACAAAGAAGGCTGGTTTGTGTTTAAATTTAAGTTTGCATTTAATTTTTCGTTATAGAAATAAAACAATAATTTTATTTGTTCAAGAGGTCTACAAAATCATATAAAACCAAGATATTGTTTAATGTTAAATTCATAACTGGTAATGAAGGGGAAGATATTTGTTTGTGATGAAAAATAAAATAATTAACGAATAAAACTGAATTCATGGGAATAAATAAAGATTTCTTTATTTCGACAACCATAATCTGTTCTTTGGTGTTCGCCGAAAAGAACCCTGGTAAGTAGTAATTTTTTCATACGTAGTTGGTAAACTTTAAAGATGACGTCTGAAAGAGATAGACGTTAACCAGTGTTTTTGTGCAAAGTAATAATAAAGTAATAAAATTACATAACATGTTTTCATTCATACATTCATTGTCATCATTACCCTCATTTGCAAGTTCATTTCGTACATCGTTCGAGTATATGCCGGACACACAATATATTTGTTTACTACTATATTTGTCAACACTAGATTTGTGATTCTATCTGTTTAAGTATATTTGCATGGATGCAAGCCATGCAGCCGTATGCGTTTTTTGGCTATTCATTAATTCGTTTAGTTTCAGTAACAGACACGACTTTATGTTGGTTAAATTTGGAAACGTATTGTTTACCGTAATTTGATGTCGTTGTGTGTGATTCAGTTGTAACAGTTTATGAGCTTAACCATTATCACTGTTCAAGCTATCAACATTTTCCCATTTGGCTAATAACACCAGTAATTCCTCCAACATTTTAATACCTTGCGTAATTACGGCTATTTGAATGCCTCGGCTGAAATAGTGTTCAAGTTTGTTGACAATCACTGCTTCCGACATCTCTGGCTCTAAATAATTTTAGCCTTGGACATCAATTGTATCAAGTACTTCTCAAGTTTATGAGTTTATGAAATACACTGTGCAGAATGTGATGTTATTTACCTATATCGGACAATGTGGCCATGCTCTGAAACATAGCATTTCTGAACATAAGAAGGCAATTTTAACCAATACAGCCAATACAGGTTTTGCAGATTATTGCTTGCCCACAATCACTTCATAGATACAAAGATACAAAATACATAACACTACTCCACAACATACAAAATGGTAAAAAATGGATTTGTTAGAAATTCTAGAAATTAAAAAAGGAATAAAAAATAACAAAAATTTAACAAATGAACAAACTGAATCATGTGTATCCCCTTCATTAAAAGCTGTTATTTAGTTAGTTAATTTTATATTTTTAATTCAGATTATATTTAGATTTTACAGACACTTGACCTTCCCTTAGCTCCTGCAATCCCCTCTCCATCTTCACACCTGACACGTGTTCTAATACACGCCCCAAACAGATGTCAACCACCCTTGTATTCACTCAGGTCTTTGACAATGTGTTAAGAAGTCGAAACAGCTGGCAGAGTTAAATAAAAAAACTGTGAAACGTACCAAGTGTTTATATATTTTAAAAAAACATTGTATTAATCAGTAATACCTGAATAGGTATTGCTGTCTAGGCAGTAAATCTTGCACTAACCGAAAAGCACTAATATTGATCTATTATTAACTTTGTTGTATTTGAGTTCTTTGATTCAAGATAACGTAGACGAAATACTTGTAAGGTATACCTAAGCTCTACGTCACTTATAGAATAGACACGTTCTGACACAAAAAACTCCCAGCAGTCAGTACGACCTTCTATGATGAGACCTCAGAGCGAACTGAACAATGTGTGCTCTGGAAAGGACCGACTCAATTAATTTTTAGAACTTCTTATTGGTTGAAATCTTAGATATGTCATAGGTTTTCATTATGATAAACTGACTTCAAGTTAAAATTATGTCCAAGTCTGCAAAGGCCTGTCTTGATTTAATCTACAATTTTTATTACCCTCTTGCAGATAATGATTTAAAAGAAGAAATAATTTCATTAAGAAAAAAACATTAAAATTATAGTTCTGCAGTATTGAATATATGAAAAACATAGCCTTCAATACAGTGCATACTCTGTCCAAGTTTCATAAAGATATGTTAATTATTAATGAAGTTATTCAATAAAATGTGAATCACATGCGCACTAACATTGCACTGGACATGATAGAGTATAAAATGATGGGTATTTTGACATAACTCATTTTATTTTTACCCATATCTTAATTCAAAACGTACATTTAATTTACAAAAAAGGAATAAAATCAATTTACAACTTGTCTATGATCGTCAGAGAATGCGTTACAGCACTAATATCCCTTATTGCTGTTGCAATATACTATATACACATATATGTGCGCATGCACTTGCATGTGTGTGTGTGTGTGTGTGTGTGTGTGTGTGTGTGTGTGTGTGTGTGTGTGTGTGTGTGTGTGTGTATGTGTGTGTGTGTGTGTGTGTGTGTGTGTGTGTGTGTGTGTGTGTGTGTGTGTGTGTGTGTGTGTAGCTTAGAAGACTTTTAGTCCGATTTTATTTTAAAATAAGTTTTCCTGCTTTAAAGGGTAGGCTACTAGATAGATGAGAAAGGATTTTTTTTATCTGTTAGCTTACCTAGAAAATGAAAGAATACTATCAAAATAAAATTAGTTCTTAAGAGATAAAAATGTTAAGTCATTGTTACTTTTTACTAATTGATATATATTGACACTATTCTGTACGGAATTAAACAAGAACCAGCATGTAATAATTTATTAATTAACTAAAATTATGGTTATGTATTAACATTTTATAATAAATTATTATAATATAATATAACAAATGTTATAATAAATAAAGATTATAAATGTAATAGGCCAATTGTACTGTATATTATTATAATTATTCCATTAATTAGTAACAAATATAATCTAAAGCAATCATACAAACATTATTTATCTTGTTCATAATGTAACAAGGCAATGTTCGATTTTCAGCAATGCCAATTTTAACATTATGGTTACTTTTTTGTAATTTCAGTTTTATCGTTGATACTCTACGCATAGTACATGTATACAGTTGGTAGTTTGCCCACCTTATGTACCTAATGCAATGCCTTGTATTTTGTTTAGCCCTGCATAGAATACCTAAACTTTCAATATTTGCTTTCCTTGTACTGTTGATGTCAATATTGTAACGTGACCTACGGTAGCACAAGATTTACAAGTATCAATAAGTGAAGAAAAGCTGTATAATAAAAAATTAATAAATAGAAATGCTAGAACATCCCCAATAACTGAATTAGAAGTAGACAAGGACAATGACGATGACAAGACCCAATAAATTGGAAAAGGTGATCCAGAAAAAATAGTTAAAGTCCTAATATAAAAATACCCCATTGTTAATAAGAATTATATATATAAAAGTACAAAATTAAGTAGGGAAATAAATGGTATGTAAACAGTAGGAAATGTAAAAGGAAAATGAAATGTAAGAACAAATATAATGATAATATATAGAAATAGTGTTGATAAATAAACTATCAAAAGACAATATTATAAAATAAACTAAAACAGCAATAATTAAGTAGGAAATTGGTGATAATTAATGAACCTTGATAGGACCCAGTGATAATAAATACATGAAATATAAAATACAATGTTAGAAGGTGAACAAAAAAGTGATAAGTAAGTAAGAAAGATAATAATATATAATGAACCATGATAGGACCCAGTGTTAATCAATGAACTACATAAATATCGGTATGGAGAACCATACATGACTTCCATGTTCTAAGATTTATATTTAAAATCATATTCGAAATGAAATATTTCCATAGAAACTACGTCTTTCTACTTATTGCTTCAGCATTAACCACAGTACTGTGGTCACTAACGGTTACCACCTCACGTTTTCGCACTCGATTTTCACCGATGATGGCAGTCGATGGCACTGCCGAAAAGTCTGGTTTTGCAGAAAACATTGGACTACGGCTAAAGAGCCCGGGAAGCAATTTTAACAAAAAACTACTTCTTTGTTGCCGATAACGTAGTACACATATAAAAAATTCTCCCCTCCACCTTCAACTATAATTTTTAATAATAGAAAATTACCCCCACCCCGTTCACCTAACCTCTTCATTTATAGATATATCATCTACGTTTCTACAGTGGATTACTATGAGCTTCTTATCAGGATACTTTATTTATAAAAATTAAGTACTTTACTCTTGTGAAATCATAAAATGTTTCAGGTAAACTACTCCTTTCTCTTAACCGATCTTCTCCAAAATCAATAGACCTTCCGTCCTCTACAATTCAGGGATGCATGCAAAAAAATATTTGATTCTGTTTGAATGTGCGGCAGTTATTGTTCGTCATGGAAACATTTCTCTTGTTACAACATAAAATGTTGCAGGTAAACTACCCCTTTCCCTTAACCGATCTTCACCAAAATCAGTAGACCTTGAGCTCTCTGCAACTCAGGAAAGGGTGCAAAAAATTATTTGATTCTCTTTGAATTTTCGGCAGTTATCGTTCGTCATAAAAAAATTACCCTTTTTAAAAAATAAAACGTTGCTGATAAACTACCCCTTCCCTTAACCCATCTTCAACAAAATCAACAGACCTTGAGTTCTCTTTAGTTCAAAAAGGTATGCAAAAACCTAGTTGATTCTGTTTGAATTTACGGCAGTTATCGTTCGTCATATAAAAAATTATCCTTGTTAAAACATAAAATGTTGCTGGTAAACTACCCCTTTCCCTTAACCAATCTTCACCAACACCAATAGGTATTGAGAACTCTACAATACAGGGCTGTATGCAAAACATCATTTGATTCTGTTTGAATTTGCGGCTATTATTGTTTACCATAGAAAAAAATTACCCTTGATAAAAAACTGTTGCAGGTAAACTACCTCTTTCCCTTAACCGATCTTCACCAAAAGCGACAGGTCTTGAGTACTCTACAATTCAGGCCTATATGCAAACAATTATTTGATTCTCTTTTAATTTACGGCAGTTATCGTTCGTCATAGAAAAAATACCCTTGTTAAAACATAAAACGTTGCAGGTAAACTACCCCTTTCCCTTAACCGATCTTCAACAAAATCAACAGACCTTGACTTCTGTATAATTCAAAAATGTATGCAGAAGAGTAGTTGTTCTGTTTTAATGTATGGCAGTTATCATTCGTCATAAAAAAAATTACCCTTGATAAAACATAAAATGTTGAAGGTAAACTACCCTATTCCCTTAACCGATCTTCACCAAAACCAACAGGTCTTGAGAACTCTACATTTCAGGGCTGTATGCAAAATATTATATGATTCTGTTTGAATTTGCGGCTGTTATCGTTTGCCATATAAAATACCCTTGATAAAACAAAAAACGTGGCTGGTAAACTACCCCTTTCCCTTAACCGATCTTCACCAAAAACAACAGGTCTTTAGTACTCAACAAATCAGGGCTGTATGCAAAAATGTATTTGATTCTGTTTGAATTTGCGGCTGTTATCGTTTACCATAGAAAATAACCTTTTAAAACATAAAACGTTGCTGGTAAACTACCCCTTTCCCTTAACCGATCTTCACCAACACCAATAGGTATTGAGAACTCTACAATACAGGGCTGTATGCAAAACATCATTTGATTCTGTCTGAATTTGCGGCTGTTATCGTTTACCATAGAAAATATCGGTATGGAGAACCATACATGACTTCCATATTCTAAGATTTATATTTAAAATCATTTTCAGCCAAACAGCCAGGCTGTGCCTTACCTGCCTTTTTATTGCTGTATTAAATGAAAAATATTATATTACATTAAAATGAAAAAATTATAATTTTATTGCCTGGCAACAAAATTATTTTATTTTTAACAATTACCATTGTTTCAAAAAGTTTAAATAAATTTTCAAGTACTTTACTCTTGTTAAAACGTATAAGGTTGCAGGTAAACTACCCCTTCCCCTTAACCGATCTTCACCAAAATCGAAAGTCATTGAGACCTCTACAATTCAGGGACGTATGCAAAAAATTATTTGATTCTGTTTGAATTTGCGGCTGTTATCGTTTGCCATAGAAAATACGCTTGATAAAAAAACGTTGCAGGTAAACTACCTCTTCCCCTTAACCGATCTTCACCAAAAACAATAGGTCTTGAGTACTCTACAAATCAGGACTGTATGCAAAACATTATTTGATTCTGTTTGAATTTGCGGCTGTTATCGTTTGCCATAGAAAATACCCTTGTTAAAAAAACGTTGCAGGTAAACTACCCCTTTCCCTCAACCGATCTTCACCAAAAACAATAGGTCTTGAGAAATCTACAATTCAGGGCTGTATGCGAAACATTATTTGATTCTGTTTGAATTTGCGGCTGTTATCGTTTGCCAAAAAAAAAAAAATTTCCCTTGATAAAAAAAAGCGTTGCAGGTAAACTACCCCTTCCCCTCAACCGATCTTCACCAAAAACAATAGGTCGCGAGTACTCTACAAATCAGGGCTGTATGCAAAAAATTATTTGATTCTGTTTGAATTTGCGGCAGTTGTCGTTTGCCATAGAAAATACGCATGATAAAAAACGTTGCTGGTAAACTACCCCTTCCCCTCAACCGATCTTCACCAAAAACAATAGGTCTTGAGTACTCTACAAATCAGGGCTGTATGCAGAAAATTATTTGATTCTGTTTGAATTTGCGGCTGTTATCGTTTGCCATAGAAAATACCCTTGCTAAAAAAACGTTGTAGGTAAACTACCCCTTTCCCTTAACCGATCTTCACCAAAAACAAAAGGTATTGAGAACTCTACAATTTAGGGCTGTATGCAAATAATCTTTTCATTCTGTTTGAATTTGCGGCTGTTATCGTTTGCCATAGGAAATACCCTTGTTAAAACATAAAACGTTACAGGTAAACTACCCCTTTCCCTTAACCGATCTTCACCAAAAACAATAGGTCTTGAGAACTCTACAATTCAGGGCTGTATGCGAAACATTATTTGATTCTGTTTGAATTTGCGGCTGTTATCGTTTGCCAAACAAACAAAATTACCCTTGCTAAAAAAAAACCGTTGCAGGTAAACTACCCCTTTCCCTCAACCGATCTTCACCAAAAACAATAGGTCGCGAGAACTCTGCAAAACCGAGCTGTATGCAAAAAATTATTTGATTCTGTTTGAATTTGCGGCAGTTATCGTTTGCCATAGAAAAAAAATCTACAGACAGACAGACACACAGACAGACAGACACACAGACAGACAGACACACAGACAGACAGACACACAGACAGACACACAGACACTTTTCGGAAAACGACTTTTTTTCATGTTTTGAGTGTAGTAGAATCAGAATCTGCAATAATCTCGAACACGATTTTTTTTGCCATCACCATACTTCCATTCCTTAAGGAATATGGAAGTAAAATTACCCTTGATAAAAAACCGTTGCAGGTAAACTACCCATTTCCCTTAACCGATCTTCACCAAAAACGATAGGTCTTGAGAACTCTATAATTCAGGGCTGTATGCAAAATATTATATGATTCTGTTTGAATTTGCGGCTGTTATCGTTTGCCATACAAAATACCCTTGATAAAACAAAAAACGTGGCAGGTAAACTACCCCTTTCCCTTAACCGATCTTCACCAAAAACAATAGGTCTTTAGTACTCAAGAAATCAGGGCAAAAACTTATTTGATTCTGTTTGAATTTGCGGCTCTTATCGTTTGCCATAGAAAATACCCTTTTAAAACATAAAACGTTGCAGGTAAACTACCCCTTTCCCTTAACCGATCTTTACCAAAATCAACAGATCTTGAGAACTCTACAATTCAGGGCTGTATGCGAAACATTATTTGATTCTGTTTGAATTTACGGCTGTTATCGTTTGCCAAACAAACAAAATTACCCTTGATAAAAAAAAACCGTTGCTGGTAAACTACCCCTTTCCCTCAACCGATCTTCACCAAAAACAATATGTCATGAGTACTCTACAAATCAGGAGTGTATGCAAAAAATGATTTGATTCAGTTTGAATTTGCGGCTGTTATCGTTTGCCATAGAACAAAATCTACAGATAGACACACAGACACACACACAGACACTTTTCGAAAAATGACTTTTTTTCATGTTTTGAGTGTAGTACAATCAGAATCTGCAATAATCTCGAACACGATTTTTTGCCATTACCATACTTCATTTCCTTAAGGAACATGGAAGTAAAAACACTAGGTAATAAAGTGAAGTGTAGTCAGGAATAAAGAGAGAACTTGTGATAATAGCCAATAAGTAATAACTGGACCCAAATATAATAAATAAACATATAAATTATAAGGGATAGTTATAAGTAGACATTAGCATAGTTCTTGGATTTCGTTGTCCATGACGTGTCCGTTACTTAACTAAATATCACTATAATATTGACGACTCGGAACACAAAGTTTTTTATAAGTAAAAACGTAAAGTTTTACCTTACAGCCTAAACCGGCTTTCACCTATAGAAGGCTTCATCAGAGGCTGTCGTTAGTAGCGCTGCTCATCTTGTTGTTGGCGACGAGAAAGTGTTTCGAAAGATTGAAGCTGTGTGTGTGTGGTGAGATGTGTTCGAATAATGCGTGCGATTTGAATTGTGTCTGCGATTCTAATTATCCCCACAGACAACCTACACAAAAAAGTACAAGACTTCATAGAACAGAACAACATCACAGAACTAAAACACGACCCCACCGACAGATACCAAAACTCAGTAAAACAAATAGTCAACAAAGCCAAACACATTATGACACATAAACAAAAGCCCTACATGAAACAAATCCGACCATCAGCACCTACACTCCAAGCGCTTCCCAAAATCCATAAAGAAGACATTCCGATCCGCCCCATTATCAACTACCGTAATGCCCCTGCACACAAACTGGCAAAATATCTAGACAAAATTATTAGACAACACACACAAATAGACAACAACATTGCAGTAAAAAACAACACTGACCTAGTAACAAAAATAAAAGACACACACATCCCCCATAACGCCACATTAGCCTCCTTTGACATTAAAAACCTGTACACAAACATCCCCATCTCTGAAACAATCACCATCCTACAAAACAAACTCAAACAGAACAACACACCAGACGAACTTATCAATGAAATAACAGAAACTCTGAACATTATCACAAAACAAAACTACTTTACTTATAACAATAAATACTACACACAGAACGATGGCCT
Organism: Magicicada septendecula; assembly: GCA_034769895.1. Classification (NCBI taxonomy): domain Eukaryota; kingdom Metazoa; phylum Arthropoda; class Insecta; order Hemiptera; family Cicadidae; genus Magicicada; species Magicicada septendecula. The sequence continues at coordinate 339,844,515 of CM068375.1, read as the reverse complement.
ACCCATGGGCTCCCCCATATCCAGCATTCTAGCAGAAGTCTTCCTCCAACACTTAGAAAAAACAAAAATACTCACAAACAATGACAGACACTCACATAAAATACTATATTGGCACAGATACGTTGATGACATTCTAATACTATACAGGGGAAACAAAAGACAATGTGAACAGTTACTAACGCACATAAACAAAATACATAAAAACATAACCTTCACTGCCGAATACGAACACAACAATACCATAAACTTCTTAGACCTCTCCATCACAAAACTAGAACACAGGCACAAATTCAGTATATACAGAAAACCAACTACAACTGACACACTAATACACAACACCTCCAATCACCCAATACAACACAAACTAGCTGCTTTTAGAACCATGATACATAGACTTAACAACATCCCCTTAGATGAAATAGACTACAAAGACGAACTAAACACGATAAAATATCTAGCAGAATCTAACGGTTATGACAGAACAATAGTCAGTAAACTCCTACACAAAACACAAAACAAACAACAGACAAAGACAGAAAACAACAAATTCATAACACTAACATACATCAACAAACAAACAGAAAAAATTGCCCACAAATTCAAAAAAGCAGGATACAGAATCGCTTATAAAACTACTAACAAAACAGAACACACACTATCAAAACGCATGCCCAAAGCACAAAACAAATTCGATCTACCCGGTGTATATAAACTAAATTGTTCAAATTGCAGTAAATTCTACATAGGCCAGACAGGACGTAGCTTCAAACAGAGATACATTGAACACACAAAAGCACTCCACACCACTACAGAATCTACCTTCGCAAACCACCTCATTGAAGCAAACCACACATATAAAAATATCGACAATAACATGAACATACTACACGTACACACAAAAGGCCGAAAACTAGACACTCTAGAACAATTAGAAATATACAAACACACAAAAACAAATAAAAACGACATCCTAAACGAACAGACACAATTCAAATCGCACGCATTATTCGAACACATCTCACCACACACACACAGCTTCAATCTTTCGAAACACTTTCTCGTCGCCAACAACAAGACGAGCAGCGCTACTAACGACAGCCTCTGATGAAGCCTTCTATAGGTGAAAGCCGGTTTAGGCTGTAAGGTAAAACTTTACGTTTTTACTTATAAAAAACTTTGTGTTCCGAGTCGTCAATATTATAGTGATATTTAATTAGCATAGTTTTAATGAAATCAGAAAATGTTTGTATTTGATATAACAAGGTTTGTTAGAAGGAACCACTGATGCTTTTCACCACTGATGATGTTTTTCATTATTTTAAGGAAGTGTTCTAGTATATAATAAGGATGGTAAGGAGTCCATTGTTTTATGTTAATGAATTATGTTTATAAATTTATATTAACCACTATTAAAAATAATAGTAAAATACTAATCTGTTATGCTGAAAACAGGCAAAGGGAGTTAGACACTGTATTCTATATTTGAAATTATAAGGGAATACTAGTACCCACCTACTGTTCATTTTATTATATTTCGTTTTGGTTTTAATTAACCCCAAATGTTATTATGTTGAATATCACATTTAACAGAACCGTTTAAAATACATGTAAAACCTTAGATACTGGCATTGGCCTAAAAGGTTTGTTAAGGAATTATGTTATGTTATATGATAATTAAAAATAATCAAATGTTATAATTTAGTCTAGGTTATTACAGTAATTATGTTTAGAAGGACTTAAAATTAACAAAATTGACATGAACAGTTGTAATGAGTATAGGTGAGGTGAATTATGAACTCTAGGCAATTAGGCCTATAACTGGTAACCAGAATTTTGTAAAATTTAAGACAAAACAATAGCAATTGATAAAATAAAGTATATAATCCGGTTAGGTTTCATAACAATAGTATAGGACAGAAAACTGGATAGAAAATAATTAGTTTAAAGATAATTTACAAAAGAAAACCAAATGGAAAATGTATGAATCTGTTATAATTTGAAAAAAGGTAGCCTTATGGGATATCAAAATAATTTGTAAACAAAAAGCAAACTAATGGTGTTACTCTATTTAGCATTACAGCTAGTATAAAGGAGTTATAATAGTTTAAAGACTTTTAGTAATTTTGTATAGAAAAATGTTAGTTTTATATAACAATGTTGTAAATTATCAACCAATGAGAATTAGTGTTCGGAAGCTAGCAACTATGGTAACTAGTAAATAAATTGCATTATTCCATTATTAGCTCTTGATGAGTGTAGACGTATTAAACCGCAATGAGTAAAGAAAAGAATTAACTAAACAAAATCTATAAAAATTAAAGACGAAAATAATAAACATAATTACAGAAATAATATTAACACTCACATGAATTAAAAATCACAAGAAGAAATTAAATAATCCATGAGGAATTGCTGAGGAATCCCAAGTGACTGACTACGAACCATTGGAAGGAAGAAAATACCTAAAACCTATAAATGAATGACGGAATCTTCAATAACAAGGATGACTGATGAAAAATAAATACCTAAACTAAATACCCAAGAAAATAGAAGAACGGAATTAACGAAAAAAGGGCAACCAGCAGTATTCATGAGAAATACTACCCAGATAGAAGAGACCGAGGACTGCTAAGTATATTTTAAAATACGATTTGACATCTCATATGCTATATGTGAGTGCCTTAATAATTAGTTTAGGAACTTACAAAATTCCATCTTTATGGCCATTATACTTAAGTTGTGACACTTTCCTTATTCTAATACAATTATATTAAACTATTAACATGTTGTAGGTAACTATTAATTTAGGCCTACTTTGGCATTTATATAATCTCTTAATAATTTACTTTACTGTTGTTGTTTACTGAAGGTTTACTGTAATTGTTAGGCAGAAATTGGCCTATTACTAATCACTGTCTCATATTACAATGTTTCACTTTCTGATATTAAGTAGCCTTTTGGTCCTTTAAATTTTGGCTATTTATAATATAATTAATTCATGACACAACATACAAATATTAAATACTGTTCTGCCTATATACTATAACTATTTTATAACACATTATATAAACATGAAAACAATATTGTGCCTCTATGGCTACCCTCTAATTAACTAAATTATAACATCTTATTGTGTCATCTAGCTTGTACAATAATAACAGCTTGTTTTGTCTTATCAGTAAGAGTATTTTGTTTTATACACTCTTACTTTACTATTAAACAGTTAGTGTATGTTGACTGTAATGGAATAAATGACAGTATTTATCCTGTAATAAACATCAATAATAATAATAATAACCAGGAAATGGTTAGTAATAAAATGTTGAAACTTAAAAATATCCTCTGAACATTAAACATTTTGCTTACATTACTATTAATGTCACTTTCATTTACTTAAATCTTACCACCCTTAAATGAGTGTTCATCTCCAAGGTATTGACTACCTGTCTCTTCACACTTTACTTTGTTTTCATTTCCTTGTGACTATATTTTGTTCACTAGCACTGACACTAAACTTACAGTCCTGTTTGTCTATAGTGACTGTTGTTTTACAATTATTTCCTGTGTATTTTATCACAGATTGCCTTTACAACACTTACTTATTACTAACGTTATTAGTCTATTCTCATTATCTTAATTTACATTCTATTTTACCCTACCTTGTATGGTACTTGTTGTGGTCATTTGTCATTCTTAAATTACATAGGAGTTTTTATGTTAGTTTTATGTAACGTATTGAGTCCTTCAATTCATCGCGTTACAATAAGAAAATACTATTGAAATGGTACAGCACAGTTGTCAACTTAGCACTAGAAGGATTTCACATCAAACAACCAAACCTGATCATCTTGGAAACCCACACTATTGCTGTGAATGTCATACCAAGTTTTAATTTTTTCACTGGCAATCTTCAACCGTCCTCTTCTCAAGCGATTCATTTCTCGCAGTTGGTTTTCTAAATGCGAGGAATAGTTCTATGGCTCTTGGGACTGAGGTATCAGGTGATCCGAACATCAAGTCCCCAGGAAAACGAATCTCCCACTCAAAAACCAATTTTGCTGGAGTTATGCTGGTTGTGTCGTGTACTGATGACCTATACGCCATGAGAAATAGTTGGACCCAGTCTGTTTGTTCTCGTCAACAACCTTTGAAAGATGCTGTAACAAGTGTCCGATTGAATCTCTCAACCATCCCGTCTGACTGAGGATGCAGAGGCGTTGTCCTGGTCTTTTGATTCCGAGTAGATGGCATAATCCTTTGAACACTACTGATTTGAAATATCTCCCTTGATCCGTATGGATTTCCATAGGGTCTCCATAATGCCAATTGAAGTTGTGAACTAACTCCTTTGCCACAGTGATAACCTCTTGATTTGGAATTGCATAGACTTCCACCCACTTAGTAAAGTAGTCACCTACAACCATGATGTACCGGTTTCCATCGTCAGTAACTGGGAATGGTCCAGCAATGTTTATGGCAATTCTCTCAAAAGGCAGTCCAACATTATACTGTCTCATTTTTCCCTTGCTTATGGTTTGTGGGCCCTTTCTTGCAGCACATATTTCATATGTCCGAACCCATTCCTGTGCGTCATGGCAAAGATGAAGCCAATAGAATCGCTTCCATATTTTGTTAAGGGTTTTGTTAATGCCAAGATGGCCTCCAGATGTTCCATCATGCATCTCCTTCAAAACAGACTGCACTTTACTTCGGGGAACTATCAACTGCATTACCATGTCTCCTCCATGTGCACTTTCCCAAGCCCTTTCCAGCAATCCGTTCTCTAAGGTGAGAGATTCCCATTGTGCCCAGTAGCCCTTGAGCACTTTGGAACCATAGCAGATATCTTGCCAATCCGGGCGGCGACCTTCCTCTTTTGCTGTCAAGATCGGTCCAATGTCTTCATGAGTCATCTGTTCTTGTCGACAACCTTGTGTCGTCCAGACGTCTGACTGGAAATTCAAAGTTATGGCTTGAACATGTTCGCTTGCATTTTGTTATTCCTTTCTGTGGCAATGTCAGCAGACTTCCGGGCAGCACAGTCTTCGTGATAAGCCATCTGTGTTACCATGGAGGCGCCCCTGTCGATGTTGTACCTTGAAGTTGTACTCTTGCAGACTTTCGAGTTACCTTGCCAACTGCCCTTCCAGATTTTTAAGACTCAAGAGCCATGCAAGTGTGCCATGGTCGGTGTGTAGTGAAAATTCCTTTCCATAGAGGTATTTATGGAAGTGCTCCAATGTTCGGATGATTGCCAGCAACTCTCTGCTTGTAACGCAATAATTTCTCTCTGGTTTAGAAAGCATCTTGCTTTAATACTCTATCACCCGTTCTTCACCGTTTTCCACTTGAGACAAAACTGCTCCCAGACCAGTACTACTTGAGTCTGTGTCTAAGATGTACTTACCTTTGGAAGCTGGGAAAGCGAGAATTGGCTGAGAACATAATGCAATTTTCAAAGTCCTAAATGCTTGGTCACACTCTCTTGACCACTGGAAGTTTCGTTTGTTTTCCATTAGCTTATGTAGTGGTTTAGCAATAGTTGCAAAGCCTTTTACAAAATGTCTGTAATATGACCATAACCCCAGGAAACTCCGAACTTCGTGTTTACTCTTCAGAACTGGCCAGTCTCTTATGGTGTCTACTTTATTAGGATCCATGTTAACACCCGCTGCTGAAAACAGATGGCCCAGATACTGTACTTCTTTCTGGAATAGAGAACACTTCTTTGTGCTCAGCTTCAGATGGACACTGCGAATTCTAGTCAAAACCTCCTTAAGGATTTTCAAATGGTCTTTGAAAGTTTCCCCGATGACTATGACATCGTCTAAATAAACAAGGCAAGTTTTCTATGTCAGGCCTCGGAGTACCAGGTCCATCAATCTTTCAAATGTTGCCAGTGCATTACAGAGTCCAAATACCATGACGTTAAATTGGAATAAGCCACTTGGGGCCAAGAAGGAGGTCTTTTCCTTGTCTTCTTGATGAAGACCCACTTGCCAATATCCACTCTTTAGGTCCAATGTGGAAAACCACTGTGCTCCGTATAACGTGTCGAGTGTATCGACAGCACGACGTAATAGATAGCAGTCTTTCTTTGTAACATCATTCAGCCTCCGGTAGTCTACAGAGAAACACAATCCACCATCCTTCTTCACTACCAGCACTACCAGAGAAGACCAAGCACTTGACGAAAGCTCGATGGTTCCCTCTGTCAACATGTCCTGTAGTAACTGAGACATTTTGTCTTATTAGATAATGGAGGCCTTCGAGGAGGTTGGCGTATCGTTGTTGTGTCCCCGGGGTATTGATGCGATGTTACAAGAGAGGTTCTTCCCAATGACTGGCCCCAAACTGCAAAAGAATATTTAAATTCATGTAAAAACCATCTGAGTTCTTTTACCTCACCATTTGAGAGGTCGTTAGAAGATCTGTTCAAGAGTTATTGCAGTTCCTCTGGTAATTTGGAATTGTCCGCTGTACTGCATCTTTTTTGCGTCATTCCAGCTATCCAGGCCACAGGAGTCAATTTGCCTAGTAGCGTATTGCTTTGTAAAGTGACAACTTGATCCACCATATTCACCCTCTAATAGGTACATTTCCGGTTTCGTCAGGTTTTACTAAACTTCTGGCAGTCAGTATGCCTGGTGTGCTCACTACCTTGGGTTCGAATATAGAGGACTGGTTGCCCCTAGTATCTACCTCATTCTAACCATGATGATCTTTTTGGAGTTTGGCAGAAGTTACGGCCACTATGTATCATGTCCATCGATTTTTCTTATGTATTCATTGTGGAGAGCATTACCTCTTCTTTTCTGATTCTGAAGACGTTGTTTTTGAATTTGACTATAAATCCATATGCGTTCATAATGTCCATACCAAGAATTGCTTCATCCACAATGTCTGCAAGAAGTACTTGATGATCAAACTCAAGTCGACCGACTTGAGTATCTCCACTTTTCCAAACACTTTTACAGGCCGTCCAATAGCTGTTCGCAAGCTGCAAGAGTACCAGATTGGCTTGAGACCTTTCACCACATCGGGGCACACAATGGAAACTGTTGCGCCCTTGTCAACTGTAATTGAGGTTGGCCTTTCTTTAACGAATCTGGTAACCACCAAGTTCCTGCTGTTTTTCTGAAGTGTAGAAATTGTGGATTGCCTAGGACCTTTGTTTCTCCAGTTAGTCAGCACACTCCCCGTTGTACCGACTACTGCTTGATTTCCTGCTGCTGAACTTTAACCCGACAATCTTGTTGTAGATGTCCATGTTTCCCACAACGATAACACTTCGGTCTTCCATCCTTTCTTACTTTACTCTGTGGCACTGCCCGTTGAGACTCTGTTCCTTGCTCTTCTTCTTCATTGTCTGTGCCGACACGATCTGCTAGCGCGCACTTTATGACTTGCCCAACCAGACACTGACTTGATGGCCTCAAATTGCTAAGCATGTACCAGGGCGCCTGCACTATTTTGGTGTCTTGCCATTCCTAACACTTGCTGTAGTTCATTATTTCAGGCACCAACAGTAAATGTCTGCATAGCAAACCACGTTCGGAAATCTTCTGGCACTGCAGGATAGGCCAGTCTAATTAATCTGTCAATATTGCTACAAACTCTTGAAGACTCTCCCCGAATGCTGTCGCCTTGCTCTCGACTGAGTGCAGTACACATCTCGTAAATGTTTAATGCCATCCGTAATTCTAGACCGTTTATCAATTCGGCATAGGTGTTTTGGCTGTCGGGTGGCACTTTCTGTAGTAACTCTGCAGCAGGTCCTTTTAAAGGTGGTACAGTCTGTTCAGAAATTTGTTTTGGTTGTATCTTAATGAACTGCTCAAATTCATTTTTAATTTGCTTTTTTATATTTGCCATTGAGTCTTCTATGACAGGTATTTTAGTAGATATTGTTTGTTCTATATTTGATACAGATTTTTTGACTGTAGATAATCTTACCTCTTGACCATTCAGATCACTGCGTAACTCGCACAAATCACCTCGAAGGAGTCCCAACTCTGTTGTAGTGTGTTCTTGCAATTGTTTTTGGATAGCTCCAAAAAGAGTTTCCATTTTATCTGCTTCCTGCTTACGTTTTTCAACCTGTCATTTTTCTGCTTCTTCTCTTTCTTGTCTTCATTCTTCGTTTTGTTGTCTTTCTGCTTCTTCTGCATCCTGTCATTGTCATTTCTCTGCTTCTAGCAGGAGGGTTTTCTGTCCCACTTCTGCTTTCTCATCTTGTTGTTTTTCTGTTTGTAGTAAAAGCGCTTGGAAAGCTTCCATCATCTGACTGGCATCCATTGTTTATGATTAACTACAAATTACAATAGTCTTGTACTACAAGTGTCCACTGTTTCCAATGTTAACGGTCCTATCCCTCTTCTGACACCACCGTTATGATGGTCTACTGATCGTCGTATGGTACAGTGGAAATCAAAATACAAGACACCAGTTAAGTCATTAATCACCAGCTTTAATTATCACAATTAAACAGTCTGTAATCAACAAGATAGTATCTTACAACAAATCAAATAAAAATTGTTCACACACAATAAAAATGTCAACTAATATAAAACACAATTGTATTACAATTGTCCTGCACAGTTATAAAACACAACACTTTAACACAATACTTTGAACCGCACTATGTAAATTGCCTGACAATAACTGAACTAAGTGCTGCTGAATACCTACATTAATACCCCACTAGAATTCCAGAATAGTTCATACTACGCATCAGCATTACACTAGAGTGTAATTTATTGCAGCCTTGACACAGTGTGCGCGGCTGGCGAAGTCTAGAAAAGTCTCGCTAACGCATGTTGAAATCACGTATGCACACAACATTACAGCCGGATTCCACTGGAACACCTGAGAAACATGTAGCATGTACTGTAATGGTGTAACACTTTTTCCGCATTACGTAATAATATATTGTTGTGAGTCCCAGATACACCCTTATATAACACTATACACTATAGTAAGATACAAGTACATTAAGGTACGTATTAATTACATTTAATTCCACTTTGTATAATGCGTAGTGACAGTGTGTGAATCTATTATATGACTGGAGAGAGAGAGAGGACGAACAAAGTAAAGAATTGTCCGAATATAATGGTTCCAGTGGAGGAGGGGGTTGATGGGGTTGTTGACTTGTCATATTTCTATTTTATGGTTGTTTTCTGGGAATGTAAGGTTTGAATAACACTTACTGAGACTCTGTATTCAAAGTGTTATTCAAACCTTATACATTCCCAGAAACAGTTTTGTGTTTTTTAGTGCTACGACAATTACATAATGCTCTCGAAAAATCGTGAGCTTCATTATCTGTAGCGTCCAGACTATTTGAACACTTATAACTATAAAAATTATGATGGCATGCCACCAAAAATTTGAAAATGAATCTGGAACTTCTGCAGGGCATGTATAAGCATCTACAGCCAGCTCAGAAATCAGTTACAGTGGGCGATTTCTTTAGTGCTGACCAACTGACTGTGCAGAACTCTTATAGTTGACAATTATTATTGCTTGTGGACAAAATTAACTTTAATTACTGTTGAGAGTACCTTGTTGATTTCAAATGGTTGTTGTGACTTATTAAAGTTGGTAATTACCGACTTCATAAGTATCAAATGTTTTGTTTCCACTACACAATACTATGATCCGTACGACCATCGTAACAATACCAAATGCAACTCTATTGCATTTAATCAACTAGGTAGGTCATAGGATTTTGTGTGTCCATTGTGTTAAGTATAATTGTTACACAATACATTTTTTTATAGAAGAGTGAGATGTTGTTGCCATGAAATAATTAATTGAAATATTAAAAAAGAAATCATCAATATAGCTCAGCTCATATTTCAGTTCTTATTGCTCTTACTTTGTACAAAGATATTTGTTTTTGTCACTGTGCATTTGTTGATTTACTGTTGTGAAGTTGTTATTTTGTGTGTGTGTGTGTGTGTGTGTGCGTGTATATGGGTCCGCGTGCACGGCTCCTCGATGTGGATGACAACAGTGTTGATGATGATGCTTTATCCCCTTGTGTATACATTTGATAGTGCTGCTGTGAACACCTACTTTGGTGAATACTAGCAACACTGTTGCCTGGCCCAGTCTGAGAAGTCTGCCATTTCCAAGCACGCCTTGTCCAACGAAGGCCACAAGAACTTGTTTGATGAAACCCAGGTGTTGTTCTTGACGTTATTATGCTTGTTTGCAGAGAGAGGTGATCGAGATCCATCACTGCAGAGATCAAAGCATGAATAGAAGGGAAGAAGCCATGACAACTAAAAAAATACTGGTTTTGTGTGATTAAAGTGACTTAATCAGAGATGAGACGGAGTTTGACTGGTGGTGGAATGCGATCCAATAAAAATGCGTTATTTCAATATGATATTTCTTTTCTTAATAATATATTAATATCAGTGTGTTTCAGGGGAGGATTATTCACAAACTCAGTCTCTCATGGGAGTTACTACCTCTCTCCCGCCACACTGAATAAGGGCATCATGGTTTGTTATTTTTGTGAATTTGTTAAGTGTTTTATATATAGTTTATCTTGACAGAACTGCTGTCATGGACCAGCTTTTAGATAGCAACTATAATTTTAATTAATGTTGGACCACTGAATAACAGCTTGGCAGTCGTACAGTCAGATACCAGTTGTGAAAGCCTACATTCTTTGTTTAAGGTTTTTGAGGTCATGTTCATTTTTTACGGGTTGAAATCAACAAGAATTTACTATTTTTAAATTACAGGCATTTTTGTTGTTGCCTTAATATAAATTTATTTCAGTGACGTAAGGTTTTGTAAGGCTTGGCCATTAGCTAGAGACAATTTAAAAAATTTGTGTTGACTTATTAACACTTTGTTGTCGAGGTCTAAATTTTTTGTCATCACCAGCATCTGTATTAACCTCAAGCTTAATATATATATATATATATATATATATATATATATATATATATAATAATTATAATAATAATGATAATGATAATATCAGTATAATAATTATCATTATTATTATTAGAAGAAGAAGAATATGTGTCACAGTTACTATTTTTATGTAACTTATAAACACCTGCTCACATAAAATACACGGATATGTGTATAATTTCTGTATTAACTGTGTACAAATCCGGATGGTGAGAATAAATTTTGTTGCAATGTCAACACAAATGTTTTAAAACTCTGTCCAGTTAATGACTGAATGTCACAAAACCTATCACTATTAATTAACTCACAGTCATTGCAGAACCAAGGACAACTTCCAGTGTCAAGTCACCAATAGCGCACTCTGTTTAAAGTTGTAAAACTAATTCAGTTTGTTTAAGATATTAATAAGAACAAATGTTTCTGCTGTAGGTCCGTGAAATATTAATTCCACCCAGGTACTATGGGCAAGCAGCTAGTTTTGAACATGATATAGCACTTCTTCATCTTACAGACAGTGTAAAAGTACATGACAGGATTATGCCTGCTTGCGCTGACTGGAAACATAACCTCGTAGTAACATCTGGCATGCTAGGAAGAGTAAATTAAATCAACAAGATACTTGTATGCATAAAAAACTATGTGCATAATGAAATATATTTTTTAGTCTGTATACACTATAAATATAGATTTAATTTTTGTTAATGTAAATATAAATGTATTTTTAGGCTTCTCCTTTTACTAACAGGTAGGTGCAAGTAATAGATGTACGAAGTGTTTATTATTGTATGGACGATTCCAAAATATTAACATATGCTTAATTTAAATAAAGCACAGTTGCACACAACCAAATTTGTAATAAAAACGGTTCAGGCAGTGAGGTAAAAATATAAAAGTTTTATCTAAAATAATTGTGTCCTTGTCACAATAATATATTTTAGTTAGTGATAACACTTGGACATGTCATGGACAACAAAGTCCAAGAAAATCCAAGGTATGTCTCAAACATGAACAATAACGGTTGGGTTATATTGGCAAAGAAACCCAGGAGCAACAAAAACACATGACTATGATAAACAGATATAAATAAAATATGATATGGAAACAGAAGTGAAAAGTGACATGCACATGCACATCAGTGCAGAGGTTTTTTTTGTGCTATTTGAAACGTGTTCAGTTGCAAGAGTCTTGGGCTATTTTGGGGACAAGCCTGCTTTAGTCAGGACAGATGAGAGTTTGTAGGGGAAGATGATTGCCACTGCAGGCTGGTTGCTGAGAAGGTGTATGCATTAAGAAGGAGAGAAATGAGTGTGAGTGTGTGATGTTATGTAGTTGAACTGCCCATGGCGTTAGGGGTGTTTTGGGTATATTGTGTGCCAATCGTAGTATTGAATTGGCATAGATGAGCAGCTTGGGATGTGTAAGATGGAAAAATGCACAAACTTGGCGTCATGGCATCAAGGTTAAGGCGGAGGACTAGTTAGTGGGCATGGAAAGCATGGGAGATTGGAGTAGAGGTGGCCAGAAATTTGTGATTATCAATAAAGGAATGTTATGTTGGCTACCTATAGTGTTTGCAAGTGCCAGCAGGTGTTTCTTACCAGTCTATTCATGGACTGTGGTGAGATCTGGATTGGAGGAAGGAGTTTTGCATTCTGGACATATCAGCAATTTAGGTTATGAAGAAAGGTGTCTTGGTAAGGAAAAAGTTATTTGGGGAATAGAGGGGTGTGTTGCTGCTAATGTTTTTTGGGGAGGGTAGTATATTAGACAAAGATCTTGTTCTGTGTCTCTCTAAGGTTCCAGGCAGTTGAGGGGCAGCAGTCAGAAAGATCGGGTGAAATTAAGCCATGATGGGGCAAAGGCATGCTGGGTAGATCCTGCTTAGTGTCTGGCTGGAGCATTAGTCACAACTGCCAATGATCTGGAGAGCTCAGAGTCATTTGTATAGTTGGGTTGTGTTTATTTTGGTATGGTTTTGCCATGCTTACTTGGAGTTATGTGTGATGCCTAAATACATTAATTCACAAAAAAAAAGGAAAAATGCTGAGAAAGCACTGCAAAGCAATCAGTAACGCGTTGAGTCAATCTACATATATGATAATCGAGTGTGACTACATAATAATTTACATGCCCCAGAATAACATGGCTACATGCCCCCATGTGTAGGTGGCTACACACCTTCCTTCATTAGCTACATTGCTAACATGCCAAGAATGCAAGACTGCTTCCTCCAATCCAGATCTCACCACAGTCCATGAATAGACTGGTAAGAAACACCTGCTGGCACTTGCAAACACTATAGGTAGCCAACATAACAACACTCCTTTATTGTTATACTCACGCTTATGGTCATGTCTATATTAATCTCCTGCTCTTCAACTACCCACTAACTAGTACTCTGCCTTAACCTTGTAATGTGTCAAAATGGGGGCTTTTATTTTTTATTAATTTTATTTAAATTTCTTTAGTATCATCATTGCAAGTCCCATGTGAAATAGTGTTGGATTCAAACAATGAATGGTAACATAACTTTTTGGGCTAGGTGTAGTCGGAGAACGCAATACTTAGTTGTGAACCGAATGATTGTCACATACGGTGTGCACGTACACAAGCCCGGGCGCACTTTCTACGCACAACAGTTGGGACCAACGCGACAAAAATGGCTAAGCAGAAAGATTTTCTTGCCATGTGCTTTGGAGATGGAGGAAATCAATGAAGAGGCTCCACCCACCTAAGCCTCTAATATCGTCACCGCCTAACGTCGCTGGTTAACTTGGCACATGAACAGTCCATACTTCCATGTACGGTGACGAAAAAGTCGCAGTCTGACGGCAGTGCCTTCCCGTTCATCAAAAAGGTATATTGGGGAGTCTTGTTCTCACTCTTAGCCCAGCCTTAACCACGGCCGGTGGTATTAGACTCGACTCATAAAAAACCGAGTCTAATTTTCATAAAATGTGTTAAATCTCAACAAATGTGATAGAAGAATTAATTAGGAATTACTAATAACATAATGATGAACAAAATTTAAAAGATATTCAGTGAACACGCGTGACACAACGGTGTTGGACCACGTAAGTTTTGAATACGCAACAATTTTTTTTATAAATGGGCGAAGAAAATAATAGTTAAAAATTAGATTCATTTTGGGCATAAACTAAAAAGAAAATAAAAAGAGATCTCAAATAATTTTGTATGCGAGTCGTGTGTGTATATAAGAAAAAATAAAAGGTATTGGTTCTCTTAGAATGATAGATGTTAGAGAGTTAGAATTTTTATATAGATAAAAATGATAATGATGATTTCATGTGTTAAAAATAATAATGTGAAAGGGTTTACATTTTTTTTTATATTTCATGCATAGAAAAAGTTTGAATAATAAATGTCACATTAATACAAAATAAAATGTTATCTACTATATTATATAATTTGTTAAACAAGTTATTTACAAACACCTCATTTCATTTGCTGCACTGATCAGTTCGTCGTATGAACGGGGTTAGTCCACCACCAGAGATCCGGCCGATACATAAGAACTTCAGGTAGGTGGAAGTGTAAATTTCATTTATTATATCAAATTAAATATATAGTTACAACCTTGACGCCACGTTTGATGTACTTTTCCATCTTATGTGTTCCAAGCTGCTCATCAATGGCAAATTGACATTGCCATTGGCATACAATACCCCAAAACATCCCTAACCCCGTAGGCAGTCCCTAACCCCAACACAACATATATACATACATACGAAAAGGACCAATTAATTGACCTCGTAGGTCCCTTGACTTGAATCCACTAGATTACTACTTGTGAGGCCAATTAAAGGAGCTTATTTATGAAATGCAAGTTAATTCAAGGGAAGAATTAGTGAAGAGAATTTTCCCTGTTAGAAGAAATGCATCTTGAAAAAAGATTGCAAATGATGGTGTGCCACTTCATTATCAATATGAATTTAGACAGCTCTTAAACCTAAGTTATCCGGGTAGATGAATGAGTCGAGGAGGACTAATTAATTGGCTTCTTAATTCCTCTAATCTGAATCCCTTGGACTAATGGGACCAATTAAAGGACCAAGTTTATGAAGTAAACATTAATTCAAGAAAATAATCAGTGAAGAGAATTTAAAATGCATTTAACATACTAAATATAATTAACTCACTACCGACTCGAAACACAAAGTTTTATAGGTAAAAATGTAAAAGTTTTATCTTAAAGCCTGAACCAGTTATTGCTTATGATAAGCTTCGTCACAGGCTGCCAATGGGAGCACTGTCCGTCTTGTTCTTGGCGACGGTGTCGAAATCGAACTTCTGAAAGATCGATGTTGTGTGTGTGGGGGGGGTGATATGTTGGAATAATGCATGCGACTTGAATTGTGTCTGTTCATTTAGGATGTAGTTTTTATGTGTTTGTATATTTCCAGTTGTTCAAGAGTGTCTAGTTTTCGGCCTTTTGTGTGTACGTGTAGAATATCCATATTGTTGTCAATGTTTGTGTAAGTGTGGTTTGCTTCAATGAGGTGGTTTGCAAAGGTGGATTCGGTAATGGAGTGTAGTGCCTTTGTGTGTTCAATGTATCTTTGTTTGAAGCAACGTCCTGTCTGGCCTATGTAGAATTTTTTGCAATCTGAGCAATTTAGTTTGTAAACACCAGGTAGATAAAATTTGTTTTGTGCTTTGTGTGTGTGTTTTGATAGTGTATGTTCTGTTTTTTTTGTAGTTTTGTATGCGATTTTGTATCCTGTTTTTTCTCGAATTTGTGGGCTATTTTTTCAGTGTGGTTATTGATGTACATCAGTGTTATGAATTTGTTGTTTTCTGTCTTTGTCTGTTGTTTGTTTTGTGTTTTGTGTGTTTTGTTAAAAATATATGACTTTAATGAGGTTCTGAGTATGACTCATATATTTAGCTTTCAGGAAATAAAGGTTTCATAAATATACCTTAATTGATTTTTCAAATAAGTGTAATTAAATGGAAAAGCGAAACTCCCACTTAATTAATATGGGACTGGCTTCACTACCTGGTTCCCTTAGTTTTGTGTTGTGTCGTGCGCGCGCACGTGCGTGTGTGTGTTGGTTGGTGTCTGTTCTTACCTGCACATGGCGCTCTCTCTATCTGCATTCTCGTGACTTTCACTGCTGATCATTACGCATGGTGCTAACATTTTTTGGCGCCCTAACCTTTACCAAGATTTTTTTGACCACCTAACAAACATTTTGCTCACTATAATAAATGTGATGGGAATTTCTGTAAGGAAAGTTAATGTTGTTTAGTGTTTTGCTTTGTTTTAATGGAAACAGTGAAGTGGTTACAGTTAAGTGGTGACCCTAGGCTTTTGTGTTTTGTGAGCTATTGTGGTAGGTAAATACCTATAAGGGGCCCTCTTCTTATCTTTGTCATTGACAACAGGAATGTTGAAACACTTTGTAGTATCCCATTGATAGCCTATAAATACCGTACCTAACTGCTCAGTACATATTCCATTATTTTATATTACTGTTACCTGATTTTGACTTCATTGATTTTGACCACTTTCCGCAACCACCAATTCTCTCAGACTGCTGACTAAATAAATTAATTATGACTTACGCAAACATAATAAACACTTTGCATAAGTAATTATGCCAGTCAGCCATTTGGTCAGACAAATATAAATCATTCATTGGTAGCTTACTGTTATGTTGTGATGGTTTTAGCAAAACCTCTAAGCAACAAATTAACAAATTATATAATGTAGGGAAAGTATGGTTTTTAACCATGTACACTTGAACTGTTTATGTGTGGACACATCCTTTTTTTTTAGATCCATGCTTTTTGGTATCCAGGCCACTTACATGTATATAAATAGTAAAATAGTTTTACCTTTTCCTTGTCCGTCTGGTATAAAGGATAAAGACCACCAGACGGACAAGAAAAAGGTAAAACTATTTTACTATTTATATACATCCTTTTTATTTTTGTCTGGTATTTGGTTAATGTTTCAGCCCAACTGACATACTGGAAAGTGTGCTTGTGTTCACTTAGAGACATCAAAATATTAAATCTCAGGCATTTTTTGAATGACGTAAAATACCATAATTATATAACATGTCTGTCGGCATCCAGGTCACTTATAATGACAAATAATAAATAAATATATTTACCTTTTTTCTCCTGTCTCGTGACCACAATATAACGCAATGAATTTATAATTGACGCGTTTCGAGACTATGTCTCGTCATCAGAATATTAAAATTTATCACTCATTGAGATCGTTAAAAATTTTTAAAAACAATAAAATACAAAATCGAAACCAAATCATCTAAGCATTATGTGAAGCGAGTGCGCACTCGATGAAAGCCGGCCGGACACTGAATGTTATCAGTTACAGATAAATTTTAATGCTGTGTCATACAATGGATTCGACTTGAAATATAAGTGGTCGTTTAATATGAATTTACGGTGTATTTGTCATTATGTGCTTTATATATTTCAAATTCTTCCCATGCATTTAAATAATCCCGTGCAGTATTATGCCCAAAATTTTATCAAAATTATTAAATAATAACAATAGAACTGTAACATTTCAAACCAATAACAATCTGTTTAATAGGCTTTGTAATAGAACCAGTACACCTTTGGAAATGAAAACAGGTGTTTATAAGCTTTCTTGTAATGACTGCGAATGTTTTTATATCGGTCAGACAGGGAGAGGTTTTTATAAACGTTTTATTGAGCACACTCCTAAGCATAATGTAAAAGACTTGACAACACAATCTTATATAAAGTCTAACTATGCTCGTCATCTTATACAGGAGAACCATAATTATACAAGTTTTGACACCAATTTGAAACCCATACATGTCTGTGGTAAAGGCGCTTATTTAAATGCACGGGAAGAATTTGAAATATATAAAGCACATAATGACAAATACTACCGTAAATTCATATTAAACAACCACTTACATTTCAAGTCGAATCCATTGTATGACACAGCATTAAAATTTATCTGTAAATGATAACATTCAGTGTCCGGCCGGCTTTCATCGAGTACGCACTCGCTTCACATAATGCTTAGATGATTTGGTTTCGATTTTGTATTTTAATGTTTTTAAAAATTTTTAACGATCTCAATGAGTGATAAATTTTAATATTCTGATGACGAGACATAGTCTCGAAACGCGTCAATTATAATTCATTGCGTTATATTGTGGTCACGAGACAGGAGAAAAAAGGTAAATTTATTTATTATTTGTCATAATTATATATAGAGTCCTACAGTTTTATATCACTGTTCAGTAACTCTAACAAACGATGTAACAGTATTCTTACAACTATCACAGGAGTCTGATGTGATGCCATTATGTACGCATTTGATTGTCACTTGTTGGAATGGTAGACAATGCAAATTCTTATCACTTGCTAAGAATGGAAAGTCTAAAACTTCTTACCACTTGGTGGCCAGACTTTACAATAATTAATTCTATCATTTTGCTTTCAGTTTTCTGATCTGTTTTTAGAACTAAAATTATTATAACTGCATACATAACAGAGAGCACATCGGACTTATGTGTCAGTTCTGAGGATACTATTACACGAGTAATCTGCTCAATTAGCTTTCGCAAAGTTAACTGCCAATGAAAGAAAACAGACTTTATATATGATCATTTAGTACAGTGGAACCCCGCTGGTCCGAACTAATTGGAGTCAAGTCCTGTTCAGATTGGCATAAATTCGGATCCACCGGGTTATAGGTTATACAGTACTGTATATTATAAATATAAATTGTATAACATGTATAAACAGTACCACATTCGTGCCTACAATCAAAGTACTGTAGCCTACTACTTTTTGATCTTGCAATCTCTCTTTTATACTATAAAAATACAGTGAATACCAGTTAAATATTGCATTAGCTATTGTTAATTCTGATACACTACGTGACTCGCTTCAATGAATGACACTGAACAACTAGCAGCTAGCAGACGACACAGACGTCAACGAATGGCTGGCAGCTGACATCGAAGACCATAAAGTTTTGACTGTTGAAGAAATCGTATCTTTGATACAACAAACACGTGATGACGATTCCGATGAAAATAAAGAAGCAGATTATCCTGTGCCATAGATCTCATACGCCGAAACAGCGAGAGCTTTTGAACTACCGTTAGCCTATATAGAGCAGCACGCCAATGCTATACCGGCAGATGTCTTATTTTTGAGGCGCTGGCGGAACATCATGGTGTCTGCTGGATTTACAGCTTTGCATCAGAGAAAAATGACTGATTTTGTGCAACACCTTAAGTAGTGTCTAGTTATGTAGTGTGTATTTATTGTAGTTTTTTGTGTTTTATATACTTTTACTGGCACTCAACTGTAAGTACCAATATGTTTTTCCATTCATTTTACAGATGCTAATTTGTTGATAATGCAATTCAAAACTTTATTTTGGCATATATTTAAAACAATCTAAAGTACTTAGTTTTAATAAAAATTTCACTAAAAATGCATTAGTGTGTATTTATCTAAGCTTTTTATGTACAAATTATATTGACATGCTCCAGTTATTTTGTTGATTTTTTTATTTCTTTGTCCAATTTTTAGACCCTTTTTTCAAACTACCGGTTCGAATTAAGCATGTTTTTGGACTAGTGGGGTTCGGACCTGGGGGTTTCCACTGTATAACATAAACATAAAGTGTAATGTTGCAGATTTGTGTGCAGTTAAAAAATATATATATGCATATACACTTATATGTTCATGTAATCGCAAACAGGATGAAGTATGGCTATATACAATTCTGTTCATACTTCCCCACTCTACATGTTTACTTGTTTGAGGTTGAATAAAACTAATTTATTAAGAATTAGTATACACAATTATAATGTGAAACACAAGTATTTTAGACATTAATTTTTTTGAGTATTTACTTATATTGCCTGACCCATTTTTTGCTCATTGCCAGCTTCATCAGAGGTTGCCGCTAGGAGTGCTGTGTGTGTGTGTGTGTGTGTGTGTGTGTGTGTGTGTGTGTGTGTGTGTGTGTGTGTGTGTGTGTGTGTGTGTGTGTGTGTGTGTGTGTGTGTGTGTGTGTGTGTGTGTGTGTGTGTGTGTGTGTGTGTGTGTGTGTGTGTGTGTGTGTGTGTGTGTGTGTGTGTGTGTTCAAATAGTATGCATAGCTTACACTTTGTCTGTTCATTTAGGATGCTATTTTCATGTGTTTGTATATTTCCAGTTGTTCAAGTGTGTCTACTTTTTGCCCTTTCATGTGTATATGTAGAATTTCCATGTTGTTAATGTTTGTGCATGTCATATACTATAAACACATTACACAACACACACATAGCGATCTTTCAAATGATGGCACCACCACCGAAAACAGAATGGACAGTGCTATTAGTAGCAGCCTCTGATGAAGCTCGCAATGAACAAAAATTGGTTCAGGCAATAAGTTTTAAATTAAAAAAAAAATTTTTAAAGTTTAAAAAGTTTTAAAAAATTTTGTCTAAAATACTTGTGTTTCACATCAGAATTGTGTGTATTAGTTCTTAGTATTAGCTCTTAATAATATTTGGATATGTCATGGACAAAACATCTAAGAATTTAATCTATTTAAATAAATTGTGATTACAGTGCCTCTACATTTATTTGTTACAGGATGTATTAAAGCCTAATTTTTGAAGAAAAAGAAGGCATTTAAAAGTATTAAAAATAATTGTTTCCAAAATATAAAATAAAGAATAATTCACATTCTTTTAAAAACTTACTGAGTTTAAGAAAATACAATAATTAGAATTTAATTCACAACCAATCAAAACAGAATATTAAGCTGTAATGTGTGCCTTTCCAGTGATGGTTTAATGGATGAAATGGTGGCCTGATAAAATTTTGTTCAGGATATCTGCAGGTTCATAATCCAAATCTTTAAAATATAAAACAAAGATTATTTTAATTTTTATTGCCTGTATCATTTAAAGGAAATGTTGGTGGAGGCAAATGGATTTTTTGCAATTCTGAAATGCTATTAGGTGTCAAACAATTCACTTTGTTATCATTCCAGCAATGAAAAATCTTAGTTAATACTTGAATCACACCATAGTAATATGAGTAACAGCTGATTCTCTCGGAAACATCTTGACTTGCTATACTGTGAGTAATATTAAGAAAACTGTGATGAATATGAACATTTCATGAGCAAAATGGAGTTCAGATAAACTTTATAACTTCACGAAATGAGTATGTCAGTCTGTTCAACTGTAATTAATTAATGAGTTTCTGTTGTAAATTCATTTACTTAAATTACATTAAAATTAGCCTTTACCTTGTTGACTAGAATTAGCCAAGTTTGTCAGATATGCTAAATTAGGATTGTAAACAGAGTTTATTATATACTTCTTACTCTGTCTACCAAAACCAGGTTGTTCTTTTATTACGATGTATTTCACCTGCAAAGTCCATACATCTTAGGTACAGCTCAGGTAGATACAGTTCTCAAAATTATATCTTCTCTTCTTAACACTGGTGTTACAAAAATTTATTAAAAACGAATGTTAATAGTGTAATTTTACAGTTGGCAGGGTGGGGTAAAACAGAAAGTGGAACACCCAGTGACATCCTCTTACACGCTGACTTGCCATATATAGATTACAGCCTCTGTATCAATGAAGTACCACTAGCATTTCAGGATTATGTAACACATTATAAATTTTGTGCTGGTTTTAGTAATGGTAAGGTGCCAAATTATTTCAAAGTTATATTTTTAATTCTCATACTTAAGAATATATAATAATTTTGTATGACACACAGTTAATATTTTAATGGATTTGGTTCTTTTAGGTACTGGTGCTGCTAAAGGGAACACTGGAGGAGGCTTAACGTTTGTTTAGGATAGTACACAGTTGCACTATGTGTATGGAATTGCCAGTACTAAATTAAATCATCCCAAACCATTGGAATTGTTCATAGACATCAGTAATGTGGAATTATTTAGCTGGCTTTATAATACTATGCTAAAACTTGAAGAAGCACATCCACAATGTAAATGACACTTAACTTCATTTATACATTAACACTTTCACAACCAATATTTTTGCACGTCATTCACTGCTAACTTATAACACCAATTTAAGCAATATTTCAAAAAAATTTAACTAATTTGTGTTGTAACAAAACAATACTACAGTATGTCAACATTAAGCTCCTTCCATACAGTTTTTACTTGCATTCTTAGTATTCTGATCACATGTATACAAATTATAGCAAATTAGTCTTAAAGGTACTCTCACATCACAACCAAAAAAATTAACCTTCATTATTTAAACTAATGACAATTATTTTACATTGTAATAGCTGATTTAATTAGTCTATCAGCTAAAAAATAATCAAAAGAAGTCAAATTCTGATTGTAACAGATTTTTTTATTTAAACACAAGAAGAGCAAGCTGGATATCATATTATCAGTTTAGTCAGTATCAACGCCACCGTCACATCATTACGTACATCATTTGTTCTTTTGTGATTCATCTGGACATAAGAAAAGTCAATATAACTACTACATAACGAACAATAAAAATAAAGTCTATATGACAACACATGTATCACATGCAGCTTAGGTGCATGAAATTACTGAATGATAAAAGTGAGTTCTCAGTTCAGCTCAACTGTTTGTCTATCTGTCTTACTGTCTATTGGGGTATGTCTCAGAATAATTTTTGAACACATCAACTGATTTTCATAAAACTTTGCATACATGTCCATACTTTTACCCTACAGAATCCTTTTGTTTTTGAAATTGATTCTGAAAAAATGGATGGCAGGAGGCAAAACTGTGAAAAACTTGCAAAAGCTCATGTGAGGTATCAAATTGCAGGGAACTTTAACAAAATCCCTATTCTGCATATAGTGTTAATTTATGAAAATTTCAAATTTTTTATCATCAGGGCTCAAAAAGTGGGTGAAAACTTAGACAAAATCGCAAAAATTCATGTGGGGTACAAATTAGAGATAATTAACTAACATCTTCATGTAGTGTTAGATTTTGGAAATTTCAAATTTTGGGTCCCTAGGGACAAAAAAGGAATACAAAATTTCAAAAATTTTGTCAAGACCAAAAGGTCTTGGCTGTCCGACTAAAAGGAATTGTAACCAAATCCTCAATGTTTTGAATTTTCAGCTTTAATTGTGCGATTGTATGCTCTACAATGCTACTACTAAAGAAATTTTAGAGTAATAGAAATTTTTGCAATTTTTCCCATAATTGAAAAAATATCTAATATTGAAATTTAAATAATAATAAATGTACTTTGTTCAAAATAGTGATTCCTGCACCTCAGAATATTTGTTAGGTTTCTAGGTACATTCTTATCCATATCATCAATTTTGGAATCCAATTGATCGGGATGTTCTTCATACATTGATTCATCAGATACAAAATTATGTGTATTGGCCATTTTATTCAATGTTAGAAACACCGAATACAAACTTACCTACTAAAAATGCCATGTATGTATATTGAAGAGTGTTTTTATCTTTTTACTTGTTCTATAGTTTGTTTAAGACACAAGCCTTTTGTCTTACATCTCAATTTCAAATCTGGTCACCATAATAATATATCTAAATCTAAATGAGTTAAATGTCTGCCACTCATGTTAGTTGTTAACATTTTTCCTACAAGTATATTAGCTACATCTCAAAGCAAACTACTCTTTACTATTATCTCCTTCCCAACATATTTTATAAAAAATCTTCAAGCAAATAGTAACTTACTTCTGCAGACTGGAATTTTTGAAGACCACTTTCCATCAACACAGATAATATAAAAATTTTTATCGTGAGTTTCCTTAATATAGTAGCCTTCATTGCACTTGAATGCCAGCAACCAATTTTGAGGAACAGGTGTCCCAGGTACCGAATCACAACCTGCTGCTGTTTTATCATATGTACATACAGGTGACTTATAGCCCCCAAATTCTGGAGGTTGAGGAAGAAGACAGCTTCCTTTTGGGGGGGATGGAGAACTAAACAAAAGTTTAAAAGTAATCATCCAGTTGTTAAATGTGTATTTAAACTAATATCCATAATTATATCTAATCATTAATCACTATCAAGTTATGAATGTACACAGGCTTTCACACAAATATATAGAGGCATATGTATGCATGCTCACACATTCACCTATACTTATGACTGCGCGCGTGTGCACAACCAACCACCCACCCACACACATACACACACACACACACACAAACACTCTCTCTCGATGCCTGTGTTAATTCTAATCACTAAATATAACAAGTAATATACTAACATAATCTAGTAATATAATACTAATCTACTTTCTAATATAATCTTATTGATGTCCAAAAGAAATTACTAGTTAAAACATATATCACATAGAGTTTTTTTACATATCATTATGTGTTTAGTCAATTAAAACTTTAACAAGTTAGTTATATCATATTAAAATGATATCAAGTTAACAGACTAAATTGTTTACAACCTATTAAAGTTAATACACTTTAAAGTATTGATTACACCATCAATTAGTCTTTGAAAATATATAGTAGAAATTTTAAATTTTCCAGATTCATCAGGAATTTTTTATTGTTCACACAAGCTCTAAGGGATGCTTTGATGTGTTATAAGCTGCAACTTAAAATTTATTATTTTGTGGTGTTTGGAGTTTTATTAGCATTAATATTCCACATTCTGGTACTTCAATTTTTATTTTAGGAAATCAGCTCACAGAATCATTAATAATGATAATAATATAACTATAGAATTAGTTCTCATTGACAGACATCCAGGCATAATTTTTGGACTACTTTTTCCTTCTCTGGATTTAGCAATAGGAGAAGTTCTATAATGTTAATTGCTTGTGGTGGGAAAAGCTACATAGACCTGTTGTATAGTATAACATTTTTGTATAATATTGTTACGATGGTCTCACAGATTGTTGTATGGTACAGTGGAAACAAAATACAGACACCAATGAAATCACTAATTACCGGCTTTAATGAATCACAAAATAATGATTTAAAATCAATAAGATACTCTTATACAGTAATTCAAGTTAAATTTGTCCACACACAATAATAATGTCAACTATTAAGAGTTATGCACTAATTATAACACAATAATCACTTTACACTATCACTTGATCCACACACTATGATTTTGCCAGATGTAACTAAGCCAGCTGCTGTTGCATATATATAGCCCGTAGATGTTCCCGAATAATTTTCCATTCTTCTGGTGATGTGCCAGCATAATTTGCGTAATTACAATTACTAGAACAGTCTGGAGTGGTACTTTCCTGCTCGGCACTGCACCTGCTTGGCTAGTCGAGAATCGCGTAGAAAGACACTCTCGATTGTTCGAAAGTGTTCCGTAATTATCGTTACAATTACTGTTGGCTGTGTGAATACACATTGTGGGCTGTGTTCTGTATTATCCTGTAACACACTGCTATCCAGATGGGAACATCACAGAGGGTTGAGCAAGATGACTGTTATAAATTATGTCCTGTCAAATATTGTACAGAAGAAATTTTAACCTCTCACATCATTACAGGAATGTCAAGTAGTAGTACATTTGTCAGCACTATCATTGGTACCAACCTGTTAAAAAGATTAGGAGTTTCATTCCAATTCAGGAGTATTGGGTGCATGGGTGCAACCCAAGAAAATTTTGATAATTGAAGCTTCATAATGTGTACTTGGATGCATTCATTTGTCTTGAAAATCAGACACTTTATCAAAATGTTGTTAAATTATCTAGTTTATTTATGTAATACTGCCAGGTACCATTCAATATGTTATAAAAATACTGTAGAGCTACTGATACATAATTAAAAATAGAATAAGTGTACCATGTTTAACCTACCTATAACAATCCATGCTACCACAATAGGCACTATCACTAGCTCACATCAGATACAAGGATACTGGGTACACATTAACCTTGGAATTTAGTTCCATAACAGGGTTTATCATGTGGCAGTAAAGGGAGGTGAAGAAATATGATTTACTGTACGACATTTTCTCAAGGTATTGAGAATTGTGTCTGTTCGTTTAAAAATTCAAATCACACATATTATTCGAACATATTACACCCCACACACACAACATTGATCCTTCAAGAGTCGATGCAGTCGCCAAGAACAAAACAGACAGAGCTCCCAGTGGCAACGTCTGACGGAGCTTATAATAAGCTAAAACTGGTTCAAGCTATAAGGTAAACCTTTTATGTTTTTTCCAATAAAAATCTTTGTGTTCCAAGTTGGTAGTGATATATTTAGTTAATCAACTGACATGTCATGGATAAAAAATCCAAGGATAAATTCTTCATTATGACCCCAAAGAGTTCTTCTCCAGTACTAGCAGTTTTTTACTATCCAATGAAACCTTAACATACACTAAAGTTTTCATAGAGACTTCATAGCCAAGGTGATTTACCCATGAATTGAGGTGTCACATGCCTTAGCCACCACAATGGAAATATATTTGCAGATATTCATTTGACTTGTTGTTAGTGAGGAACATTTTTTCTCAGTATTCAACTGTTTCACTGTGGATGTTGTTGCAGTCTACTGTTTGTAGTCAGTTGGCAGTTTATTTGTAATATCTGGTAGCAACAGAGCCTTTAAATAGTATAGGTACCCAAAACTGCTGAGTTCACTCTTTTCATCTCATTGTTAATTTTATCACTTAACAGAATGACTACATTTAGTGTGGATAAATAGACCAGTTTCATTATAGGTTCCTTGTGAATTTGGGCATTCTCATGTGCCAGTAATGTTTCAAGACCTTTCTTCCAGTTAAGAACCATATAGAGCAGAATGTGTCCTCTTTTTTGATGCTTGATAGATGCAGCAAGATTCTTCTTCCTTGCAGGTTTTGCAAAATACTTTATTAACAATGGCACCCCAATCCAGCCAGCAGACTGGTGCCATCTGGGAGGTCCCCTCCTTACCACCAGTAGTCTTTTATGATAACTCACATTATACGGTGAACTATTTGGGATAGGAATATGTAGGAAGGCATACAGCAATTTATTTTTTGGCATGAGTTTTTACAACAAATTTATTCTGAGCATGTTGATACATTTTTGATAATGGAAAACAAGTTTTTTCACTAATAAATAATACACATAATTAAAGAAAAATAAACAACAATTAAAACCCACATGTGAATCAACACAACACAGGGCAATGTTAATGCAGAATGTACTAGAAAGTAGCGTAGTAAGGCTTGAAAGTGCACAAACATTAATTAAAGCATTAAGCACACAGTCAAACACTGAATGACTATACCGGTACTACTATGTTGAAATGACAGATAATTATGTATATTTCATGCGTCAACAGTTGAGGCTGTTCCAGACCACAGTGGTCAGCACAGTGCATTAAAAGCCACACATTGTCACAGTTTCTAACACATCCTATAGCCCCTGTAATACACAGCTTGCTCAACATGTCATCTGGAAAGTGACAGATTATTCTGAAATCTCAGTGGTGTATCCAGCATCCAGTGGTGGTCAGTTTAGTTTAGTTTAGACCTGGTAATATTAGATTGATGTTCAAAGTTATTGTGGCGGTTTAGTGAGAAGTGATTATTGTGCTACCTACTGCAAAACTGAAATAAGGTGACATTTACTGTTGTCTGTTAGACAAATTTGACTTGAATCATTGTGTGAGAGTGCCTTTGTTGAGTTGTGATATTTGTGTCCAATTAAAATTTTGTATTAGTGACTTTATTGGTGTCAGTTATTCTGTTTCAACTGTACAACATGGCAATTGTTGTTACTGTCATAACAATACTTTTTACTCAAAGAGAGCACAGGCAACATACAAACAAACAGATTATATTGTTATGGCGGTCTCCTTGATCGTTGTATGGTACAGTGGAAAGAAAAATACAAGACACCAATTAAGTCACTAATCACCAGCTTTAATTTCATCAAATTTAAACAGTTTGTAATTAACAACAGAGTCTCTTACAACAAATCAAATAAAAATTGTTCACATGCAATAAAATGTCAACTAATATAAAACACAACTGTATTACAATTATACCTCCCGATTATAAAAGACAATACTTCACCACAATAACCACTTGAAAGCACAGAGCAATCACTTGTAATCGCCTAACAATAAACTGAACTGAGTACTTGTATTTATACCCCACCAAAATCTATATTATTCCACATACTACGTATTAGCTCTACACTACGACGTAATTGATTGCGGCCTTGACACAGTGCGCGCGGCTTCTGTCACAGTCTGGCAAAGTCTCGCAAGCGCATGTTGACATCACATACGCATGCAACATTTGTAGCTGGATTCTTCTGGAACATTAGAGAAGCACGTAGATTGTTCTGTAATGTTGTAACACTGTCCCCTTCTTAGGCCTGTTCGTCCCAAACTGGCAAATCATCTCTGAAATAATACTTAGCCAGGCGATCTAGGTGGACGACATTGAACTTTTGCTGTACTTCCTGTTGAATCCGATAAACAACATCGTTGATTCTTTTTTTTATAGTGTAGGTTCCTTCCCAGTTAGACTGAAGCTTAGGTGAGCGGCCACGATGGCGCTTTGGGTTGAAAAACCAGACCTGATCTCCTTCATGGAAACCTACACTATTGTTGCGAATGTCATACCGAGTTTTCATTTTATCACTGGCAATCTTCAGCTGTCCTCTTACCAAGCGATTCATTTCAGGCAGTTGGTTTTCTAATTGCGAGGAATAGTTCTGTGGCTGTTGGGACTGAGTCTCAGGTGATCCGAACATTAAGTACCCAGGAAAACTTAACATTAAGTCCCCAGGAATCTCCCGCCCAAACATCAATTTTGCTGGAGTCATGCCGGTTGTGTCGTGTACTGATGACCTATACCCCATGAGGAATAGTGGTATGCGTTGGTCCCAGTCTGTTTGGTTATCATCAACAACCTTTGAAAGGTGTTGTTCAAGTGTCCTATTGAATCTCTCAACCATTCCGTCCGACTGAGGATCCAGAGCAATAGTAGCGAAGCCTTTCACAAAACGTCTGTAATATGAGCATAACCGCAGGAAACTCTGAACTTCATGTTTTTAGTCTTTGGTACTGGCCAGTCTCTTACGGTGTCTAATTTATTAGGATTCATGCTAACACCCACTGCCGAAACCAAATGGCCCAGATACTGTACTTCCTTCTGGAATAGAGAACACTTCTTCGGGCTCAGCTTCAGTTGGGCACCGTGAATTCTAGTTAGAACCTCCTTAAGGTTTTTCCAAATGGTCTTTGAAAGTCTTCCCGATGACTATGACATCGTCTAAATAAACAAGGCAAGTTTTCCACATCAGGCCTCAGAGCACCAGGTCCATCAATCTTTCAAATGTTGCCGGTGCATTACAGAGTCCAAATGGCATGATGTTAAAATGGAATAAGCCACTTGGGGTTGGGAAAGCGGTCTTTTCCTTGTCTTCTTGATGAAGACCCACTTGCCAGTTTCCACTCTTCAGGTCAAATGTGGAAAACCAGTGTGCTC
The DNA here is from genome assembly GCA_034769895.1 of Magicicada septendecula. NCBI lineage: Eukaryota > Metazoa > Arthropoda > Insecta > Hemiptera > Cicadidae > Magicicada > Magicicada septendecula. Next base: position 339,815,068 of record CM068375.1, on the reverse strand, counting down.
CGGACAACGTATCGAGTGTATCATCAACGCAAGGTAACGGATAGCAATCTTTCTTTGTCACGTCATTCAGCCTCCGATAGTCTATGCAAAAACATAATCCTCCATCATTCTTTGCTACCAGCACTACCGGAGAAGACCAAGCACTTGACGAAGGCTCGATTATTCCTTCTGTCAACATGTCCTGTACTAACCGAGACATTTCCTCTTGCTTAGCTGATGGAGGCCTTCGAGGAGGTTGGTGTATCGGTGTTGTGTCCCCGGTATTGATGTAATGTTGTACAAGAGAGGTTCTTCCCAATGACTGTCCCCAAACTGCAAAACAATCTTTGATTCATGTAAAAACTGTCCTGAGTTCTTTTACCTCACCACTTGAGAGGTCATTAGAAGTTCTTTTCAATAATTCCTGCAGTTCCTCTAGTAATTTGAAAGTATCCGAAGCACTGGATCTTTGTTGCATCATTCTGGCTACCCAGGCCACAGGCCACAGTGGCGCTTAGTTCAGTTTTAGTGGTGATTTCTTCTAGTGTAGTTCGAAGTATTGTGGCAAAGTGTTATGTCTTTTATAATTGTGCAGGACAATTGTAATACAATTGTGTTTTATATTAGTTGACATTTTTATTGTGTGTGTGTGAACAATTTTTATTTGATTTGTTGTAAGAGACAATCTTGTTGATTACAAACTGTTTAATTAGCTAATGATAAACTAATATTCAGTGACTATGTAGCTTAATGGAATTAATGTCGAATTAATGATTAATTTTCATGGATGCCAACGTCTTAAAAGTAAGCACACAATATTTAAATAACAATTGTCTTCCATTTGTATTATTAACAAAAACTGATCATTTAATTTCAAAAAGTCTTACTTAAATAAATCAAAGTGCCTTTTATACTTTTATAAAAATACTTCTGTTAAAAAGAAAAAAAATATCTGTAGCTTGCAGCTCCCTCTGAGCCCCTGGTAAATCCGGTACTGTGGACAACAAACCAAAGAATAAACTGTTCCTTGTCTCACTCACTCACTCACTCACACACACACTCTTGTTTATTAAAGTTGGATGCAGATTGTACAGTAGTGCGGTAATTTTTGCATTTATAGGTTGGCTAATCTGCGCTTTTATCTGCTCAATTCATGTCCGTACGTCTGGACAGTTCGTTACATACGTTCGCTAGCGGCGGTCGGCCTTGCGCCCGCTGCTATACTGTCACATTTTTCTTCTTTGTCGCGACAGTTATTTAGGCTTTAGGCCTTATAACATTATATATATTGCATAGATGCAATATGCTAGCAATACATTGCTAATACGTGTTCTCACGTAATTCGAGTGTCGCGTACTCGCGCCTCTATTCATACAATTCATCATACGACAATTAATGTAGGCCTTAGGCCCAAGACTTCATATATGGCCTTTTAGGCCCTTTCATTAAATTAATTATTCAATGTAACATTACGACTTGTATTTACGATGCGCTCATTAGCCAATCTCTTATTCAAAGGTGACACTTAACAATTTCAATGTTGTATATGTGAATAATTTTCAATAAATGTATTAACTACAGTCCACTGTCTCTTCATCATTTCTGCATCCTGACGAATTAATTACTACAGTAAATCTACAATTCACGTTCAGTTCATACTTAACATTTTATTTGGTCCCACGGGCCGCATCATTAACACAGATCTTAAATATTTTATACATCCAATGATTATACAAAGTAAAATATTCTTTACTTTATAGTAAATAGTAAAAAGTGGTTGAAAGACAAACTAATACCTGAGTATATTTTGGAATTAATAGAATTTATTTCAAGCTTACTCTGTAGTATTCAGTTGTATGCAAGCAGTCTCATCAGATCCATCTGCACATTCCTTGGTTCCATCACACTTAGACAAAATATAAATGCATTCTCCAGATGTGCATTTAAATTCATCACTAGCACAAAAATCAAATTATAATAGGTATAATAATTTAAAATACAATAACAAAGATACAATAATAAATGATACAATTGTTTAAACACACATACACAATCTCTTTATTACTTTATTTAACACAGTCAGTTGCAGAAAGCATATCTGTGATAAGGTCAACAAGTACCGACCGTTTTCAATATTGCTGGAACCATTTGTGCAACTGCATTGTAAGTCTGTTGCTGATCCAACGAGATGAGGCATTTCGACACTTGTGTTAACATTAATATATTGGACTATTCAGTTAGATGTGAGACTCACTGTGTAAACACATGTTGTCTGTGAATTTTGAATTCATATTGAAAAAGAATACAAGCTTTACAAAAATGCGAAAAAATTCAGACAGTTTACTATACTATACTATAATCAGAAATATGCTTATACTATTTTCTGTTGACTGTAAAGATTTTACTACATTTTTCTACAAAATTGACTAGTAAATATATTGCAATAATACATATATTTGCATATTTGCCCAGTGCGGTATGTTTTGTAAATAATTAGTGTAAAAAGAATACGACGAACAGTTTTAAACAATTTTGTGAGGGAGAATACAGGCCATAGCCTGTCGAAAGTGACACATGCTTCGCCAGCGTAAAATACAGCATGTGTGTGTTTGTGTGAGTAAGCCAGTTCCGACCTGCATTGAACAATTAGAAGGGGAGATACGTACGAATTGTTGGTTTTCATTAATCACGTTGTAACAGGATTAAAATAAATTAATTAATACGTTTTAAACCTGTGAACAAAGACTTACCCCAATTATAAAGACACCATTACATTAAGGAAGTTTTAACAAGTATGGTGATATAAAAATATTGCAAAAATTTGCAATAATTAAGACGCTATTAATTTAATATTAATTATTAGTGTAATTAAATAGTAATTAATACGTGTGGTATATGTGAGTGACCAGAAAAAATTACGCAAACAATGATATCGCTCGTGCTACGAGTATGTTTACGAAATCGCAAAAATGAACCAAAAAGTGATTTGTAATTGAAAGGACACTTTGCACGAACTGACAATATCTAGCATGTCGAAAACAGTCCTGAACCTGTCATATCGCCATTCAGTATAAATACCACCAGCAATTTATGTAAGTTGTAATTATGTAAGGTGACTACAAAACTCGAAGAAACGAATACCAGAATAGAAATATTAGAAACTAGAGTAGAACAGTCACTAAACGGACAAGCTTTAAAGATTGAGAATAGGTTTAAAGATAAGAAAACAGAATGGTCGAAAGAATTAAAAGAAAGTATTAAACAATTAGCGGAACACTGGAATGAGAAGTTTATTGTATCAAAGCAGGAGCAGGAGATGAAGATAAAAGCAGTCAGTGAACAAGTCCATGAAGACATCAATAAGAGACAGGAGTTGGAAGCCAGAACAATGACGTTGGAAACTGCTGTATTAGAGTCTAATAAAACCACAAAAGAATATTCAAGTGAAATAAATACACTAAAGAAAAATCGACGTGGAAAAGTAGAACGTCTAAAAACGGAACTGAAGAGGGGAGCAACGCAGATGATGGTGTATCCAACACAAATTGATGAAAGGACAAAATTGTTAGTCTTCAAAGGATTAAAGGGAGACAATCAAATTGAATGCTTACTGAATTGTGAACAAGAAATGGAGTTAACAGGTAATGCTTTAACTTATAAAAAGGAAATTACCTTTATTACTAAACATTTTCAAGGTTCTGCTGCAAGATGGTACACGAGTGCTCGATATAATTTAACTGCTAACGAACAATTTAAAAACTCATTTGAAGGTTGCTATTGGAATATTCACACGCAAAAACAAATAAGAGACCAATCAGGATATGGTAAATATTGTAACACGAAGATATGGGAAGCCCAAATAATAAAAGACCAAAATAATAATAATAAAACATTTAACTTGAAAAGAAAAAAACCTAAATAAATAAAACATTAAACAAAAATAAAGAAGTACAATACAGTAGGGTAGAATAGATAAAAATGCTGTACATTAGACTATAAGAAAGAAACTGTAAAAAAAGTGTACAAGTGAAAATAGTGGTAATCATTGATCATACAGAAAAGACAGTGAAGTTCAATGATTAAATCAGTGGACTTAAGTGTAAACATATAAAACAAAAAGAACCAAGCAAAAAAATAAACAAATATAGGTATGAAAACACTAAATAGTAACAACCAAAACTAAAGGTTAATGTCAGGGAAGTAATTATAGTTTTAATATTAGTTGTTGAAGATCCTGTGCCTTTCAAACCCTGTTATTTATGTTAAAAGAAAAGGCTTTAACATTGTTTAATTGAGTTTATTTCAAGTACATGTTAGTATTCTGTGTTATTAATGAATCAATTATAAAGGACTAGCAATGTATTGTGCCTACAGGCCAACTGGAAGGTGGAGTTTAGAAAATAGTACCAAATAATACCTAAAATAGGCCTAGATAATCAAGTTATTGTTAATCAACTAACAGACCTTGATAGACAGGGTAAAGAGTTGATAATTTTGAATGTTAAACAATTTTTTTGTTAGTGAGTTAATAATAATTGTAATATCAGCCAGGAAGGCAAACCATTGGGTTGACATGTTTTCAGATTTAGTGTTAATGGAGCAATATTGTTAGTATTTAATAAGAGTTTGCATTCCATGTAATGACATGCACGTAGTCATTATTTTTAAAGTTAGTGGACAACCTTTGTTAGAATAAATTAGTGAATTAAGAAATGTGTTAGTAAATGTTAAAAAACTGTATGAAGGCCTATAAACAGAATTTTTGTAAAGATGATAAAACATCTAATATTGGGTCCAGATATATCATAATATGAGGTATCAAAATGCTTATCTTGTTCTAAGCAAAAAAAACTATGTAAACCAATTTCAATATAATTTAGAATTAATTAGGGAGTAATTTGTGGGGCCACATATAAAAATAATATATTTTAAACAATAAAGTGTCATGTGACCTTTGAGTTCACCATATTGACCAATGAAATTTCACAGAAATTTGGTCTAGACCATTGAAGGAACGAGAAAATTCAATTACTCTATTGTTACACTTAAAACAGTACAGGTCAGCTCTGTACAGCACATAACCAAAATTATAACAGGGGATCAGATCTGAGTTTAGAAAAAAGATATCAAAAATTTTTTAAAAAACAGTAAAACCATTTGAAAGTGAATAAGAATGAATTAATTCTACTGGACTGATGAAGAAACTAATAAGAAGAATAAATAGTAAAAAAAATAAAGAGTGAAAGTAGCCTACCTCATACTTCTGGTGAGAAGAAAATAACCTTATTCTAAAAACATGAATACTACTACACAACACTAGATTAATTGCACTAACACTATTAAACCAGACACCAGTGAAAACTAAAAAGAACATTAATTATGAACACTGTGGACATTAAAATACAAAATCATTTAATTTAAAAGAAACAGTTGGACAAAACAATCACATCGGGCCAGTTGAAGAACGAGCGGCCATTTTGTTTACTATACTGGCAGCCATTACCTCTGGAAGCTGAAGTAAATTATTTTTATTTAATTCTCTCTTGTATTAATTATTAAGGTTTCAGAATATTTGTAATGTGCTGTACGTTCCCTACGCATTTTTTGATCTTTACTAGCAGTTTCAAAGAACCCACGATCTATTAAAATAATATTACAAAAATTAAAATTTTTTTTTTAGTCGAACTTGGTAAACGAGTCGACACAGCCATTGTACAGTTCGACCTGCGAGTCAGCAAACCAAATGGAAGTGAAATAAATATTAAATAAAAATAATTAATTGGTATTGAGGGAACTTTATTTCATAAATTAAACTAAGGTTAAGGGATTACCGAGGTAATAAAGGAGAGCGAACACACAGTTGGCGAATTGAACTTCGAAGTGAACGAGGAAGAACTATATAACCTACAATAGCCAAGTCGATATCATAATCGAATGGAAAATAAACAAAACATTCGTTTAATCAATTTTGTTACCCAAACCGTTTTTAATAAATTTCGAATTTAATAAGAAAAAATAAACATTGAATTGAAATAAAATAAATCCAAAATAAAGGAACATTTTTTAAATTTTTTTTTATATTTTTTTATAAATATTTCAACTTCCAAAACAGATAAACTGAATCTATTAAAAAGGAACAGAAATTATGTTATATTTCATATTGGCACCAACAACTTGGGGCTAACTAATATGAAATATACGATATATTTCATATTATCATATGAAACCCTTGGTTCTACTGGTTTCCCCTCTCTAAATATTTAAGATAAAGTTTTGTTTCTCTCTCTCTCTCTCTCACTTCTCCTCCCTTAACAGCGTTCAGAGGATCCGTTGTATTTTTCTCTTCACAATAATTCTCTCTTAGTATAAAATTTACATTTCTCTCTCGCAGTTTGGGTCTGTTAGTGTGTGAGCTGTTAACTATGTGCTCCGATTGTGCGAGAAAAATTAATAAATATTCAATCGTTTTAATTCCTTGTGTTACTGGCGAATCTACTATCTCTGTGAAAGTGATGTGCTAATTTAAGTACCAATTTGTGTTGTGTAAATGTGAGTCTTAAATGTTTACTTCTTTCGACAAGTTGAATTACATACTCCTCTAAGGTAAGTCTACCATTATGTTGATATTGAAATATATCATATATTTCATATTAGTTAGCCCCAAGTTGTTGCTGCCAATATGAAATATAATGTAATTTCTGTTCCTTTTTAATAGATTCAGTTTATCTGTTTTGGAAGTTGAAATATTTATTAAAAAATAAATAAAAAAGTTCCTTTGTTTTGGATTTATTTTATTTTAATTCAATGTTTATTTTTTTCTTATTAAATTCGAAATTTATTCGTCTGTAAATTATTAAGAAATCCTTGTTGACGTTCAACGGTTTGGGTAACAAAATTTATTAAAAGAATATTTTGATTATTTTCTGTTCAATTATGTTATCTACTTGGCTATTGTAGGTTATATAGTTCTTCCTCATTCACTTCGAAGTTCAATTCGCCAACTGTGCGTTCGCTCTCCTTTATTACCTCGGTAATCCCTTAACCTTAATCTATTCTAATAATAACATGCTCCTTCAATATTAATACCATATACTGAGCACACAATATTGCTGTAGGGCTCACCTGTAGGGCTTCCATTTAACTTGAATTAGTAAAACCGAACCTAGCAAAATCGTTTCTGAGTGTAACAAATGTTACATGAAGGCTACACAAGAGTTCATTTACAGTGAACTCTTTGATGTTGGCAGTATGCTTCATCGTTTTGTGATAAAGTGTCACATTGTAGGTTTTTGCTTTCAATTTTTCTATTTATTTACTTTCATGTGTGTTATTTATATATATATTTTCACAATAGTGTGCCAAAAGTGACACAGAATAATATAAACAATATGCTGAAAAATAATTTTAAGACACTTTCTTTTAGGAGAAAAGTTAAATAACTAAGGTCTACACCTATGATAAATTTGAACCAGAAAGATAGGGTAGGACTACACGCTTTTACTCAGAATGTTCCAAATACTCAGATAAACTGATTTCAAATATGCTTTCCATACTAATCACATAAACTTACTATGGTGCCAATAAAATGTGTGGTGCTACCAGTGGCATTAAAACAGATATAACTAGGCTATGCTCATTTTTTTCCTGATATGTGCATTAACTAAATTTAGTTATGCTAAAAGCAACAAGCCAAAATATAAATTACAAATTTTGTCTCAAATTTGTCTGCAGTCTCTTCCACATTCTACTCATAGATCCAATGTATTAGAAGAAATTGTAAAACAAAAATTACCAAGAATTGTTACCACACATTGTAATTATAATACCTTTATAATAAACATTATTTTTGAGAATCTAGAAAAATTAGTAGAGGTTTTTTGAAGAATTGGAATAAAATTGTCATGAAACTATTACTCGTAAAATGGCTTAGTTTTTGGCTTCATTTATATACGAAAAATGTTGCACATGTACATATTATTACGACGGTCTACTCGATCATCGTAGGTACAGTGGAAACAAAAGTACAAGACACCAATTAAGTCACTAATCACACCTTTAATTTTTATAGTTAAACAGTTCGTAATTAACAACACAGTCTCTACAACAAATCAAATGAAAATTGTTCACACGTAATAAAATGTCCACTAAAATTGAACTCGATTGTATTAAAATTATACCGTCTGATTATAAAACACCATTCTTAACTAATAACCACTTGAACGCGCACAGTAATATCGGTACTATAACTCTCAAACCGCACTGTAAATATATCGCAGCTGTACTGAAACTTAAGGCCGCTGACGCCATGTATTTATACCTGCGATCACATACCAGAATGTTCCTAATTGTGTCTTAGCGCTCGTGTGAACTACATAATTAACTGCGGCCTTGACACAGTCCGTGCGGCTGGCGCCTTAAAGAAACCTCTCGAAAATCCGTCGACAAGCACATACGCCACACGCGTTACATCGAGATCCTTCTGGCACATTCGACAAACACGTAGGTTGTTCTGTGATCTCGTAACACATCTCCCTCCTTAAGCCTCTTCGTCCCGAACTGGCAAACAGTCTCTGAAGTAATACTCGACCAGGCAATCTAGGTGGACGTCCTTGCGAAAGATAATTCTCCCGTTCGTCGAATTCAGTCTTGTGTGATCCGAACATCACGTTCCCAGGAATGCCAGTCTTCTGCTCAACCACTAGTTTTGCTGGAATCACTCCTGTTGCGACATGTACTGATGACCTAAACAACACTGGCCGATCCAAGTTTGTTTGGTTCTCGTCAACAACCACTTGCGTAACCTCATCTTCAGCCACTTTGCCCTCGCGCGCTTCTATCAGCTCAGGAACAAGCAAGAGTTTTGTCTCGACCCCCATAGTTGGCTTTCCAAGCACTTCTTTTGTCGTTACACTTATTTGTATTTCCTCTGCTAGTTCTTCCTCCATTTCCGCTTGCAATAGGGAAGGTTCCTCTTGACCAGACTTGTTGACTTTTTTCTTCGACTAATGCCACTCGCTTAATCGAATGGTTGATAGACCCTGTAATTTTATCCATGCAAAGCTTTATCTTCTCTTGGCCAACTTTCAGGACATTCTCTCTTAAATCCACAACGAATCCGTAGGCATTCGTAATGTCCGTGCCAAGAATCACTTCATCGACAATGTCTGCAACGAGCATTTGGTGGCTAAACTCGAGAAGACCCAGGCGTACACGTACACCTACATTTCCTAGCACCTTGACGGGGCTTCCAGTCACAGTCTGTATTGTACAAGAGCTAATTAGAGGCTGGCGGTTGCTGACTAAGTCAGGGCGCACAATGGACACTGTTGCGCCCGTGTAAACTGTAAATGATTTTGGTTTACCTTCCGCAAATCCATTAACAATAGAGTTTCCACTGGTCTTATGTAGCGTGGAAACTGTGTGCTGTTCTGGGGCTTTACTTCTCCAATTGGTGCGATCACTCTCTTCTCTCGGTATATTCTTCTCCCAACAGTCTGTGACATTTCATTTTCCACAGTTGTAACATTTCAGTCTTCTGTCCTTTCCAAATCGTTGCGACTCTCTTGAACTTTTGAATTGTTTGTCCGACAACATTGTTTTCCTGCACCCATCGTAACGGCAATGTGATACAGGGATCTTCTGACTGCAATGTGATGGCACAAACCCATTAATGTAGCCGGACACTGAATTGGCAGCTTAAAACTCTAGGGTGTGAACAAGAGCTTCTGAGCTATTTCGGTGTCTTGCCATACGTAACACTTACTGAAGTTCACAATCTCCGATGCCATCAATAAATGTCTGCACCACAAACCTTATTCGGAGGTCTTCTAGTGCTTCAGGATAGGCCAATGTAATAAATCTGTCGATACTTGCTTCAAACTCTTGAAGACTCTCCCCAGAACGTTGTCGTCTTGTTCTCAACTGAGCGTAGTACACCTCTCGCAAATGTTTATCACCGTAGCATAATTCTAGAACTTTATCAACACGGCATAGATGTTCTGGCTGTCAGGTGGCACTTTCTGTAGTAATTCTGCCGCAGGTCCTTTTAATGAGAGAACGAGTGAAACTGCCTTGTCTTTCTCCGTCCAATTATTTGCGCATGCAGCAGCTTCAAATTGGCGGAGGTACGTTGCCCAGTGACTGCTTCCGTCAAAGGTTGAAGCTTTGACACGAACTGTCCCAACTGCTGGCAAAGTGACTTTCTCTATTAACTTATTTTCTGCGTCTTTTTCTGTCTTTATCATTGGTACAGACTGTTGACAAAAGTATTTTGGTTGTAGCTTCAGGCACTGCTCGACTTCATTTTTAATCTGCTCTTTTATATTTGTAATCGAGTCTTCTGTTTTTGTTGACATAGGTTTTTCCACACTCGTGACTGATTTTTCTACTTCAGCACTCGAGACAGATTTTTCTACTTCAGCTATTTTTAATGTAATTGATTCTTGTACCTCTGATATTTTAGTAACTTGTTTATTAAGCTCACCTCGTAGGAGACCCAATTCTGCGGTACTATGTTCTTGAATCTGTTTCTGCTTGTGTATTAATGTTTTGATGTCTTCTGTTTCACGCTTCCGTTCCTCTGCCTCCTGTCGTCATCGTTCCTCTGTCTCTTCTCTTTCCTGCCTGCATTTTTCTGCTTCTTCTTTTCCTTGTCTTCATTCGTCTTTTTGTCGTCTTTCTGCTTCTTCCGCCTCCTGTCTGCGTTTTTCATCCTGTCGTTTTTCTGCATCTTCCACCTCCTGTTGGGGTCATTGCTCTGTCTGCAACAGCAGCGCCTGGAAATTTTCCATCATCTGACTGGCATCCATTGTTTTCTGAATAATTATGAATTACACTCGTCTTGTACAAAGTGTCCATTGTTTCCACTGTTAACCGTTCTATCCCACTTCTGACACCACTGTTACGACGGTCTACTCGATCGTCGTAGGTACAGTGGAAACAAGAATACAAGACACCAATTAAGTCACTAATCACACCTTTAATTTTTACAGTTTACAGTTAAAGAGTTGGTAATTAACAACACAGTCTCTACAACAAATCAAAAGAAAATTGTTCACATGCAATAAAATGTCCACTAAAATTGAACTCGATTGTATTACAATTATACCATCTGATTACAAAACACCACTCTTAACTAATAACCACTTGAACGCGCACAGTAATATCGCTACTATAACTCTCGAAGCGCACTGTAAATATATCGCAGCTGTACTGAAACTTAAGGCTGCTGCCGCCATGTATTTATACCTCCGATCACATACCAGAATGTTCCTAATTGCGTCTTAGCGCTCGTGTGAACTACGTAATTAACTGCGGCTTGACACAGTCCGCGCAGCTGGCGCCTTCGAGAAACCTCTCGAAAATTCGTTGACATGCACGTACGCCACATGCGTTACATCGAGATTCTTCTGGCACATTCGACAAACACGTAGATTATTCTTTGATGTCGTAGCAATATACTATACAATCAGTTTAAAGCCAGACAGAAAGATAGTGTTGAACTTTTAAGAGATCTGGAGGAATTCAAAAAGATTCATAAAGGATCAATGAGTACAGTGGCTAAGTCACCTAGAGCAGATGGATGATCAGTGTATGCCAAGGAAAATCCTGAGGGCATAAGTCTATAAAAGCAGAAAGAGAGGTCAACCTAGGATAAGATGGTTGGATGTTGTGCTAGCTGATCACAGAAGAATGGATGTGAGGCGTTATGCTGAGGTGGCAATGGATAGAAGACATTGGAGAAGATTAGTGTTGGAAACCATGGATCATGGTGGTCTGTAGTGCTAAAGAAGAAGAAGAAGTGGAGGGATAATTAAACAATATATATTGTTTATTAAAAATTCAAAAGATGAACTAGAATGAAAAGTAAATGGCAATGAGAATAAACAAAGAAAAGTAAACCCTGAAAATAAACATTCTTTGATCTCCGAGGAAGTATGTGAAAAGTTATTTTCTCATAATTTCAAAGAAAGATTTTCATATAGAGGTCACTTGGAAGCTCCAGCTTTAGTTAATACAAACAACTTTCTGTATTTTTACCAAATGTTTCTGTCATCAACTGTTAAATCATTTGTAGGATTTTATCCAGTGTTACAAGACAAGTTATTGACTGGATTTAATTTATTCAATGGAAAATTTCAAAAATATTGTAAGTGGTCTAAACATGTTTTTTTGGCTGTCTAGCAATGGTTTAAATGATATCTTTAGTGAACTGTGGTGAAATTATTGAAAATTACTGTGACAAATCCTGTATCAACTGCTAAATGAGAACAATAGTTTTCTACTCTTAAAAGAATTAAAGGATTTTGAAGGAATATGATGAATGAAGATTGTCTATATACTCAAGCAATAATATCAGTGAATAAAGGCACAATCCACAACATAAGTAATTTTGATGGAAATGTTATCAAAAATTTCATGTCACTGAAAGACAGGCAAATTGACTTTGTATATAAACAATAACCTTTATCATTAAATATTTAATATGTTTTGTTAAGTACCAGTACACTTTGGATTTATACGTGGTTATAATGTGTGCAAATATTTACCTGGAAACATTGAATGTGACTGTTCTCTTTTACAGCAAAAAATATAAACTATAAGGACAAATATCTAATGATTGTATACATGTTAAATAATATAGGTACCTAAAAACTTATTGTCTGTAGTAGACTGTTGTTTACGACTTAAGAACAACACAAGTGTTTCTGTCATGAGCCGCTTCTGGTTATTTTATACTAGTAAAGTGTATGGTGTCAAGTTGTGTGGTTACAATGTTTGCATGTCTTACAGTTCAGTGTTTGCTTACATATTTTTATTATTTGTTACCTGGTTTGTAGTTGTTTAATCTTGTTTTACTGACCCTTACTCTTTTCTTTTTTGTAATTGTTTTTTACACATTTGTATGTCTCAGCTTGTACCTTCTTACTTCACTTATTTACTTATTTGATTATGTTTTATGTGTTACTGTTTTTTTAAACACTATTAAAACTGGAAATCGTTTTTTTCTCAATTTAGGGCAACATGCTTCTTGTTTGAAGTAATCTCATTAAAGGTTCAAGTTAGAATAGTGTTCTTGAAATTGTATTGTTGTTATGAAGTAGTTGGCCTACTTCTTATTCTTTATCTTACATAGTATTGCACTATAACACCATATTTTTTAATTTTGTTCAATCATTAAGTCTTTTATGCCCAGTGTATAGCTTATCTAAATATCTTTTTACATAATTTACATGTGTTTGGACATTTTACAACCATTAATTACTTATGAACTTTATTGTATTACCAAACTTTACATAATGCCTGTGGTACCTTGATCAATCTGTCTTAATTTACTTTCTATTTCTTTAAGATGTTTAATATCTAATAAATTGTGATTTATCTATTTTTTTAGAATTTAAACATTACATACATAATTTAAGTTAGTTTATTACAATTTCTTTACATATTCATTCTTCTTTATATTATTTTTTCAACATATTTACAAGGATTTCAGACCAACACATTTACTACTAAAAGGTTTCAGACCTTTATCAAACTTTATAACATGGACTGAATGTGACTTAGAAACATACAATTGTTTACAACATTTACTTCTTTTAAATAGTTATTATAATTTGTTGCTAATTTTCAGCAGTCCAATATACAGCAGGCCTGTATTTGTGTGTGTGTGTGTGTGTGTGTGTGTGTGTGTGTGTGTGTGTGTAACATTATATTTATTTCTAATCTTTATTAATATTATGATATTACAATATTAATTTTAATTTTCTACCTAATTAAAACTTGAAATAGAAAGTTTCAAGGATGTCAGAAGAATGCTGACCAGAGTAAAAAATACATTCTAGTTGAAACCAGGAGAAATGAAAACAGTGGACCTCATACAGAGACCTACAGAAAGCTATGGACAACTGAAATCTTTAATATAATACCTATGAGAGAAATAATTTGAACAGTACTCTAACTGTCTTAATCCTATCTTACACCTGTGTTCTTAAACCTAATGAAAATTCAGTAATAACACATTCTCACCATGGACAATATCATGGCTCAGAACACAAACAAGCACCGTGGACAATATGGTCTCTTTCATAACACACAGTCACAAATAAAATTTGAATATGAAAATGTACACAGTCCTGTTACATATTTCTTGACAGTACATGAACAAAAGCTGTAAAGTATATGAATTATTTATTGTCGATATGTTATTGTTTTATTGTTGATGATAAATGTTTGTATTGATCAGTATCTGTGAGTATCTTGAACCGAGTGTCCTGTGTAGCTGTGAGTATTTTGTCACAGATCTTCAATTTGTCTTCATGCATGATGCTAAATACTTGATTTGTATAGAGAACAGTTTACATCAAATATGCCACTTACGGTTTGCATTGTGCCCGCCGTTTGGTTCTGTGTGAAATTTCTCTTGTCCATGAAATGCTGGAATAAGTCTCTACCACCAGCACTATAAAACATAACATAAAATATAACCTTAATTGTCCTTACAATAATACATTTTTATTTAATATTTATAAGTTCTTATATTGTGTATACCTTATATGCCTTCCTTAACCTCTCTCCCATTACAGTAAACATTTCGTGTGTGTGTGATGAAACTGATCAATTCTTGAAATGCCTTATCATGTCATATATCTAGAACACGTGGGGCTGTAACTCATCGGTGGAGCCACTTTATGGTTAAAAAGGAAAAAATTAAGATGAATGACTAAATTGCATCATTAAATATCCTGTTTCTGTGTCAAACAAATTATTTCTCTACCAAAATAATACATCTATCTAGATTTTGTTTCTTTTAAACTAGCAAAAATATATTAAGGCACATTTTGAACTTAATATTCAGCTGCAATGGAGAATAATTTCTGTACCTAGTTCTGTGAGTAACAGACACGTTGAATACAAGTACGGATTAACATGTTGATTTCACTAATTTGTAGTGATGACTGGAAGGAAAGTTAATTTGAATTTCAGAAAAAATGCAAAGCATTACCGTGAAGGTGCATAACATAGACGCTTGATATATAGAGTTAGCTGTAACGAAGACAAAAACAAAGTTGCATATGGTACTCAATTTTGTCGAAATTGGGGAAATCTATGCTGAAATAAGGCTGTTCATCATAATAAAATTATGTTTTAGTATTTTTAAATTTTACAAATTATTTAAATAACATTGATACATTGAATTCTGGCAGCATGCGTATTTGTTTAATTATGTAGTTATAATTTTAATATACTTATATGAAAACATGTAATTAAATTAAAACTCAATGAACTGTTTGATTTTTGTAATTAAATGATAAACATTGTAACACAGTTTCAGTGTACAGAAGCCCTACGTATGTGAAAGTATCATATTTATGTTTAGAATTATTGAAAGTCAGTGAAAAGTCATCTTCAGCAACTTCTCCCCCAGGGTCCTTCAATAACTCCGGAACAAGCAAGAGCCTTTCCTCGACTACCATAGTAGGTTTTCTAGTCACTTCATTTGTCTTTATACAAAGTCTAATTAGTTTGTTGATGCTTGCTTCAAACTCTTGCAGACTCTCCCCGGAACATTGTTGCCTTATTCTCAAACTGAGTGTAGTAAACATCTCGCAATATTTATCACTATACCGTAATTCTAGAGCTTTAATCAATTCGTCATAGATGTTCTGGCTAACAAGTGCACCTTTTTAGTAGCTCTACGGCAGGTCTTTTAAAGTGAGAAGTAGTGAGATGGCTTTGTCAATCTCCATCCAAGTATTTGCGCATGTAGCGGCTTCAAACTGCCGAAGATATGTTGTCCAGTGAGTGCTTCCATCAAATTTCGGGACCTCGACATGAACTGCCCCAATTACAGGCAAAGTGACTTTATCTATTGTCTTATTTTCTGTGTTTTTTTTTATGTTTTACCGTTGGTACAGTCTGTTCAGCAACTAGTTTTGAAACCCATGCTTGTATTTTCATTAACTGTTTGACTTCACATTTATTTTTTTCTCTTATGTTTGCAATTGCAGATAAGTCTTATATTGCACATATGTTTGTTGACATTGTTTGTTCTTTATTTGAGAGACAGATTTTTTTACTATACGCAATCTTACCTCTTGCCCATTGAGATCACCCCAAATTCACCAAGTCACCATGTAGGAGACCCAACTCTGCGGCAGTATGCTGTTCATCTGTTTTTCATAGCTTCAAAAAGAGCTTCCGTTGTATCTGCTTCTTGCTTACATTTTTCTTTTTGTTGTCCTTTAGATTCCAAAAGCTGGCTCTTTGAAACCATATATAAATATGGATCCATATGTAGATCTAGAATAATTTTCCATATTCCTGGCAGCATGCCGACATAATTTGCATAGTTAGAAGAGCTCGAACAGTCTGGACCCAATGCGAGTACACGACCTTGGCAGACATCACACACTGGGTTAGTCGAGTAACATGTAGAATGATGCTCTCGAATTTTTGTGAGCATTACATAATTGTCGTAGCAATAAGAAGTCTGTTGCCAACTTTAGACTTCGACTTTTCACTTTCTCTGGAAGTTTATTTAAAGACTATTTCTCCCTATCATCATTAACTTCTGCAGGTTTCATGCCGATCATTCTTTAAATGGAATTCTTATAATCTTTAATGATATTTACTACCCTACCTATTCACCTGTAAATCTTATTGGACTCGAAGATCATTTTCATGCGATCATTCTGCCGTTATTTCGAGTGTTAATTTTTTCTTCTTAGGGAACTTCTTTCTAACTGGAGCGTAAATTTCTTTAGCATCAATTGTAGTGTCTTCTTTAGATAGCTCTCTTTTAGTAATCTGCTTAGTTTCTTTTTTGGATTTCTTAGTAAATTTTCTTTTGCTAGTTTTACAGATCGAACACTTGGCTGTTATCCTATAAGTTATAAACCATTATTAGTCTAAACTATCTTTGAGAAAATGTTCTTTGTCTTCATTTTACATTTGTAACAGAGAATTAAATCGGTAGATACGGAGCCCATTTGAATTCAATTAAAATTTTATTTACATTAAATTTTTATTTATATAAGTAAAACTTGAAATAGCTACCGCAATCGCTGTATTCAATCAGTCGGAGAATGGACGTAGGCCTATAAAGATTTCAAGAATATTAAAGATTTAGAATTCAGTAAGGAGTATAAAATTGAAAGTTCTGAGAAAATGAAAACTAAATATAGGGCTTCAATTATTTGCCATCCAGAAGAATTTAAAGTTCATTTGCCCAAGAGATTTCTCTCAAAATTTATTAAGGATTTCTCTTGTAAGATCATTAAGGATTTAAATAAAAAGAATAATTTAAATCTGGTCAATAAGGGGCCAAATGATGAGAAATTTCTTTCAGTAAAACTTACAGCTAACTAAAGGTTTCCCTGTAAATTATTTTATTAAAATATTTTTATATCATTTTATAAAAATATTTATATGTTTTGTATTAAAATTTCTCTTATAAGCATCATTTTTATTTCAATTTTCTAATAAAATAAAAGGAAAGTGTAAGGAGTAGAAGTGGGGAATGTGTAGGGGGTACTATGGAGTGGGTAAGGTAGGGGGATTTTAGTGTAGGCCTATGTGTTGTGACTGTCATATTGTATTCAGCTAGGACACCCGGGATATGGCTGTTCGTCTGTCTCTCTCAGATGTCTCTACCTTACTTTCTTTACATTACTTTTCTACCTTACTTTCTTTATTGTGCATTTTTAAGGTGGCCTGCACGACTACTGTCCGACGCTTCATAGGTCAGGAGTCTTGTTTTCGGGTCTTACATCATTTAATCTAAGAGAGAAGAGAGACTTAGGCCCTACTGTTAGAAATGTGTGATGTGAGAGAGAGAGAGAGTGTAGTAACGTGTAGATGGGGGGTAAGGATGAGATGCGAAAGAGAAAGAGGTGAAGAGGGAAGTGGGTATAAGGAATGAGTATTGGAAGGGGGAGGGGTGAAGACGGCCACAAGGAAGCCTACTCAGTTTCGAAACTGAAGTTTCTATATTGCAAACTTTGGCTATGGCCACTCGCCGAATATCACTAAAGAGCTCACGCATCTCAACGGTGCCCGCGTGCGAGAGTCTCTAGAATACAACCAGAGAACTATCGCTTAGTTGCCTTGTAACTTAATGCACTCGTCCGCAGGCCCGGACTGGCCCGCCGGCCCACCGGCCCGCGGGCCGGTGCGCCTTTTCAAATAAAACCCGACCTGCGCCCTCAGCCAGCTCTGAAAATGCTGTCACGCTTTTACACGAGAGTATGTTTTTGGTAATCGAATCAAATTTCCCGAGATATTAAAAAAACTATTTTTAAATATATTTAAAAAGCGAATTGCTTAACTGTATTAGAAGCAGTAGAGAAAGCGTATGCAACGTAAAATGACGTGTGCGAGTGCAAATCTGGCAGAGAGCGCTGCGCGGTGAGGGTGTGCGGCGTACATGCCCGTCCGTGCTGTGCGACTTGGTTTTGTCAATAACCTGGACGCTGGACATGGCAGCGCCACTGCGCCCTTACCCCAACTCCCTTACTATCTCCTCCGTTCAGGCGCTGTGCAAGTGGAAGTTACAGTAGTGTTTTTCCAATAAGTTTAGTGGTGTCACGTTTAGTCTGTGTGTCACGCAAATGTCAGGAATGGTTGTGAGTTGACAAATTGCAGAAGTTATTTGATACGTTATTTATATTTCGGCTGAGTATTTCCATTAAAGTAAGAAAATAGTAACTATTTACTACCGTATATTTATGAAACATCAAAATTGTGTTTATTCTTACTTTGGCACGCAGATTATGTTATAACGAGCTGTACAAAAGATACGCAATAACTGATGACATGACTCGCACCTAAACTCTCTCTATCCTCGAGCGCTACAGCGCCTACAGCCCATCTGCTCATGTAGACTCATTCCAAAATGTTCACGGCATTTTATCCAGGTGCTGTTTTTTCACTTACGTGATATTTAATAATAACGTGCCATACCCTACCCTGTTTTTATTACTGCAAAATTTTTTTACTGTAATTTTTCATTTCTCTAAATGATGAATAAGATTTTATATTTTGTAAAATAATCAAGCAAATTATTATTTTAGGCCACAATTGGAAGAGAGACTGAAGAAATAACGAAAATCAGGACACGAGTTCAAAAGAGAGAAAGAGGCTAGAGAGAGGGTAAAAGCTGCCCAGTCTTGCCCGACTCACAAGTTTCTGTATGCCAAAAACAACTTGAGTTCAGATAAAACTATTGGATGAGGACGAAGCACTTATCATAGCTACACCATCTACTTCAGAAATCGTAACCAGTATATCACCAGTATATAGGACGACAGCGAAGTTCCTGTTGCGTCATCATGTACAAAAGTACAGACATACAAAATTGACGATACTCTGATTGACGATAATGATTGTGATCAGCGCGTTCAATTATGTCTCCCAACTCGAGCTATTACTCAAGATGTGAGCGTTGTTGACTCTGATGTTCGGTTCGAAGAAAATCTATTGTTGAATTCCAACGAGCAGGCTATTTCAAAAAACCCGGACCAAAAGACATTAACTCCTTCTTTCAATTTCATCCCATTCAACATGGAAAAGCTATTGAACCTCTCCCTTTTGATGACAAGGTGTTTCATTTTCATTCTGGGGACGGCCAAACATTCAAGCACAATTGGCTAACTTACCAGATAAGTAGCAAAAAGTTATTTTGTAGTGTTTGTTTGGCTTTTACTGACGGATCCTCAGATTTTTGTCAAGGGTTTGACCGTTATAGGTATTTGACACAAAGTATAGGAGAACACGAAAAGTCAAAAGCTCATTTAGACTGTGTGAACGTGTACATTTCTCACAAAGAAGGGACAACAGTTGATAACCTGTTATTTGATAAACAACTTAAAAAACGAAAAAAGAGGTACTTGAACGTAGACAAGTTGTACCTGTTATCAACGTCACTAAATTGATAGGAAAACAAGGCCTCGCTTACAGGGCAAGTGAAGAAAGTGCATACACTCTTGACGACCCTTCTGTAAACCATGGGAATTTTTTAGAAATAATTCTTTTGATATGTAACTATGACATCAATCTGGAAAACCATGTGAAAAATGTTATTAACACGCGTAAATCAGCATTGGAAACTTCAAAGAAGAGTTCCAAGAAAAGATGGAGAGGAAGGGGTGGTCAAGTAACATTTCTCACCAAAACAAATTGTTAATAAAATAATTAACATCATGAAAATGTTGATCCAGAAAGAAATAGCTAATGAATTAAAGGAAGCCAAGTTATTCTCAATGTTAATGGACACAACAACGGATGTGTCTGGGTTCGACCAGTGTGTTATTGTGTTGAGGTATGTGTTTGAAGCTGAAGTAAAAGAAAGGATTATTGGTTTGAAGTGTGTGCAGTCTTCAACAGGGGAAAACTTGTTTAACTATTTCCTTGAAATTTTGAATACCACAGGACTTGATGTCAAAAACTGCATTGCTAACTCATTTGATGGGGCTGCAAACATGAGCGGTCAGTACAGAGGTGTTTCAACTCGACTTCAAGATGAACTGCCAAACCATATTCACACGTGTTGCTATGCCCACTCTCTGAACCTTGTAATTAATGAAAGATACGGCCTAATGCGTAACTGCTACAATATCTTTTTTCGGTCTACTACAGCAGACCCAAGTATTTATCAAAGAATCCCACAAAAGACTGAATATTTATTTGGAACAACATCCAAATGTACGATTGAGTCAAATTGGGGCAACCAGATGGAGATTAGCAAAAGTTAGACTTAACCACTAAATTGTATTTTTCGTTTAAATTATTAGAGTTAGACATTGTAAAAAGTGTACTATCCTTAGTCATTTATTTTCGTTTTTGTCTCGTATTTCCAATCTCCATTGACATTTTTCCAAGTTAGCAAAATATAAAGCCGGCAGCAAATTAGCAAAAGTTTTGTAGCTTGTTTTTGAAATTTACCTAGTCTTAAATCATAACATTTTCGTAAGTTTACAGCCTCCTTACAGATTCAAGATAAAAATTTGTTTTTTATATTTTATTATTTATTCATAACAAAAATGTGTACAGAGTAGATCCTTTACTAATGTTTATGTATTAATTTCAGAATTTTATTTAATACGCTTGTAAGATCTTAATAGTAACATTGATCTTTATTCTACACAAAAATGTAATATTGTTTGATTTTAAAGATATTTTGTTTGTGTACAAAAATATTAATCAAAACATCTTCATTCAAAAGTAATGTTCTATTTTTTCTTTATTTTTGTTGTAGCACAAGCACTTGCAACATAAAAAATTTTAATTTTACATTATTTAATTGTTTCTTGATAACAAAAAGTTGTACGAGTAGAATTTTGCTTCACTGATTATTATGTATTAACTTCAGTGTTTTATTTAAGACGCTGGTACCGTAAATTCTTAAAATTGACGTTGATACTTTTTTAACAAAAAATTTAACACTACGTTTGATTTTTAAAGGTATTTTTTTGATGTACAAAAATATCAATCAACATTTTGTTTCCATTGAAAGCTAATGTTCTATTTTTATTTTATTTTTATTTGTAGTACAAACAATTGTAACATTAAAAAAAAATGTAAATTATTTCAAATACCGTACTTTATCTCATTTTTTTTTAGATATGCAACTCTTGTCTGTCTGTTCTCAGCTTTATAGGAGCTGCCTCAGGAGCTGGTATTTATTGCTAGTAAATATTAACACTCATTATCAATAGTAAAACGTTAACGGCAATCAATAGTAAACAATACAAAATCAACAAAATGTATTCTTGGAAAAACGGTGTTGTATGACGAGTTTCCAGGTCGGGATTACATTAAATTCCACTTGAGGGGTGCGCCCTAAACAACCTAAGGTCTGCGCCTTTTCCTGAGGGCCAGTCCGGCCCTGCTCGTCCGCCAACACAAGCAAACTAACAAGGATAACACAGTTCATATTAGGCCTAATTAACGTTAAAATGATGCGTTAGTTAAAGAATTTGTTACTAGAGCGCGTTATGTATAACTTGACTTACTGTATTTCGATAATAGATTCGCTGTGCGTGTTAATTTAAGTGAATCACAACGAAACGTTGCGGTATCGAAGTCTACCGCACGCCCGGAAGTTGCGGCTTAATAAAGAGCCTGGGTGGCCGTCTGTCTAATTCACAATAGAAAATATTTTTTATCTTAGCCTATGTTTAACTTAATTTTATAAAATATAATTTTTGTAACGATTTATTGTATAGTGTTCGATGTCTGACTAACGTAATGTTTTTTTTTTATACGATTAGAATTCAATAAGAGTATAAAATTGAAAGTATACTATTTCCCTTTGACTTTTCTATAGGTGTCTTCGGTATCTACCTTTCTTATGTGTCGTGGAGTGCTTGTTGGAGATATATCTTGAAGGACCCTACAAGTAATCGCAAAAGGAAACCCTGATAAATTACTTTTTAAAATAGTAGGTAAATAGACGATCCCTCCCAAAATTTATCGAGTATTATTTTACATATTGTTGTGCAGGTTCCTTCTTTAAAATTTATTAATATCCTGTTGGCTCCTAAATTGCGCTAGGATCCAGCATCTACTTATGTGGGCCTATATATGCGCTAGGGCAGTGGTTCCCAAACTTTTCAGTCCGCGGACCCCCCCCAAATAATTTAAAAATTCACGGACCCCGTTTGAGTTCTGAAATAAAACAAACAGTAAATATGATAGAAACTCATATATTTTAATTAAAATGTATTAAATAAAAATTCTCTTAATTTCCAAAATTATAATATTAATGATATGAAACATAGGTTAATGTGAACAATGAAGCTGCTTTTGCACAATTAGCTCTTTAATATCTTCAAATGCCTGTTAATTTCAATATTAAGTAACTCGACATCAACTTTATCTCTTAACGTTGACTTTAAGTACGTGAGCGGGGAGACTGCTATTTCACACAAGTAGGCCTAAGTAGAGGAAAACACAGTTAAACACTTCAGAGCTCTTTCCCGAGTTGAGGGTAGTCAGTCATTGCATATAACCGGAAGTCAGCTAGCTGTAATTTCGAAAACTATAATTTTAATGAACTATCAGTTGAAAGTTCTGCCAATGAATCTTCTTCTTGTGCTGTAAGAGAGAGATCTCGTCTGTTCGGAGGACAAACAGATCTGCTACACTACATGATTTAAAGACATTATTAAAGCCATTAGTTTGATATTACTTTTACAATTACAATTAGTTTGAACCAAAAAATACTGGATTCTTCTACTAATTGTTTAAAGATTTTAAAATGTAGATTTAGATTTTAGAACATAAAAAGTCGTAGAAAATTACGGCAGGCTATATTCTATTTTTTCTTAAAAGTGTCTGCGGACTCCCTGAAACATTGTCGCGGACCCCCAGGGGTTCGTGGACCCCACTTTGGAATCACTGCGCTAGGGTATATAACATCTACTTATGTATATACAGAATGTAACGTAAAGGTGACCTCAATGTACATATTCGGATTCCACGCGCACCAATATAAGAAAAATATTCCTATAAACTTAAGTTCAGAAAGGTTTCGTTTTACGTCTGACCGCGATTTTGTGTTTTTTAAGGAAAACTGTGTATCTGAAGAAGGGACTGAGATATCTTAATAAAATTTGGTACACATGTTAATATTAATGTTCTCTAAAAAAAACCTTCACGGTTGAGATTTCAAATTTAGTACTGTGGTTTTACTAACGGAGACCGCTCTCAGTACAGTATACTGTCACTAATCCGGCAGATATCGGAACAGAGTATAGTGGCGGATCAGTGGATATGCTGGATTAATGGATAGTTATTAGAAAAAAAAACACATTTAAATGACAAAAAAGTAGCGTATGTTGTACATAATGGAAAACGTGAAAAAATTACACCTGACTAAAACATCGGATTAAACATGTAGTAAATTATCTTCTATTTTTTCTTATAATTAGATTAGTTTTATGTTTATAATTTAGGCAAACGTAGGAAGAAATGAAATTCGTAGAGTAATGTACAATACTATTTCATTGGAATGAAAAAGCTGTCAATTTTATTCTGTTTCTTGGTTTGAAACGACACTTTTAACGCTTTTTCTTGCAGTTTTTTCAACACGAGAATTTCACAAGTAGACACGCCATTTTCTTCTGCCTACTTAGTAGAAGTTGTGAAGGCGTCCACTGCCATATCAAGATCTACTGTGTGAACAGCTGTCGCTACTTCTCCGTCTTCCTCCTCTTCCTATTCTCTTCTCTGGTCATGATATCGACTATTTCATCGTCTGTCATAAACTGGTTTTTTCGTCTTCGTCACCCGCCAGCCACTTGTTTGCATCGTCCGTTGTCAAATCATTTGTTTTGCCTACTAGTTTCTCAGCGATTGAATCTCGCAACACGTGCAGTTCAGCATGTGACGACATTTTGCACTCACGATCTTAAATTACGTAAACAGCGCAAATAATTACACCAAGAATAAAACTACTGCAAATAACCGGCACTGTACACAGCGAGGGACTAATGATACAACTGCCGATTATCGTCAGCGACTTGTTTCCGTCTCCACGCTCGCCAGCACCCCCCTGAAAACGCCGGACTACCGCAGTGCCGGATTACAGAGGGTGTACTGTACTTTCAGTCCTTCCAGGATTCAAGATGGCCACCAATTAAGTGGTTGGAACGTTCGCGGTTTCTAACATTGGACCACAGTCTAATAGCCCGGAAAGTGTTTGTAATAACTTTATTTAAAGTTATTTCTGTGCCTTTCAAGCGAACTCATTAACAGTTATTATGGCAAAATAAAGGATCGATTTTCAGTGAAATTAGTATGAGGGTTTACTTCTGTCCCAATAATGATTACTATGGACATTATTAATTCCATTTCGTGTAAATCTTGTTTCGCCAGTGAGCAAATAAGTGCGGTTCAAATTCAATTTTGTGTAGAAAAATAAAACAAAATGCCCGTGTCGGTTCATAGTCAATGTGTTTTAAGAGCTTATAAGACTTTATAGATGGTGCGATGTAAACACAGTCGTGTGATTCGCACCTTCAACCACAGCAATTCTCCTTATACTCACTTCAAGATTTTCCCCATTTCTTTCAGTACTCTTTCCTTCGACCTATAAAACGTCTACCTCGATCAGTAGTTCTGGGATTAAAAGATCCAGTTTCACTGTAGCCTAACAAGCATTTTCTCGCGCTCGGCAAGTTTCTGTAGGAAAAGCGTAAAAGCGTTCTGCGTAAAGTCGCTGTGTATCCTTCCAATTGCATACAGTTTGTAAGTTCACACATATCTAACATGTCAGCCAAACTGTATTTACCCATTCTCGACAATTACATGATAAACCATAGGTAAGAAACATGTATTTAAGAATTGTCTAAAAGGAAAATGACTGTCAACATTATTTACTTGTGTATTTAGTTGGACATGCCGCAAGGCTTTTGTGTTTAGTGTGACGGTTGCATGGCTAGTACAACGCGTCGCCAGCCGCTAGTTGCGGTATTCACAGCCAGGAGGCGCCGCTGTTATCTCAATTTTGCATCACGACATACTGAGCCTCCGCCTGGAAGTAAATCCGGGAGTTACAACTACTCGTATTAAAACTGCACTCACTGAAGTAAACAGACGATTTGCAAATCAAAACATGCCATTATCAATTATCTATTAATTCCAAATTAATCTATGTGTTCTATTAATTTTTATTGTGAGTAGTACAGTAGTAGTTATATAGTTTTAGTAATATTTATTGTATAGTTCTAGTAGTCTAGTGACGGCTCAGTAGACCAGTGGGTATTGCACCTGGCTAGTAATCTAGAGGTCCCGCGGGTTCAATTCCCGGTCCCGCACCATAAAATCATAGGTGCGTTTTTCAGCCCCCAGGTTGACCCAGCCGGTTGAAAATGAGTACCTGGGATAACATCCTGGGGATAATAATGGGCGGCTGAAGCGTAGTGCTGGCCACAATGCCTTCCTTATATGCCGTACGGCTCATATTAGGCAGCCTACCCTGCCTACTCCTAAGCTACTGCGGTGTTATACATGGGAGCCATTATTATATTATAGTAGTCTAGTAATTCAAATTATAATATGTAAATTTTTTAAAAATTATTAAATCCGTTGGAAATCAATCTTTGATTTTGTTATAAATTACATTTATTGAGTTAGCTTGAAAAACATAGCACTTTAAATAAATTTTTCTTTAAATTGGAGGAAAAAAGCCAGCACAAAAATTCAATAATTTATGGGTAGGCCGCTTTCCGCCATAATTTGTTTACTTGTTATTGTATTTGAACACGCAAGACGTCACTGTGTCAAAAATAAAATTCTTAAAATTTTACTTAACAGACAATAGTTTGATAAAATTAAAATTTACAGAACTATTAGTGACCAAACATTTTAGCAATAAAGTGTCAACCATTTAAAATTTGAGATTACAAAATAACTACGATTTTTTAATTTATTAAAGAACTTTAATTTAAATATGTGCACTAAATTTTATTAAGATATTTCAAACGCTTTTTGAGATAGGCCTGTAAAAAATGGAGGCCAGACGGAAAACGAGAGGTTTCCGGACCTACAGTATGTTTATAGGAACTGTTTTCCTTATATTGTTGCACAGAACCTGAATACATATGGGCTATTCGGCATTCTTAGCCGAATACTTCCAACCATTAGCCGAAAAAATGGATTCGTCTATAAAAAACTCGTTTACTTTAAAAGGACTCTCGAACTTCGCCATCTCGTCTTCAGATATCCTGGTCAGCTTTGATGTACTCTCAGTTTTCACTAACATACGAATCTTAGAAGCACTCTAGATCAGTGGTTCCCAAACTTTTCAGTTCGCGGACCCCCCTCAAAAAATTAAAAATTTCACGGACCCGTCTGAGTTATGAAATAAAACAAAGAGTAAATATAAAGCTCTTATATTTTAATTAAAATGTATTAAAATGAAAATTCTTTTAACTTGCAAAATTATAATATTAATGATATCAAATAATGTGAACAATGAAGCTGCTTTTGAACAATTAGCTCTGCAATATTAGGTTTAATGTCTGATAATTTCAATATTAAGTCACTCTCGACATCAAGTTCATTTCTTAACTTTGCCAACCTCGGCTCTATCTTCCCAGCCCCACACGTGTCGAAATCCAGCTACTTAGGCGTAAAACCAGCTACCCGAAAAAACGTTTTGGTCAGGTACAGTGCTTAAACGTGGACTAAAACAACACGATCAGTTCTGCGTTGACGCGGCGCTCTAGTCATTTCGGCTGACAAACAGAGCTGCTACACGACATGATTTAAAGACATGATTAATGCCATTAGTTTGAAATTACTTTACAATTACAATTAGTTTGCATAAACAAAAACTGGAATCTTCTACCAATTGTTTTAAGATTATAAAATTTAGATTTTAGACTACAAAATATCGGAGAAAATTACGGTATATTCTATTTTTTCTTGAAAGTGCCCGCGGACCCCTGAAACATTGTCGTGGACCCCAGGGGTCCGCGGATCCCACTTTGAGAACCACTGCTCTAGATAATACAAGCTACATACATACCGCCTCAGCACATCATGGGACTAACAAAACACTGTCTGACCTCCAACTACTTTACATACAAAGTCACTTCTACAGGCAAATAGAAGGAGCACCAATTGGCTCACCGTTATCGCCGGTCATCGCAACCCTCTTCACGGACAACCTCGAGAAGAAGGCAATAAACACAGCACAGCTGAAACCTTCCTTGTGGATTAGATACGTCGACGACTGCTTCGTAATCTGGCCACACAGAAAGGACACAACAGCGTTCTTGACACATACAAACAGCATCAACTCAAAAATAGAATTCACTATGGAAATGGAGACAGACAACGACATTCCATCCCTTGACCTTTCAAAAAGAAAAACGGTCACCTTAGCTTTTCCACATTTAGAAAACCCACACACACAAACAGATACTTACGTGGACAGTCCGATTTTCATCCAGCGCAGTTACAATATGTAGTGAAGACACTTACACACAGAGGACGAGGAACATAGGGAACACGAGCTGAACACTTTGAAGGAGGCGCTGGTTTTCAATAGGTACACCTTACATCGGATTTAAACAACGCCATCAAACAAAAGAAGACAAAGAAGACGTAACCGGAGGAAGAAACACAGGAGTACATCACCACTTTAACATTACCATATATAAAGGGTACAACAGACATAATAGGGAGAATACTCAAGAAACATCACATCAGGACCACATTCAACAAGCACAAAAAAATCAACGCCTTTCTACAAAATCCAAAGAACCGTATACACTTTTAGGGATAAGGTGTGTACCAAATACCGTGCAAAAACTGCGACCGATTTTATATCGGCCAATCTGGAAGAAATATCCGTCTACGCGTCCGCGTACACGAATCGGCAGTAACAAAACAAGAAGAAAACACATCCCTGACGAAACGAAACACACCAAAGAAACAGCCACAAAAATACAAAAATCTTGGCACGAACAAACAGTAAGAAAATCAGACAGTATAGGGAAGGCATGGAAATTGACCGGATGAGGAAGACAGCGGTCAACGCCAGAAATGTATATACAAAATTAGCGACTACTTGGAAATTCCTAACTGACAGTTCTCAAATTAACAAACAACATATGGTCACAACACACTCACCCCCACGCTCGAACCCTCTCCCAGCAACAAAGCACAAGGGAAGGAAGATATAAAACGTGCGCCGTAGCTAAATCAACTTCAGTACGACTTGAAAATGTTTGGAGATTACAGAACAAAACGTCGGCAATGTGAACATCACATAAACGGATGTACCCCAAAACCTGCTACAACATATAGGCCTATAGTGAAGATACTTTTACGTTACACTCTGCATAAATATGTGTAATAAGCGCTACTGTAAAAGTACATAGGCCCAATTGCTAACTGCCTGGTGTACATTTGTTTAAATGAGTACTTATTGATATTGTTGTTACTCGATAATAAACTTATGAACACTGTATTACGAAAAAATATTTATTATGAGTTCCTTATGGATAATAGTTATCTGTCATCTCTAATATTTTTATAGGACCTACAATCTCTTAAAAGGCTATAGGCTACTGTTTTAATCTTAGTCTAATTATCACACAGCTTTTGCTACTCAGGAAGATCTAAGCCTAAGCTGCTGAATAGCGAATGAATTCAGTAGGTCTATTTATCGGGCTAAAACCAGCTTCATGCCAATATTATGTACAAGTATACACAATAGCAATATATAAATTTAAATTCTGCGTATATTAGTAGACCTATATGAATAATATAAAGTTTGTCGTCTCTTACCTTTCTTGGCAGGCAAATATCATTAATAATAATTATTAAATGAGTATTAATGTCAACAATTTTCGTCATAAATTACTGACTAGATGTAGGCCTACATATGATTTGTAAGTTGCCTAATTGGGTCTTGAGTGCTGTATCGTGCTGAAGCACTGAAGGAAAATTCACTCATTCATTAGGAAGTGATTTCCATACAAAAGACTCACGCGTCTTTACTAAGTAATTCAATAATTTATTAAGTAAAGATAATTAACTGGCACAATTTCATTTTAAAGCTTAACACTGATTAGCCTATCCAAAACAGAAATATTATAGGCTTACATAGTGTGGTAGTGTCTACCCAGTATTAACAACAATTTAAACCAACAAGTCAAGTCACATTAATCATGTTTAGTTATGTAACAAACTGTATAAGGTAATTAGTAGGCGTACATGTTTTAACACAAATTATGGGAACAAACTGTTCACGGCCCGTGTGTGTGTGTGTGACAAACAGCGTTACTGTCTTAAGGCAGTGGCAGGTAAAATATTAGTGTCGGTGCTGAAAAGTGAGAAAAAATGGGAGAAATCAGCAAATCACGAAGGCGCGTTTGCATTTGCGTATTTTAGCTTTCAGCATGTCTGTACAGTGTGCGAATTGGGCGCTTATTTTTTTTATTACTTTTGGCATACTTTTTCCTTTTCCTTTTTCTTTCTTAACTAACTTATTTAGTTGTAGCCTAACGCAATTTAATATGATATGTTTATGCACTTTTCATTAAAAAAAAAAAAATTAAAATTAAACAAACTTATAGTGTTTAAGCTTTTGCCAATCTCAGTCTGTGTATATATATATATATATATATATATATATATTACATTTAATATTTATAATTAAATTTACCTCAAGATGTTATTTTTATCCTTTATTGGAACATGTTTCGGGTACTATCTTGTACCCATCCTCAGCCTTCCGGTTTTTTTGTCTGGTGAAGTACATATGTTTTGTTGGTTGACTATTATTATTGTGGCTTCCTGTTGGCTTCTGGTATTTCAAATTGGTTTTATTGTGTGTGTTTGTGGTGTATGTGTTAGTTTTTTGTGTATTTTCTATGTTGAGTGCTTTGAATATTGTGTCATGTTTTGTAATGATTTGTATTTGTTCAGGTATTAGTTTGTTTTCTGTTTTATGTTTGTATATCTGTATTTTCCCAAATGTTCATTATGGTGCCTTTGTGTGGTATATGTTATATTAGTGTTACATTGGTTATGTCTGGGAATTCATGTCCTGTGTTTATTGCATGTGTGGCTAAATTGGATTTATATATTTCTGGTTTTTTGTATGCATTTAGGTGTTCAAAATAACGTTTTTTCAGCTGTTTTTTTGTTTGTCCTATGTAACATTTATTGCAACCTTGGCATTCAATTTTGTATATGCCGTTAGTTGTTGTATTATCTATGTTGTGTGAGCTATTTAGATTTTGCAATTTATTTTTATTAGTTTTGTATGCTATTTTTATATCTGTGTTTTTAAATAGTTTTGTTAGTTTTGTCATTTTATTATTTATGTATGTGAATGTGGCCCATTTTTTGTTGTTGTTATTATTTATGTGTTGTTCAGTTTGACTTATTCTTAATTGTTCAGTTTTTATTTTATATTTGATTTTATTTTCTATTTTGATCACAGTATTTTTATTGTATCCATTTTCATAACCAATTTGGTATATTATATTTCTTTCTTTGTCAGTTTCTTGTTTGTTTAGGGGAATTTTGTACATTCTGTTAAATAGCGAATAAAATGCAGCCATTTTATGTTGTGGTGGGTGGTCAGAATGGTTAGGTATAATGATGTTAGTGGAAGTTGGTTTTCTATATATTGCATATTGTATGTGGTTGTTGTATCTTGTGATGGTTATGTCTAAATAGTTGATTTTGTTATGTTTTTCTTTTTCTTCAGTGAATTGTATTTTGGGATGTATGTTATTGATTTGTTTCAGTAAGTTCTCTGCTTTTGTGTTTTTGTTATTTGATACATATAGCCCATCATCTACATATCTTATCCATATGCCATTTGGGTCATGTGATTTTATGATATTTTGTATTTTGGTGTCTATGTGTTGTAGGAATATTTCTGCTATTATGCTTGATAATGGTGATCCCATTGCTAAACCTTCTTTCTGTTGATAAATTTTGCTATTAAATTCAAAGTAATTTTGTTTTAGTATTAGTTGGAGACCATTTTTTATTTCGGTTATATATTACAATTCGGTTATTATAATAAATTACAAAATCTAAATAGCTCACACAACATAGATAATACAACAACTAACGGCATATACAAAATTGAATGCCAAGATTGCAATAAATGTTACATAGGACAAACAAAAAAACAGCTGAAAAAACGTTATTTTGAACACCTAAATGCATACAAAAACCAGAAATATATAAATCCAATTTAGCCACACATGCAATAAACACAGGACATGAATTCCCAGACATAACCAATGTAACACTAATAAAACATATACCACACAAAGGCACCATAATGAACATTTGGGAAAATTTACAGATATACAAACATAAAACAGAAAACAAACTAATACCTGAACAAATACAAATCAATACAAAACATGACACAATATTCAAAGCACTCAACATAGAAAATACACAAAAAACTAACACATACACCACAAACACACACAATAAAACCAATTTGAATACCAGAAGCCAACAGGAAGCCACAATAATAATAGTCAACCAACAAAACATATGTACTTCACCAGACAAAAAAACCGGAAAGCTGAGGATGGGTACAAGATAGTACCCGAAACATGTTCCAATAAAGGATAAAAATAACATCTTGAGGTAAATTTAATTATAAATATTAAATGTATTATATATAGCAAGAAACGGACTGTAGCAAAAAGTGACTAAAAAAAAAATATATATATATATTTTAATAAAACCAAAATTTCTCTTTATGAATGTTTGTTTAACTATGTTCCACTTTGGAAACGCCAATTTTGTAACAATTTGTAAAATTCGATTTTCGAGGTTACCAAAATTTATAATAAAACTTAGTAAAAAAAAAATTTTATTTGAAAATAAACAAAAAATTTAATTTTTTATTTTTTATGATTTATTAATTATTTATTTTTAATTCCTTTAATTATTCATTTAATTAATAATTTACTTTAGAATAACAACAATTGTTTCCCAGTGTTAATTGGATTATAAAATGTAATAATCGATTAGTGGTTTTCCGTTATTCATTGATTATACTCCTTCGTAATGTTCTTCTCTTCTTTACTGGGAGTCCTGGTTTCAAATATTACCTGAAATTCTTCTATATATCTCTTTACTAAGAAATAAAACTCAAAATTATAAGATAAAAATGAATTTATTAAATTTATCGCAATTAATCGACTTTGAAATCGATCTGCTAAACCACAGCGCGCAAACTCATATCTCAAGGCAATTGATTTCGTTATATAAATTATTAATGTTGAATTGCAGGTTCTTTTAGCTGTTATTTAAATAGTCAGAGAAAGGGCAAAGCTGAAAAGTACAACACTTACAATACAAAAATTCTTAATTATAAAAAATAGAAATATTATTTAAGATATAAATGTTAATAAGTTAGATTTCTCGAACCAACGACTCTGCATAGCCTGACGTCATCTCAGCTGATGCTTGGAATCTAGTTGTCAAAATGGCCGCCGTCTTGCTACGAAGTTGCAAGGAGTCTTCACTGCCGAATTCCTTCAAATAAATGTTGATTATTGGTGTGTTCCTCTTCCAAACAGTAGTGATTAATTCCTCTTCATCACAGTGTAATTATTCGGGATTAATGGTCAGTTGTTCGGCACGGCAATCAGTGTTCAAATGTGTTCTTGTTCCAATAGTTGTAAGGTTTTACAATGTCCAATTTCGTTTCGATAGAATTTTGAATTCACGTTTATATTGTTCAATTATCCGGGTTACGACTTCCAATCTTCATAAATAGATTAATTTGGTTTATTCTAATTTCTCTCAGTGTTGATTAAGCATATTTTTATATTTTTCTGTTTTATTTTTTATAGGTTTAGTTCGTCTGTAGAATTATTCTTCTGTCTCTCTTAATGAATTAATTTGCGTGAGCTCGTTCTGAAGTGTGCATCTCAACGTTTTACAATCAACTTACGCTCTTTCTTCTCCATACAAAAGGTCCTGGCTGATTTAATATTAAATTGACATTGTTTTAATCAGATGGCATTTCCGCCTAAATAATTGACTTTTACATTATATGATTAATTACATTTTGCTTCTTATTTATTTTTATTAAATACTAATTACATAAACAATTTCCTTATTTAATTCTGCGTTATTTAATACCACACATGATATACTTTATAGTATTTTTTTAACTCAAAAAGTCATATTTACAGTATATTTGGATGTAGGCATTAAACTGTACTTCCTGTCACATTAAATGGTTTACAATTTCTGTTAGATTCTAATTATCATTGAACAAGATTATTGATTGACTTATAATAGGTTGATTTTTTAATTCTCAGTAATTTTATGATTTGGTTAACTAATTAGAATATTATCTTTAATTTAGGCTTTTCCTTAGACTACAGTGTTATTACACTTACATTTTTTCTAATAATATTTTATACATTCCTTCAATACCTTTACAAAGTATTGTTACAGTTATAATACACAGTTATTGATTTACATTAAACAATTTTTATCAATTTAATTAATTTCATTTACTTATTTACTAATTATTATGTGGGTGATATTTACTATTTGGCCTACATTTTATGTTTGTTCAAATACAATGTTTATTATTATTTCAGCTTGCTAATACCCTCTCTGACATACAATTCTTATAACATCTTAACTAAATTACCCTTATTTAATTACAGTAACGTTTATTATTAATTGGTATCCTTAAAACATAATAAATATATTCTATAACAAAAAAAAAAAAAATAGACTCAAACTCAAACATTCAAGTCTTGAGTTCAATGAACTGTTAACATCAACACAACACAACTGTTTTTTTTTTCATTTAAATTATTTATAAAAATTAAATTTTATGCAGTCCTTTGCTGTTTTTAGTTTTAGTTTAGGGATTTCCCCTTGTTCACTTCACTATTTATTGCATACTCTTATATTATTTTTTCGTCATTTTATCTGGTATTGTATGATAAAGAATATCACTTATATGAGATCATCAGGACTTGCTTTTCATTATAAAAATAAATTGCACTGGTACATTTTTAATTATATATCTAGAACCTTTACTTACACCTACTTTAAATTTACTCTTATTTTATTGCATTGTACTTTTCTTATTTATTTTCATCTTTTTGGGGGGTTTCTAATTTTATTATATGTGGTTGTTTTTCCAATAGTTATTCTTTTATTATGGATGTTTGTCTATCCGGGGTATTTCCTTACATACTCCTATACTACCTGGGTATAATTACTCTATACATTGGACTATCATTATTTTCATATAATTTATTATATATTGCATGGTTGGTTTTAATTTATTTTATCTCTTCGAACTATGATTTCAATTTACTGTGGTCCTTGAATAATTTTTATAGTAGTTTTCCTTGAGGTCATTTTATTTTTATTTTATACATGATTATATTTTTTTTTAAATTAGAACAATGTGGATTTTCTGTCATGCTACTATATATATATATTGTATTTAAAATTTATAATTATATTACCTCAAGATGTTCTTTGAACATATTACCTCAAGAAAATCTTGAGGTAATATAATTATAAATTTTAAATACTTTATATATATCAAGAAACGAACTGTAGCAGCAAGTGATTGAATATATTGAATATATATATATATATATATATATATATATATATATATTACACTACTTTATATATTTTTAAGTAGACCAGTGATAAAGGCTTTGAATTTGTAACAGGCCTCCATGTAGTAGTAATGTGCACATCATACTGTAATGTACTTATTGAATATTACATAATTAATTATAACGAATCCATTTGAGTGTTTGTAGTGTGTTTTTTATTAATTTTCCTAATGTCTAAAGCATTTGTGTCTATCGAAAATTCCTTAAATATGCTCTGGCCAGTACAATGTCCAGTGCAGTATCACAGTGAGATTTGTGACGTCTATGTTACGTCATTACGGCCAAACTTGCCTCGTGGTTTCCCGTCTCTGCAGACACTTACTGCACATACAACATGCGGACAGACTGTACTATACACGGAAAAAATTAAAATAATAATAATATGATGATAAAATGTATTATTTTTAAACAACTTATTACTTTATCGTAATACAAAACCATTTCCGTTGTACAAGACATTATGTAACACCTCATCCGGTTTCATTTTTTCCCTAGTCACGACACTTGCTTAACATTTTTGCTACCTTTTAGAATTAAATTTTTCCTTGATAGTTTTAAACCCTAACTAAAACATGACAGAGTCTAAGGAACCTAAATCTGGTGCAACATGACAGTAGTAGAAGTGGGTAGAAAATTAGTTTAGTTGTTGGTTCTTCAACTCTGATAGTTATAGCATAAAACGTAATAAACTTCAATTAATAGTTAGTGTACTGCAAATTATAAAGAATAACTGACGCTACTGCAATGTTGCCAAGAAAATATTAATTTTTAAAACGATGTAACTGTTTAGCTTCCAGGCTAGAGGCTCAACACTTGGCAACAGAATTACAGTAGCCTCTCTCTTAACCAACCATTCCATTAATCGACTGTTTCACTAGAGAGAGTGGAAAAAATTAACTATACATACGTACACTAATAATACGTTATTAATTTTTTTAAATAAAGATTATGTACAGTACGTGCATTATATTCTGTTAATGATGAAATACTGTATACTTAATGATTACCACTAAGTATAATAATAATAATGAGGATCATGAAAGTGAGAATGAATCAAACGGGGACCAAGAAAGAAAAATTTCCCACGCGGCTGGGAAAGACGCTCTAGAAATAGACTTCGATATGTTGAACAATCGTCTACTTCAGTGCTAATCGATGTATTGAATCTGAAAAAGTGGAGAGATTGTGCAGCTGACAGACGTCAGAGTAGCAAAAAACAAAAACAAAATGACAGACGTTTTCTCATAAATCCGAGGGTTTTAAACTTTTTAAGTGTACAGTGTGCACTTAAAACAAACGTAAGTTTGTTTTTACGTAGATTAATTCTACAGTAAAATATACGTTAAACGTTTTCGTGTTACAACTTTAATTTTCTGCCTAAATAGTTTACTTAACACCCAAAATCTTCGTTTCTTTATAAATTGGAACCGACATAAGCCAAAAGAAAGCAGACTGTAATTTCTTTCTTGTTTTCATAATTAAGATAAGTCATTCAAATACACTACCGTATATATTTTATTTACTTTTCTATTTACTGTACTCACAGATAATTAAAGCAATTATAATTAAGGCATTTATCCAGTTTTGTCGTACGCATTTTATTTATATATACAATACAAAGTGGGTTGTACTTACCCTACATGTACTTCAAATATAGACGGTTCTTTGTCCTCGACGGTCATAAATGAGCTACCGTTCTGTTAACCGACTTTTCCATTATCCGACCGTTACCCGGTCCCATCCAAGTCGGATAAGAGAGAGACCACTGTATATCACTTTATTATATTGTATGTTATTATATAACAAATTAGCATTAAAAATCCCGCAGCCTATGAATTGTAAATACGTGAGAAGCAAATTTTTATTAAAATTAACGACGGTTTCTACGTAAAGACGTAACATACATTGCGAATGTATTAAGTAGACTACATAGAGAGAAAACAAAGTAGAGGTGATAAAGGATATCAAGCATAAAGATAATAATATTTACAACTCTATCTACAAACGAATGTACAGAAGGTAAATAACGAACAAGTAAATCAACAACGGAAGGAACATTGCTGAGTGGAGATGTTAATGAGAATAACTTTAAGTATGACAAGGAAACTCAGTAGCTTCATGTCGTGTCATAGCGCCGTGTTTGTTACACTGTCGTAAACAACGCAATTTGGAATTTTAATAAACTCTGTGAATTGACTTGTGTGCAGAGAGAGTAACTCGTTGTACAGTGTATTTCAGTAAAGAGAGTGTTTATTTTCAAGTAAACATTATAACATTTGTTTATCTTATCTCCGTTTCGGTAATTTTGTACAGAACATATTTTTAAATTACTTTTCCGGTTGACACAAGTAAGAAACGTTGGAGACGATAATTTCAATATTTGAAGACAAAATATCTCTATTAAGTACAGAATAAAATTTTACTAAATAATATAAGATCATATTTATATATTTTTACATTCAGATAAGAAGTGATAAATATTTTTATTTTAGATACGTTTTATATATTTATATAATAAACTGTATAATTAACTTATATTTGTTAGTCGATTTACAAATTTCGCGAGTTGACCCCGCCCAAATTTGGCAGGCAGCTAATGATGAAGATTGTTTACGAAATTGTGTACAAGCTTGCAAAGGATAGAAATAAAGGTAGCATATAGTTATTATGTTTTGTACTTGACCTGAAGTTGGGCTGAAACCTCCTGTCGGTAGTACAGGAAACAGTGCGAGTGCAAGACATGGTTCGTTGTCTGTAATTGTGAAATTTTATATAGGCCTACTTATTTACTTTCCTCTTTTTTAAGGTGAAAAACGTTATATACAAACGCAAAAATAACTTAATCTTTATAATTTTGTTGAATAGTGAAGCCACTAACAACAGTTCATTGCGTGTTAATAAAATAAGAATGTCATTGCATTCTCATAAAACAAGTCTGTTCCCATTTTCGTCGTTATAATTTTCATTTATGTTTAAAATATTTTTACTTTCCACTTTCTAGGAAATGTCACGGCCCAGTATAATGTAGTCAAGAAGCAAAACACTTTGTTGTGTATAGATTGCAAAGAGTCTATTTAGAAAATTATTATTATTATTATTTTTATACAGCTATCTGGACTTCAAGAGGACAAAACTGATTCAGAATAAGACTAAGGTTAAAAAAACATTTGTGAAGTTACCCAAACAAGTATAGGCCTACTTAACATTCTGGATTTTGCATTCTATTATCTTATTGCAATATTATGATAAAGAATCGCTCCCATGGATCCAGCTGCCTTACTATCGATAGGCCTACTACCTATCGATACTATCGATGGATGGACTATCGACAGTCTACTTATAATATTTACACTGTTACCTGATGCTCTATCAGGGCATTTTCTTAAATTCAAGGAATAATTACTATTTGCTTATTTGGTACTCACCTTGTAATTTTGTATTTCTCTAAGAAAACCCCTTTCCAAAGTGAAGCAAATTTATTTAGAACAGACAAGTCGTTTTTGTGTTACGTTCTCTGTTTTGAAACAAGAAATTCAAGACCAAGCGACCACCAAACAAATTCCAAGTGTTTCATTTCAGTAAGAAAATGAATTTTCATTTGAGTACTACTCATAGAAATAGTGAAATGCAATCCTAAGTAAAAATTAGGAAGTATTGGGTGTAAACCGGTTAAGTGAAGAGACTAATAAAAATGTTTAAAAACGAATTTTAAGTGTTTATTACTTGTAGAAAACAGTTTAATAACGAAGGTGTCAAATCGCTTAAATTTTAAATATAATTGCTCACTTGGTTGAGTATGCATTCAATACACCAGGAAACAAGTTATATAAAACCTTTAAAAACAGCACGGTAAGCTTTAGTGTATGTAAAAGAGTTTTTTATACGTGAATAACTCGTTTGCTTTCACTTAAAGTTAAATTACCTTTGTTAATTATTTTTGTTTAAACCTTTTTTCTCTTACTAGTCAACTAGATTGTATTATTTCACCCGTTTTGTAGAGAAACAAACAACTTAAATGTAAGCAGTGTACGTACCTGTCAGACATAATGTTATCTGTAGCAACTTCATAGCTGACCGATACATTGGACGGACGCAGTCACAATACGTAAAACTGGCCCCACAGAGACTTGTAGGACAGGTTGCTGGAGGAAAACCCGGCCAGTAAATTACGTACGTCTTCCTCCATGTGGCAGATCTTGACTTATGCGTGCATTGTCACACGCTTCGGACAAGCTCGTGTTTTCTTAAATTCCAAGTCAATACAAGAGTAGGGTTTTCCTTTATTAATTTTTACAATTTACGCCAACAACACATTCTAATTCAGTGAATAAAGGCATAATTTAGTCTCTTAAACAGTAATTTCATGTAGTCGTTAACCATAAATATCATTTATATGAACGAACAGTTCTAAGTGATTACTAGTACAGGTGTTACATCAGATTACCCTCTTAACAAAAATGCGCCCTCGTACTTGGTCAATCCAGTGTTCATGATTGCAAATAGCCTACACGCTGGTGGGAGGAGCCAGAATTATGACCTCATACATGGGAACACGCGTTACAGCTGTTTGTAAACAGATAGTCTACGACAAAGACGAGTTCTGTAATTCTTTATTGCGTGTAACGTAACACTTATTTTGTGTTTGAATACACAGTATCTTCTATACGTTATAAAACAGTGAAGACATTTTAAAAAGATATAAAAGGAGTTAATAAAATTGAAATTTGTTAACATTTAAATCAATGAAAGCATGTAACATTTAGAAAATTCGTGAAAATACTTTCAGTATAACATGTTTTTGCGAAAATGAGAATGACCGCATGGAAGGGAAGAGGACACTGTGCCAGAATAATCCGCCTTTGTGTCAAATTTTTGTCTACATCAACGATGTGCCTCTGGGACAACTTCACTGTAAGGGTTCTATACTGTACAATCTCAGTTATCCGACGCGCGCCGTTGCAAACTAATGAACAAAAAATATGTAACATTTTTTAACTTTTCGTTTGTACAGAGGATTCGGCGTTAACATGAGTAGAACTGATGCTGCGGTGTAGACCTACGTCCTGTGAATGTGCGCCATCTTCTCTGTGCTGATATGGCAGCGGAAACTCAAATGACAAGAGAAGACCGTGAGACAAAACTGCTGCCTCTGTTTAAACAACTGCCAGGCTGCCGACATACAACACAGGAATGGGATGATGACCTAAGCTAATAGTGTTTGAATCAGCCGATAACAGCCAGGCGCCGAAGAGAAGCAGCCGTCTGCTAATAAGGTAATCGGTCATGTGGAACCTCTCAAGACACTCGCCAATATGGTGCAGCAGGATCTGACATTTAGATGATGAGGCGCTTGATTGAAATTGTGGCCAGAAATCGCATCGTACGGTAGAAGCAAACACTTACCTCTTTGTTAATAAACAAAAGGACTACTACATAAAAAATATCGGTATTGAGAACCATAGATGACTTTCATATTCTAAGATTTATACTTAAAATGATTTTCGAAATGAAATATTTCCATAGAAACTACTTCTTTCTCCAGCCTTAACCACAGTACTGTGGTCACTAACGCATACCTTGCATTAATATTTGGATAGAAGAGAAACTGCCAACAGCTTGGCAGAAGACCGGTTTAGCTACCAACAGCTTGGAGGAATATGTCCGGTTTATAAAAAGTGAGATCACCTAGACTGAAACAATTACAAAGGCATTTCTCTTCTCCCTGCGGCATATATAATAATGTCCCATATGTTGTACCAAAAAGTGCTTCCACATGCTGATCAGGTGATTGGTCGATATCAGTGCGGATTTAGAAGCGGAAAATCAACAATAGACCAGGTTTTCACACTCCGACAAATTCTGGAGAAAGGTAGGGAACATAAACTACAAACCCATCACCTCTTCATAGATTTCAGAAATGCATATGACAGCACTGACAGAAAAGAACTTTACACTGCTCTTGAAGAACTGGGCATACCAAAGAAATTAATAAGATTGTGTAGGATGACAATGCTGATAGTGAAAGACATGGTGAGGATTCAGAATGACTTATCAGGAGAGTTTGACTATGGAAAGGGAGTCCTCCAGGGCGATGCTCTTCCTTGCCTCCTCTTTATTCTTGCCTTAGAAAAAGTTATGAGAGATGCTGGAATAGATTCCTCCGGGACTGTATTCAACAGGTTGGTGCAGGTCCTAGGATACGCCGATGACCTAGATATAATCGGGAAGTCCCTTCGAGCAGTCACTGAAGCCTTTCTTGCTCTTGAAGATCCCGCAAGGAGGCTGGGTCTCATAATAAATGAAAGCAAGACAAAATACATGGCCACAGGACAGGAGGCTAGAGAAGGAGAGCACATCCAAATTGGCATTTATTCCTTCGAAAAAGACAACAACTTTGTTTATTTAGGATGCCAAGTTAACTCCGATGTGGAAACAACAGCAGAAATAAAGCAAAGAATCACCTCAGCTAATAGGTGCTTCTTTGGTCTCAGACCCCTGTTCCAGAGCAGAATAATTGCCAGGAGCATCAAGCTGCTTTCGTATAAAACACTGATACCCCCAGTTCTCACCTATGGTTCTGAAATCTGGACCATTTCTAGAAACTCTGAGTCAAGCCTGCTGGTTCATGAACGCAAACCGCAGTATATTTGGTCCAATATGTGTAGGAGATGAATGGAGGAAAAGAACCAACCAAGAACTGAACACTCTTCTGAATGAACCAGATATTATAAAAATTATAAACTTGGTAGACACAGGTGGGCTGGACACGTGATCAGAATGGGGGAGAATGAAATACCAAGAAAAGCATTCACAGAACAGATCTATGGCACCAGGAGAGTTGGTAGACCCAAACTACGTTGGGAAGACGGTGTAAACTACGATGCGCACCATATCCTTGGGACCAGAACTGGAGAGCAGCTGCACTTGACCGGGACAACTGGCGGAGGCTGCTAAAGGAGGCCTTGACTCAGTAATGGGTTGTTGCGCCGTTAAAGAAGAAGAAAATATTTCGAACAAATCCTTCTGATTATGTATTAATATAATTAACTGTTTATCATTCATGTGTGTACAAAGGAAAATAATAACAATATACATAACTTTTTATATAGGCATTTCTCCATTATTTTAGACCAATATGTATAATGGTACACAAAATTTGCTATATGTACCCACATTGCTTACAGCCTTGTTTTAGCAAATAACAAAAATATAAATTTATAAAAATTATTATAGTACAAACATTATGTAACATTATGTTTAATGTGTTTATAACAAATAATAATAACATCATGAATTATTATTAATTATAGTGACTCAGCTATTTTTTAATTTTTTTCAAAACAAATTTTATGAAAAGTAACTACAGGCAACATGGATACCTAAACCATATACAGTGCACAAACGTTTTACCAGGACATTTAGATCTGTATAAAGATATATGAACACATATTTTTACTGTATGGTGTAGAAGCTATCACATTTTAAATAAATCGGTAAAGGACAGCCAAGAGGTTAAAAATGTGTTAATATATGTACTAAATGTATACTAATATATACTTCGTTTCTCTTCTTTGCATCGAAGTCTCTAATTTTAATAATAGTAAATTATTACTTTTATCCATCTTGTGACTTCTGCTTTCACTGTATTGTACACGTTTCTTTGCATGTGTTCATTCATCATCGCTTCTTCAAGGTTGTTAGGTAAAAAATAAAATTATTTACAGACACACGTGATGTCTGGTATGCACCTTGATAATGTTCTTTGATCATTGCTGATTTTATGTTGGACTGGCTGTCTGTGAGGCATATTGTGGATCCTTGTACTTTGTAGCATTTAACACTATGTCATACAATGAATTTGAATTGAAATCTACCTGGTAATTTAGTAACTAGATCTAGTTAATATTAGTAGCCTTATATATTTGATTATGCTCTCAACTTATAACCAAACTAATTGAATTAGTAGAAATGGTATTAAAACAAAATTATATCACATTGAATGCCAATTACTAAGTTCAGGAGGTAGGGCTCACTATGGGATCACCACTCTCAGTTTGCTACCCGGCATATATTTATATCACAATTAAAATACATATTTATTATCCAATAAAAACAAATTCAACAATAGTAGAGGGAAAGGTTGTTTTCTTTATTTCATATCAGTGGGTGGTGGTGGGTGGGGGGTGGTTCCAACTCGATGCATTATAGTGTATATTAAAATATATGATCAGGTGTACCAACCTTGCATGAGTTCAAATTTGTCGTGTGTTATAATGTATATTAAATTTATATGAGCAGGGTTGTCAACATTTTTTTCTCTTCTGTGGTGGGAAATTCAAACTATATGATCATAATTGATACTCTCTCTCTCTCTTTCTCTCTATATATCTCTCTCTCTCTCACTGTATGTATATGAAATTAGAAAGTTTATATTTATTCGACAAATATTAACGTCCTCTCTCTCTCTCTCTCTCTCTCTCTCTCTCTCTCTCTCTCTCTCGCTCACTCTCACGCGTTTCAACTATGCAAGGTTTCATACCCTTTCTCCCGACAAATATTAACGTCCCCTCTCTCTCTCTCTCTCTCTCTCTCACTCTCACTTGTTTCAACTGTGTCAACAAATAT
The DNA here is from genome assembly GCA_034769895.1 of Magicicada septendecula. NCBI lineage: Eukaryota > Metazoa > Arthropoda > Insecta > Hemiptera > Cicadidae > Magicicada > Magicicada septendecula. The sequence goes on along the minus strand of CM068375.1, from coordinate 339,771,290 downwards.
TAACGTCGTCTCTCTCTCTCTCTCTCTCTCTCTCTCTCTCTCTCTCTCTCACTTGTTTCAACTGTGTCAACAAATAGTAACGTCCTCTCTCTCACTCTCTCTCTCTCTCTCTCTCTCTCTCTCTCTCTCTCTCTCTCTCTCTCTCTCTCTCTCACTCTCACACGTTTCAACTATGCAAGGTTTCATACCCTTTTTCCTGTCTCCCTCTCGTACATTGAGTAGTCGGTGTGATGAATAAATAATTTCAGCTCTCTCTCTCTCTCTCGTTGTCAAAACGCTAGTGTATAGCGAAATAAATTAAAATTATACATACACATGAAAACGGTGGTTGAAATTCATACAAATCTTCTGATGTAACAGTTCATAAAAATAAATTAATTGTGCACATGTTCAGAGGCGTAGAGTGAAATAAAATAAAGTCATAATTTGTTTAAATGATTAAATATATATTTTAACATTCACAATATAAAATTCACAATTAAATAAATACATTATAAATTGATATTTTTTCGAAAGTTTATATATAATTGTGTCGTACTTGTAGGAGAAGCAACCTGCAACATAACAATACAACAACATTAAAATCATGTTAAATATCACACACACACACAGATGCACACGCAACGTGCACACACACACAGACGCACACACACATACACACACACACATACACAGATGCACACGCAACGCGCGCACACACAGACGCACACGCAACGTAATCACATACATACATACGACGTGCACACGTTTGGGTTACACCACACACACACAGACGCACACGCAACGCACGCACACACAGACGCACACGCAACGTAATCATACACATACATACGACGTGCACACGTTTGGGTTACACCACACGCGCACACACAGACGCACACGCAACGTAATCACACACATACATACAACGTGCACACGTTTGGCTTGAATCATGTACATGTAGGTCCAATAAACAGATAACAGATTTAAATATGCTATGGTCATTGTAAGACGTTACAATCCTTGAAGTGTTTAATAAGTAAATTGTATGTATGTATATATCACTGAATAATAATAATATAATCGTTCTAGTGTTATCGTTGCTGCAACAGGTAACGCAGTTTACAAATAATTACATATAGGTTCAGAGGCGTACAGTGAAATAAATTAAAAATAGAAATTAATGTCCTTTCATCAAACTTTGTAAATTAGAATCTGCACTACATTCATACACATGCACACATAGTGTTAAAAATTGTTTATTAAAAGTAGTTTGTCACCTTAACGAGGTAAAATTTCCACATGCGCTGTCTGGTTCTTCATCCCTCGAAACACAAGATGTAGGTCGCTGGGATTTATATGACGGAGTTCTTCATCTGTAAAGACGCAAGCATACCTCTTAGGTAGATATACACGATAGCGGCGCTCACAATCTTCCAATGTTATAAGCACAGACTTCCCATATCTCGTGTCCACATGCAACATGTTAACGATCGGATACTGCTTGTCCACTGTTAATTCTGCACACCGTTTGTACTCAATAGCAGAAACTGCGTTGAATTTTGTGATAAACGACATTATTTATTAGAAGTGAAGACGTCTGTATCAAACGAGGTGGAACCAAACAATGACTACAAAGAAGACTAGTGAAAGTAATGGTGGTGGTGATGTGGTCATCAGGAAAGTTCATCGCCTGAAGCTTTGCATGTACATACATACAGGCAGAATTAGCGCTGTTACAAAATATATATATTAGGAAAGTCAAGCCCACAGACTACTAGAAATAGTTATCGTCTGAAAAAAAGGAACCGCACATTACGAACTAATATCGTTACAATAATAATAATAATACATAAACTTACGTTTACGGTCGTCCAAACTGAAGTATGGAGTGGCAATAACTATAGATATCACAGTAAGAATTTTTGTTGTTGTTTTTAACAGGTGATGTTTTTCATCCCCTGAAGCTTTGCATGTACATACATGCAGAATTATGGCTGTTACATAATATATATTAGGAAAGTCGACAGAAATAGTTATCGCCTGCAGCAAGAATTTTTGTTGTTGTTTTTAACAGGTGATGTTTTTCATCCCCTGAAGCTTTGCATGTACATACATGCAGAATTATGACTGTTACATAATATATATATTAGGAAAGTCCACAGAAATAGTTATCGCCTGCAGGCATATACAAGTTTACTAACGAAATTAACAATGCTATGAGACACTCACATTAAAAATGTTTGTATAACAGAAAAAACATTAATTATAGCCAGATCGGACAATTTCACGTTCTCATGCGGGTATATAGGAACGTAAATTTTAATATGCCCACGACGTTTGATGTTGTAATAGCTGTTCAGACGGTTTGTAAAAGAATGTGCTTATTCGTCCATATCTGAAGATCGTTTACTTCGGTACATTCAACCTCAGCGATGATAGCTACGTGCGTTCCTATAATAATAATAATAATAATAACAGTACATGCTTCATTATCAGATACATTATGTGCTATATATAAATATATTATAACGGAACCAAATATTAACTATTTGGGGTTATATGTTTACCGCATGCTGAAACCATATTTAAATAAAAATTAACAGTTAAAACTCCATTTGAATGTAGCGCATTGAAAATAATGCTGTGTAAAGCAACGCACACGTGGTCGTTATGTAATCAGTTCGCAGTACAAGGAAGCGACCACACCCAAACTGTTAATTATTAATATCTCGGAGACTAATAAATAAAGGCGAAATCTAACATAGCCAAAATGTTTGCCGAGATATTAATAATGACGTGTGCAAATTTGATGCAATATAATTAACACTTGTAAGAGTTAATTAAAATAATTAAATAACTTATGTAAAAATAGAGATACAGTAAAGAGATTTTAGTATGTTATAAAGATAATAATTTGTGACAGATTGTATATTTTAGATTTCACACAACTTGATTTGCAACCAAGTTATTGCAAAATTAAATAAGTACAGGATATCCTGAGCGACAAAGTGGTTCCGGCGGATAATTAAATATTAGATAATAATTCTATTCTCCGTCTGTGGGAACCAGACTTCATTCTCACGGACTAAGGGAATTCTAAATTTTATGTGGTAGGGAAAGTGTTTCGACCAATGAAATCATTTCATGCAGCCCCGGCTACTGCGATGTTTTCTGGTGGAAAAATCACTCTTCTGTCAGTACTCACGAAGTTAAGACGTAGTCCTTCGATCGTCTAGTAGCCAAAGTGGTGAAGATCAACAAGAAGACTCTACGTGGTCAACACACACGCGATTACGAACACACTAACTACAGATCATCTGTATAGCTCGTAATTGCTACGTAAAGGCGAGATACTCTTCAAGACATCAACCAAGCTTATTGTGTACTACCAGTTAGTCATAAGCACGCAAGAGATCCACCAGACTTCAAGACTAGACTTCAAGAATACAGCAGAGAGGCCGTCTAAATCATTGGTTAACAGCTGACGAGCAGAGCGACCGCCGAACGAAGCACACACACACACACTCACTGACGTGCAACGTGCAAATCGACGGAGAACAGGAAGCAGTTCCAGCAGACAACAGCAGACGTTAAAATATTCACAAACAGCAGGGAAGCAGAGTGTTGCGAATTTTGAACTCCACGACCGAATCCAGCAGTTCTAAGCAGATTACTTTCTCTAACCAAGGACTCGAATCGACGAGGGACAAATCGGGACGACATCCTCTTCAGTAACAGGAAAGCAAAATCTATTTATTTATTTTCAGATCAAATTTTATATTTTTCAATTAAAACATTGTAATTCAAATAATTCAGGTGCCAAACAAACAAAAAGCAAAGACTCTAGTAATTAAAAAGTAAATTCGTTGTGATAATCTGTATAGCAGTTTAAGGCTTTAGTAAGTTATAGTTAAGAAATAGAAGTAGTATAAAAGCGCTATACAAATCGTAACTGACAATCTAATCTTAGATCATACTGCAGTAGATCAGAAGTAGAATCACTAGAAATGAAATAACATGAACTAGACTGTCACGTCTAATTTATTTTAACTAATTATTCAAATTAATTTTAGAGTTTTATATTTTGTTTTATGAACACTTAGATTCAAATTAATTAAATAAATTTAATTAAATTCAAATCAATTAATAAAGTCAAATTTAAATTGCAATTAACTCGCAAAGAACGAGTTCAGTTTCTTTCAACTATTAGACAATCGAAAAACATCGATTCATTGTATAGACCATAAGAAAATTCATAACATTATAACCATTCTATTCTTGTGTGTTGTTGGTGTAATAAACAACGTTTTATTACCCCATATAACAGTGTTTTATTGTTGTACGATAAAGCCTACCAGTCTCACAAAACTCTCCCCCTTTAAAGTAACTTATCTTGTGTGCTATTGTAATAATTTGAGATTACTAGCTTGCGAACTTCAAATCCAAAATCCACACGCCCTAGTCGGAAGAATCTGCAAGATCAGACAGCAGGTGGGTACTCACACACAACATTACATTACAATAACGCGTAGTAGAGGTGTAGTTATAAATGTCGCCCTGTACGCCAGAAATTAAATTCAATTTAAATTTAATTTGAACTTTAAAACAAACTTTGCTGTTTTAATTAGTAAAACAGCTGGCGTCCAACTAAACAATCCCCAAAGAGTTTTGTGACTGGTGTTCGTACAGCAGTAAAGTTATTGTGTGTATTTGAAACTGTTCTGTGTATTTTAAATTGTGTATATTTGACATTGTTGTCTATTTAAAATGGGTATGGATAAAATACTTAAACAAATGCAGCAAATGAATGCGGATTTGAAACGCGATTTAACGGAAAATATAAACGCAAAATTTGAACAGAGTTCAGCCAAAGCTGAGCTCAGTATAGCGGAATTAACTTCTAAAATCGAAGCACAAAAAGTTAGTCTAACCGAAAAATTAGATCAAAGTAATGCTGACATAAACGCCGAGATTAAGCAAAGTAATAAAGAAAGTAGTAAAGAATTAACTGCGAAAATAGACGAAAGCGTAACCGAGTTAACGGTGAAAGTCGCGGAAATCGCCGAAAAAGTAAATACGGTCGATACTAAAATCAATGAACGGTTTAAGGTTTTTGAGACCACTATGCAAAAATCGTTTATAGAACAAGTAACACGTATGGAGGGCCGGTTTAAGGAACACATAACCCGCTGTGAAAAGCAAACACTAGAGGTTTCCAAAAAGGTGGAATCCCTAGAGGTAAAAATTCACGCGGACGTGACCGAAACGCAACGACGAGTAGATAAATTAGACGCTTCAATTGTAGAGACACGATCCAACATTGACTCTAATAAAGAGAGTGTTTTACAAACGTTAAGCGACGAGATTTTGAAAGTACGACAGGAGGTACGAAGGAGGTCTGCTCCAAATATTTTGGTACAAGGTCCTGTCGATGAGAAAAATCGCGTGTATTTTACGGGGGAAAATAACGAAAACCCCATTGAATTTTTATTAGCATGTGAGAGTGAAATGGCTAGAGTAGGTTCCCGACTAGAAGAACAAGACAAAATACAGTGGGTGGTTAACGCGATGCGTGATTCGGCGCGTAAGTGGTATAACATTGTACGCGATAGAGTGTCCACATACGCGGAGTTCAAACAAAAATTTGAAAGCCGGTACTGGAACTCGCATACCCAACGACTTATGCGCAATGAACTGGAATATGGCCGTTTTGACAAGAAAATGAATATTACCGCCGAAAATTATATAATCCAGCAGGTCGAGCGCGCGAAGCATTTAACCCCAGCATTTGCGGAGATTGACATAGTCACCAAGCTTGCCTACCATTTTAATCATAACATTAGAGTAGCTGTATTTACCCAGGGTATTCGCACGGTAGACGAACTCCTCATTCTAGTGTCCCAAAGTGAGACGGTTTTTGATTTTGGTGGGTGGCGGTATAATCCCGATTTTCGCCGAAATAATGAAGGGCAGAATACGCGAGAACAATACCAGCAATCTGATCAGAGACCGAATACTAGTTCTACTCCACCCCAAACATCGTCAAAACCCCCAGATAAGACCTTTGAATACAAAGGCAAACAAAATATTGCTAGATCAAAAGGGCAATATAAGGGTAACGACGGGGCCCCGATTAGAGCTATGCAAACGGTTGAGATAGCTAGAACCGATACAATAGAGCAAGACAGCGATACTCCTAGTAACAAAGATCCCAACGAGAGGAGAAAGAATCGTAAGTTTCCAAAAAACTTGGAAACGGGCGCCTCCAGGGGGGAAGCGCCATAAATTATGCCAAAACCTATCGCAATAAAGTAGGTAAAAATAAAAAAAATGCTAGGTTTAAGAAAAGTGAATTTTATACAGAAATTTGTACGCCAGTTGACAAAGTATTTCAACCGGAAGGTAAGGAAACGTGGTTGCCCGTTAACACAATGCAACAATGGGCACCGACAAAAGTACATCCGCCAGAGCAGGAAAGTGACGACGACGTTCCCACACAGTCAGCGTGGGAAGACGTAGAAATCATATCCGGGGACGCGTACGAATTCGACGAGTACGTAGCGGAATATTGTCGAGCCACCCATAAAAATGCATATGATATACTGGATGCACTTTAGAGTTAATAATAATTGTATTATAATAATTAAAATTAAAATAAGTAATTTGTGTTTTATAATATTATTAATAATAATTATAGGTAACTTGTGTATTAATAATAATGTTTTCCTAGCGCGATAAATAATAAGCGTATAGAGTGAGCAAGAACAGCGGCAGGAAACAGTTACGTCACGCGATAACGACTACCTGACCCACATTTGAAACTAGGTCAAGCAATTAGCCGCGCGCCCGACGATAACGTTTTAAATACTGTCAGCAAAATTCCTTTATACGCGTGCCATTATTTATAAACAAAGGCTACTACTCGTTTTAAAAACATTATACGCAATAAGTTGCAAATATAATATTTTAATACATGTATTTAGAGTTAAATTGTATATAATGCAATAACATTAACACTTGTGTACGTGTCTTCAGAATAAGTAATACAATGTATAGGGAATAAGAATAATGATTACAGAATATGTGTGTAATGATTAAGAAAAAAAAAATAACTGTAATTATTACATTCATTTTTTTTTTAAAGCGGGTGTGGGAATATATAACGGAACCAAATATTAACTATTTGGGGTTATATGTTTACCGCATGCTGAAACCATATTTAAATAAAAATTAACAGTTAAAACTCCATTTGAATGTAGCGCATTGAAAATAATGCTGTGTAAAGCAACGCACACGTGGTCGTTATGTAATCAGTTCGCAGTACAAGGAAGCGACCACACCCAAACTGTTAATTATTAATATCTCGGAGACTAATAAATAAAGGCGAAATCTAACATAGCCAAAATGTTTGCCGAGATATTAATAATGACGTGTGCAAATTTGATGCAATATAATTAACAATTGTAAGAGTTAATTAAAATAATTAAATAACTTATGTAAAAATAGAGATACAGTAAAGAGATTTTAGTATGTTATAAAGATAATAATTTGTGACAGATTGTATATTTTAGATTTCACACAACTTGATTTGCAACCAAGTTATTGCAAAATTAAATAAGTACAGGATATCCTGAGCGACAAAGTGGTTCCGGCGGATAATTAAATATTAGATAATAATTCTATTCTCCGTCTGTGGGAACCAGACTTCATTCTCACGGACTAAGGGAATTCTAAATTTTATGTGGTAGGGAGAGTGTTTCGACCAATGAAATCATTTCATGCAGCCCCGGCTACTGCGACGTTTTCTGGTGGAAAAATCACTCTTCTGTCAGTACTCACGAAGTTAAGACGTAGTCCTTCGATCGTCTAGTAGCCAAAGTGGTGAAGATCAACAAGAAGACTCTACGTGGTCAACACACACGCGATTACGAACACACTAACTACAGATCATCTGTATAGCTCGTAATTGCTACGTAAAGGCGAGATACTCTTCAAGACATCAACCAAGCTTATTGTGTACTACCAGTTAGTCATAAGCACGCAAGAGATCCACCAGACTTCAAGACTAGACTTCAAGAATACAGCAGAGAGGCCGTCTAAATCATTGGTTAACAGCTGACGAGCAGAGCGACCGCCGAACGAAGCACACACACACACACTCACTGACGTGCAACGTGCAAATCGACGGAGAACAGGAAGCAGTTCCAGCAGACAACAGCAGACGTTAAAATATTCACAAACAGCAGGAAAGCAGAGTGTTGCGAATTTTGAACTCCACGACCGAATCCAGCAGTTCTAAGCAGATTACTTTCTCTAACCAAGGACTCGAATCGACGAGGGACAAATCGGGACGACATCCTCTTCAGTAACAGGAAAGCAAAATCTATTTATTTATTTTCAGATCAAATTTTATATTTTTCAATTAAAACATTGTAATTCAAATAATTCAGGTGCCAAACAAACAAAAAGCAAAGACTCTAGTAATTAAAAAGTAAATTCGTTGTGATAATCTGTATAGCAGTTTAAGGCTTTAGTAAGTTATAGTTAAGAAATAGAAGTAGTATAAAAGCGCTATACAAATCGTAACTGACAATCTAATCTTAGATCATACTGCAGTAGATCAGAAGTAGAATCACTAGAAATGAAATAACATGAACTAGACTGTCACGTCTAATTTATTTTAACTAATTATTCAAATTAATTTTAGAGTTTTATATTTTGTTTTATGAACACTTAGATTCAAATTAATTAAATAAATTTAATTAAATTCAAATCAATTAATAAAGTTAAATTTAAATTGCAATTAACTCGCAAAGAACGAGTTCAGTTTCTTTCAACTATTAGACAATCGAAAAACATCGATTCATTGTATAGACCATAAGAAAATTCATAACATTATAACCATTCTATTCTTGTGTGTTGTTGGTGTAATAAACAACGTTTTATTACCCCATATAACAGTGTTTTATTGTTGTACGATAAAGCCTACCAGTCTCACAAAACTCTCCCCCTTTAAAGTAACTTATCTTGTGTGTTATTGTAATAATTTGAGATTACTAGCTTGCGAACTTCAAATCCAAAATCCACACGCCCTAGTCGGAAGAATCTGCAAGATCAGACAGCAGGTGGGTACTCACACACAACATTACATTACAATAACGCGTAGTAGAGGTGTAGTTATAAATGTCGCCCTGTACGCCAGAAATTAAATTCAATTTAAATTTAATTTGAACTTTAAAACAAACTTTGCTGTTTTAATTAGTAAAACAGCTGGCGTCCAACTAAACAATCCCCAAAGAGTTTTGTGACTGGTGTTCGTACAGCAGTAAAGTTATTGTGTGTATTTGAAACTGTTCTGTGTATTTTAAATTGTGTATATTTGACATTGTTGTCTATTTAAAATGGGTATGGATAAAATACTTAAACAAATGCAGCAAATGAATGCGGATTTGAAACGCGATTTAACGGAAAATATAAACGCAAAATTTGAACAGAGTTCAGCCAAAGCTGAGCTCAGTATAGCGGAATTAACTTCTAAAATCGAAGCACAAAAAGTTAGTCTAACCGAAAAATTAGATCAAAGTAATGCTGACATAAACGCCGAGATTAAGCAAAGTAATAAAGAAAGTAGTAAAGAATTAACTGCGAAAATAGACGAAAGCGTAACCGAGTTAACGGTGAAAGTCGCGGAAATCGCCGAAAAAGTAAATACGGTCGATACTAAAATCAATGAACGGTTTAAGGTTTTTGAGACCACTATGCAAAAATCGTTTATAGAACAAGTAACACGTATGGAGGGCCGGTTTAAGGAACACATAACCCGCTGTGAAAAGCAAACACTAGAGGTTTCCAAAAAGGTGGAATCCCTAGAGGTAAAAATTCACGCGGACGTGACCGAAACGCAACGACGAGTAGATAAATTAGACGCTTCAATTGTAGAGACACGATCCAACATTGACTCTAATAAAGAGAGTGTTTTACAAACGTTAAGCGACGAGATTTTGAAAGTACGACAGGAGGTACGAAGGAGGTCTGCTCCAAATATTTTGGTACAAGGTCCTGTCGATGAGAAAAATCGCGTGTATTTTACGGGGGAAAATAACGAAAACCCCATTGAATTTTTATTAGCATGTGAGAGTGAAATGGCTAGAGTAGGTTCCCGACTAGAAGAACAAGACTAAATACAGTGGGTGGTTAACGCGATGCGTGATTCGGCGCGTAAGTGGTATAACATTGTACGCGATAGAGTGTCCACATACGCGGAGTTCAAACAAAAATTTGAAAGCCGGTACTGGAACTCGCATACCCAACGACTTATGCGCAATGAATTGGAATATGGCCGTTTTGACAAGAAAATGAATATTACCGCCGAAAATTATATAATCCAGCAGGTCGAGCGCGCGAAGCATTTAACCCCAGCATTTGCGGAGATTGACATAGTCACCAAGCTTGCCTACCATTTTAATCATAACATTAGAGTAGCTGTATTTACCCAGGGTATTCGCACGGTAGACGAACTCCTCATTCTAGTGTCCCAAAGTGAGACGGTTTTTGATTTTGGTGGGTGGCGGTATAATCCCGATTTTCGCCGAAATAATGAAGGGCAGAATACGCGAGAACAATACCAGCAATCTGATCAGAGACCGAATACTAGTTCTACTCCACCCCAAACATCGTCAAAACCCCCAGATAAGACCTTTGAATACAAAGGCAAACAAAATATTGCTAGATCAAAAGGGCAATATAAGGGTAACGACGGGGCCCCGATTAGAGCTATGCAAACGGTTGAGATAGCTAGAACCGATACAATAGAGCAAGACAGCGATACTCCTAGTAACAAAGATCCCAACGAGAGGAGAAAGAATCGTAAGTTTCCAAAAAACTTGGAAACGGGCGCCTCCAGGGGGGAAGCGCCATAAATTATGCCAAAACCTATCGCAATAAAGTAGGTAAAAATAAAAAAAATGCTAGGTTTAAGAAAAGTGAATTTTATACAGAAATTTGTACGCCAGTTGACAAAGTATTTCAACCGGAAGGTAAGGAAACGTGGTTGCCCGTTAACACAATGCAACAATGGGCACCGACAAAAGTACATCCGCCAGAGCAGGAAAGTGACGACGACGTTCCCACACAGTCAGCGTGGGAAGACGTAGAAATCATATCCGGGGACGCGTACGAATTCGACGAGTACGTAGCGGAATATTGTCGAGCCACCCATAAAAATGCATATGATATACTGGATGCACTTTAGAGTTAATAATAATTGTATTATAATAATTAAAATTAAAATAAGTAATTTGTGTTTTATAATATTATTAATAATAATTATAGGTAACTTGTGTATTAATAATAATGTTTTCCTAGCGCGATAAATAATAAGCGTATAGAGTGAGCAAGAACAGCGGCAGGAAACAGTTACGTCACGCGATAACGACTACCTGACCCACATTTGAAACTAGGTCAAGCAATTAGCCGCGCGCCCGACGATAACGTTTTAAATACTGTCAGCAAAATTCCTTTATACGCGTGCCATTATTTATAAACAAAGGCTACTACTCGTTTTAAAAACATTATACGCAATAAGTTGCAAATATAATATTTTAATACATGTATTTAGAGTTAAATTGTATATAATGCAATAACATTAACACTTGTGTACGTGTCTTCAGAATAAGTAATACAATGTATAGGGAATAAGAATAATGATTACAGAATATGTGTGTAATGATTAAGAAAAAAAAAATAACTGTAATTATTACATTCATTTTTTTTTTAAAGCGGGTGTGGGAATATATAACGGAACCAAATATTAACTATTTGGGGTTATATGTTTACCGCATGCTGAAACCATATTTAAATAAAAATTAACAGTTAAAACTCCATTTGAATGTAGCGCATTGAAAATAATGCTGTGTAAAGCAACGCACACGTGGTCGTTATGTAATCAGTTCGCAGTACAAGGAAGCGACCACACCCAAACTGTTAATTATTAATATCTCGGAGACTAATAAATAAAGGCGAAATCTAACATAGCCAAAATGTTTGCCGAGATATTAATAATGACGTGTGCAAATTTGATGCAATATAATTAACAATTGTAAGAGTTAATTAAAATAATTAAATAACTTATGTAAAAATAGAGATACAGTAAAGAGATTTTAGTATGTTATAAAGATAATAATTTGTGACAGATTGTATATTTTAGATTTCACACAACTTGATTTGCAACCAAGTTATTGCAAAATTAAATAAGTACAGGATATCCTGAGCGACAAAGTGGTTCCGGCGGATAATTAAATATTAGATAATAATTCTATTCTCCGTCTGTGGGAACCAGACTTCATTCTCACGGACTAAGGGAATTCTAAATTTTATGTGGTAGGGAGAGTGTTTCGACCAATGAAATCATTTCATGCAGCCCCGGCTACTGCGACGTTTTCTGGTGGAAAAATCACTCTTCTGTCAGTACTCACGAAGTTAAGACGTAGTCCTTCGATCGTCTAGTAGCCAAAGTGGTGAAGATCAACAAGAAGACTCTACGTGGTCAACACACGCGATTACGAACACACTAACTACAGATCATCTGTATAGCTCGTAATTGCTACGTAAAGGCGAGATACTCTTCAAGACATCAACCAAGCTTATTGTGTACTACCAGTTAGTCATAAGCACGCAAGAGATCCACCAGACTTCAAGACCAGACTTCAAGAATACAGCAGAGAGGCCGTCTAAATCATTGGTTAACAGCTGACGAGCAGAGCGACCGCCGAACGAAGCACACACACACACACTCACTGACGTGCAACGTGCAAATCGACGGAGAACAGGAAGCAGTTCCAGCAGACAACAGCAGACGTTAAAATATTCACAAACAGCAGGGAAGCAGAGTGTTGCCGAATTTTGAAATCCACGACCGAATCCAGCAGTTCTAAGCAGATTACTTTCTCTAACCAAGGACTCGAATCGACGAGGGACAAATCGGGACGACATCCTCTTCAGTAACAGGAAAGCAAAATCTATTTATTTATTTTCAGATCAAATTTTATATTTTTCAATTAAAACATTGTAATTCAAATAATTCAGGTGCCAAACAAACAAAAAGCAAAGACTCTAGTAATTAAAAAGTAAATTCGTTGTGATAATCTGTATAGCAGTTTAAGGCTTTAGTAAGTTATAGTTAAGAAATAGAAGTAGTATAAAAGCGCTATACAAATCGTAACTGACAATCTAATCTTAGATCATACTGCAGTAGATCAGAAGTAGAATCACTAGAAATGAAATAACATGAACTAGACTGTCACGTCTAATTTATTTTAACTAATTATTCAAATTAATTTTAGAGTTTTATATTTTGTTTTATGAACACTTAGATTCAAATTAATTAAATAAATTTAATTAAATTCAAATCAATTAATAAAGTCAAATTTAAATTGCAATTAACTCGCAAAGAACGAGTTCAGTTTCTTTCAACTATTAGACAATCGAAAAACATCGATTCATTGTATAGACCATAAGAAAATTCATAACATTATAACCATTCTATTCTTGTGTGTTGTTGGTGTAATAAACAACGTTTTATTACCCCATATAACAGTGTTTTATTGTTGTACGATAAAGCCTACCAGTCTCACAAAACTCTCCCCCTTTAAAGTAACTTATCTTGTGTGCTATTGTAATAATTTGAGATTACTAGCTTGCGAACTTCAAATCCAAAATCCACACGCCCTAGTCGGAAGAATCTGCAAGATCAGACAGCAGGTGGGTACTCACACACAACATTACATTACAATAACGCGTAGTAGAGGTGTAGTTATAAATGTCGCCCTGTACGCCAGAAATTAAATTCAATTTAAATTTAATTTGAACTTTAAAACAAACTTTGCTGTTTTAATTAGTAAAACAGCTGGCGTCCAACTAAACAATCCCCAAAGAGTTTTGTGACTGGTGTTCGTACAGCAGTAAAGTTATTGTGTGTATTTGAAACTGTTCTGTGTATTTTAAATTGTGTATATTTGACATTGTTGTCTATTTAAAATGGGTATGGATAAAATACTTAAACAAATGCAGCAAATGAATGCGGATTTGAAACGCGATTTAACGGAAAATATAAACGCAAAATTTGAACAGAGTTCAGCCAAAGCTGAGCTCAGTATAGCGGAATTAACTTCTAAAATCGAAGCACAAAAAGTTAGTCTAACCGAAAAATTAGATCAAAGTAATGCTGACATAAACGCCGAGATTAAGCAAAGTAATAAAGAAAGTAGTAAAGAATTAACTGCGAAAATAGACGAAAGCGTAACCGAGTTAACGGTGAAAGTCGCGGAAATCGCCGAAAAAGTAAATACGGTCGATACTAAAATCAATGAACGGTTTAAGGTTTTTGAGACCACTATGCAAAAATCGTTTATAGAACAAGTAACACGTATGGAGGGCCGGTTTAAGGAACACATAACCCGCTGTGAAAAGCAAACACTAGAGGTTTCCAAAAAGGTGGAATCCCTAGAGGTAAAAATTCACGCGGACGTGACCGAAACGCAACGACGAGTAGATAAATTAGACGCTTCAATTGTAGAGACACGATCCAACATTGACTCTAATAAAGAGAGTGTTTTACAAACGTTAAGCGACGAGATTTTGAAAGTACGACAGGAGGTACGAAGGAGGTCTGCTCCAAATATTTTGGTACAAGGTCCTGTCGATGAGAAAAATCGCGTGTATTTTACGGGGGAAAATAACGAAAACCCCATTGAATTTTTATTAGCATGTGAGAGTGAAATGGCTAGAGTAGGTTCCCGACTAGAAGAACAAGACAAAATACAGTGGGTGGTTAACGCGATGCGTGATTCGGCGCGTAAGTGGTATAACATTGTACGCGATAGAGTGTCCACATACGCGGAGTTCAAACAAAAATTTGAAAGCCGGTACTGGAACTCGCATACCCAACGACTTATGCGCAATGAACTGGAATATGGCCGTTTTGACAAGAAAATGAATATTACCGCCGAAAATTATATAATCCAGCAGGTCGAGCGCGCGAAGCATTTAACCCCAGCATTTGCGGAGATTGACATAGTCACCAAGCTTGCCTACCATTTTAATCATAACATTAGAGTAGCTGTATTTACCCAGGGTATTCGCACGGTAGACGAACTCCTCATTCTAGTGTCCCAAAGTGAGACGGTTTTTGATTTTGGTGGGTGGCGGTATAATCCCGATTTTCGCCGAAATAATGAAGGGCAGAATACGCGAGAACAATACCAGCAATCTGATCAGAGACCGAATACTAGTTCTACTCCACCCCAAACATCGTCAAAACCCCCAGATAAGACCTTTGAATACAAAGGCAAACAAAATATTGCTAGATCAAAAGGGCAATATAAGGGTAACGACGGGGCCCCGATTAGAGCTATGCAAACGGTTGAGATAGCTAGAACCGATACAATAGAGCAAGACAGCGATACTCCTAGTAACAAAGATCCCAACGAGAGGAGAAAGAATCGTAAGTTTCCAAAAAACTTGGAAACGGGCGCCTCCAGGGGGGAAGCGCCATAAATTATGCCAAAACCTATCGCAATAAAGTAGGTAAAAATAAAAAAAATGCTAGGTTTAAGAAAAGTGAATTTTATACAGAAATTTGTACGCCAGTTGACAAAGTATTTCAACCGGAAGGTAAGGAAACGTGGTTGCCCGTTAACACAATGCAACAATGGGCACCGACAAAAGTACATCCGCCAGAGCAGGAAAGTGACGACGACGTTCCCACACAGTCAGCGTGGGAAGACGTAGAAATCATATCCGGGGACGCGTACGAATTCGACGAGTACGTAGCGGAATATTGTCGAGCCACCCATAAAAATGCATATGATATACTGGATGCACTTTAGAGTTAATAATAATTGTATTATAATAATTAAAATTAAAATAAGTAATTTGTGTTTTATAATATTATTAATAATAATTATAGGTAACTTGTGTATCAATAATAATGTTTTCCTAGCGCGATAAATAATAAGCGTATAGAGTGAGCAAGAACAGCGGCAGGAAACAGTTACGTCACGCGATAACGACTACCTGACCCACATTTGAAACTAGGTCAAGCAATTAGCCGCGCGCCCGACGATAACGTTTTAAATACTGTAAGCAAAATTCCTTTATACGCGTGCCATTATTTATAAACAAAGGCTACTACTCGTTTTAAAAACATTATACGCAATAAGTTGCAAATATAATATTTTAATACATGTATTTAGAGTTAAATTGTATATAATGCAATAACATTAACACTTGTGTACGTGTCTTCAGAATAAGTAATACAATGTATAGGGAATAAGAATAATGATTACAGAATATGTGTGTAATGATTAAGAAAAAAAAAATAACTGTAATTATTACATTCATTTTTTTTTAAAGCGGGTGTGGGAATATATAACGGAACCAAATATTAACTATTTGGGGTTATATGTTTACCGCATGCTGAAACCATATTTAAATAAAAATTAACAGTTAAAACTCCATTTGAATGTAGCGCATTGAAAATAATGCTGTGTAAAGCAACGCACACGTGGTCGTTATGTAATCAGTTCGCAGTACAAGGAAGCGACCACACCCAAACTGTTAATTATTAATATCTCGGAGACTAATAAATAAAGGCGAAATCTAACATAGCCAAAATGTTTGCCGAGATATTAATAATGACGTGTGCAAATTTGATGCAATATAATTAACAATTGTAAGAGTTAATTAAAATAATTAAATAACTTATGTAAAAATAGAGATACAGTAAAGAGATTTTAGTATGTTATAAAGATAATAATTTGTGACAGATTGTATATTTTAGATTTCACACAACTTGATTTGCAACCAAGTTATTGCAAAATTAAATAAGTACAGGATATCCTGAGCGACAAAGTGGTTCCGGCGGATAATTAAATATTAGATAATAATTCTATTCTCCGTCTGTGGGAACCAGACTTCATTCTCACGGACTAAGGGAATTCTAAATTTTATGTGGTAGGGAGAGTGTTTCGACCAATGAAATCATTTCATGCAGCCCCGGCTACTGCGACGTTTTCTGGTGGAAAAATCACTCTTCTGTCAGTACTCACGAAGTTAAGACGTAGTCCTTCGATCGTCTAGTAGCCAAAGTGGTGAAGATCAACAAGAAGACTCTACGTGGTCAACACACGCGATTACGAACACACTAACTACAGATCATCTGTATAGCTCGTAATTGCTACGTAAAGGCGAGATACTCTTCAAGACATCAACCAAGCTTATTGTGTACTACCAGTTAGTCATAAGCACGCAAGAGATCCACCAGACTTCAAGACCAGACTTCAAGAATACAGCAGAGAGGCCGTCTAAATCATTGGTTAACAGCTGACGAGCAGAGCGACCGCCGAACGAAGCACACACACACACACACTCACTGACGTGCAACGTGCAAATCGACGGAGAACAGGAAGCAGTTCCAGCAGACAACAGCAGACGTTAAAATATTCACAAACAGCAGGGAAGCAGAGTGTTGCCGAATTTTGAAATCCACGACCGAATCCAGCAGTTCTAAGCAGATTACTTTCTCTAACCAAGGACTCGAATCGACGAGGGACAAATCGGGACGACATCCTCTTCAGTAACAGGAAAGCAAAATCTATTTATTTATTTTCAGATCAAATTTTATATTTTTCAATTAAAACATTGTAATTCAAATAATTCAGGTGCCAAACAAACAAAAAGCAAAGACTCTAGTAATTAAAAAGTAAATTCGTTGTGATAATCTGTATAGCAGTTTAAGGCTTTAGTAAGTTATAGTTAAGAAATAGAAGTAGTATAAAAGCGCTATACAAATCGTAACTGACAATCTAATCTTAGATCATACTGCAGTAGATCAGAAGTAGAATCACTAGAAATGAAATAACATGAACTAGACTGTCACGTCTAATTTATTTTAACTAATTATTCAAATTAATTTTAGAGTTTTATATTTTGTTTTATGAACACTTAGATTCAAATTAATTAAATAAATTTAATTAAATTCAAATCAATTAATAAAGTCAAATTTAAATTGCAATTAACTCGCAAAGAACGAGTTCAGTTTCTTTCAACTATTAGACAATCGAAAAACATCGATTCATTGTATAGACCATAAGAAAATTCATAACATTATAACCATTCTATTCTTGTGTGTTGTTGGTGTAATAAACAACGTTTTATTACCCCATATAACAGTGTTTTATTGTTGTACGATAAAGCCTACCAGTCTCACAAAACTCTCCCCCTTTAAAGTAACTTATCTTGTGTGTTATTGTAATAATTTGAGATTACTAGCTTGCGAACTTCAAATCCAAAATCCACACGCCCTAGTCGGAAGAATCTGCAAGATCAGACAGCAGGTGGGTACTCACACACAACATTACATTACAATAACGCATAGTAGTAGTGTAGTTATAATATATATAAGGCTTTCAACACACACACACACACACACACACACATTTTTTTAAAAATAGGACAGCGTATTATCTATATAACCTTTTTGTTTCAGATAAGAATAGTTTGAATATAAAATGAAAGGGTGCGTTGTATTTTGTCATGAGAAAATGCATTTCTAAATTTCGTTACATTTGTCAAAAGATCTTATTGATCAGACGTATGAGTAATTATATTAATCCTTATGTAGCAAACAATAAATTATGTTTTTTTACTTAGTAACATATGCAAATCTTTTACTTGCCTCTTAAATGTTGTTATACACACACACAATAGCCGATTGTACGATGAGTAATACGATACAAATGAGAAATAATGACATGTCGTCTTGTGTGTATATATATCATACGGCGGTAGCGTACACGTTTGAAAGTTGATGCACATTAAATTCTCTCTCTCTCTCTCTCTCTCTCTCTCTCTCTCTCTCTCTCTCTCTCTCTCTCTCTCTCACACACACATTACAGATATTGATATTAATTGCATGTATGTTCAGAGGTTTGGTGTCTAAATCAATGCATTTTACTTTCACTTTCTAATTTGACACATGGCTTACTTCCATACATAAATAGCTATCGTCCATATCCGTCTACGAGTGTTGCTAACGAAATTAAAAATGTTGTAATACATAACGTCCTGTGAAATAGATATGGTATGTTTTTTAGGACAGCCAAAAGCATGAAAGTATTATTTAAATCTGTATGGAAGTCATCTATAAATATCGGGTCAGTGCAACACAACGTAATGGACCTAACATGATTCATGTCAACGTCGTATGTATGTGTGTGCGTGTGCGTCTATGTGTTCGTGTGTACGCGTGTTTGGTTACGTTGCGTATGCGTCTGTGTGCGTGCACGTCGAATGTGTGATTACGTGTGCGTCTACATTATCGTTATTTTGTCTGAGCTATTTTAACTTCACACACACACATGGAAATGTAGGAAAAGCGCCTGAGGGCAAAGTTATGCAAGAGGTTGTTGACGACAACCAAACAAACTTGGATCAGCCAGTAGTGTTTAGGACATCAGTACATGACGCAACGGTAGTGATAGGTCCAATTAGGTTTGTTACACGTTGTGTGTTAGGTTAAAATGCAGTCCATTCATTCACAAGTCATAATTAAATAAATAACATTACTGAGATTGATATTAATTGCATGTATATTCAGAGGTTTGGTGTCTAAATCGATGCATTTTACTTTCACTTTCTAATTTGACACATGGCTTACTTCCATACATAAATAGCTATCGTCCATATCCGTCTACGAGTGTTGCTAATCGAATTTAAAAAATGCTGTAATACATAACGTCCTGTGAAATAGATATGGTATGTTTTTTAGGACAGCCAAAAGCATGAAAGTATTATTGCGCACACACACACACACACACACACACACACACACACACACACACACACACACACACACACACACACACACACATCCACAAGAATCAGATGTTTTGTATACGTTCTAGGTGAAAAACTACTGGGGATGTCTCTGACTTTAGTTGGAAATAAATAACATTACAGATATTGATGGTACTATGAGGAGCCTATACGTGAATACTATACATCAGACTGCTTGTATCTATCATTAGCAATCTAACGTTACGACGGTAGTGTGTACGTATGCGTCTGTGTGTGTTCGCGTGTGCGTGTTTGGTTACGTTGTGTACGTGTGCGCTCGTTGCGTGTGTACGTGTGTGGGTGTTTGGTTACGTTGTATACGTGTGCGCTCGTTGCGTGTGTACGTGTGTGCGTGTTTGGTTACGTTACGTATGTATGTGTGTGTGTGCACGTCAGATGTGTGATTACGTGTGCGTCTGTGTGTGTTCGTGTGTGCGTGCGTCGGATCATGACCGAGGTACGTCCTTTATTGCATGAGAATATGCAAGTAGAGCAGAGCAGACACGTTTACGCAATATCAAGTGCACACACACACACACACACACACACACACACACAAATGCCAATAAACTACATGTAACTATATTACGTCTAACATGAAAATGCAAATTATATTTCCATTACCAAAATCTGACATGTTATACTTCATTATCCTACGTAACATTACAATGTTCTGTCCTTATTGTGTACTGTGACTGAAGCGTGCACTCACACACACACACACACACACACACACACACACCAGGAAGCCACAATAATAATAGTCAACAACAACACATATGTACTTCACCAGACAAAAAAACCGGAAGGCTGAGGATGGGTACAAGATAGTACCCGAAACATGTTCCAAAAAAGGAAAAAAAAATAACATCTTGAGGTAAATTTAATTATAAATATTAAATGTAATATATATATATATATATATACCGGCATTAACAGAATATTATGAGTATACGCGACAGGATTGCCTAGTATCGTCTGAATTGGTGGGAACATCTTTGCCGAATGGATGACTGCCGCATTCCCAAATAATTATGGAACTACAAGCAGAAGGGACGGAGAGGTTTGGGACGTCCGAGGAAGCGCTGGAGTGGTCAGCTCTAGACTCTTTAATTGTTTGAGGCCGGAACACACCATCCTTTGTTTAATCCTTCCAGCTGATTATGATTACTTCCATTACCGTTTCTTCCGTCAACTCACTGACTACTACACAGAGGTTTTAGCAGAAAGGGACGTTGTTACCTCGATAGGATACTCTGGTTGCCCACTTTACAAATTTAATGTGACTGTAGAGTTAAAAAAGTCGTAACAGCTCGAAGTGTCGAGGTAACGGCGGGAATAGCCAAACTGACAAGTCCACGTCCATATGTTCACCTGTACATTCTCTCTTCCTTCAGGTATCAAATTGACGAATCATCTTCATTCATCTTAATTGTTATTTAAATAAGCAGTCTCTGTAATTCCAACTTTGTCGTGCTTACTTGCTGAACTGCGGAAGTGAATACTTTGTAATCCATAATTACTTGTGATGGTGCAACTAATGCGTCTCATGTGTCATATTAGAAAGTGAAAGGAGGATTTAGCGAATACACACACAATGGTTTATTTCGGTATAACCCTCTGAACATACATGCAATTAGTTGTATAGTAATCAGAAATGCGTGAGAGAGAGAGAGAGAGACAATTTAATAGTTTGAATTTTATACCACAAGGTAAACTATATTTTTTAAGTCGTGTGTTGTTTCCGAAAATTATTATTTAAACTGATAATTGTTTTATTAAAATCTCGCGTACGTGCCAAATTAATTGCCGACGGCGACTCTGCTCCCCCTCCTGCTAAAATTCCATCTGTCAAAAACAAAAGAATTCTCACTGTGATATCGTTAGTTATTCTCTCTCCACGCTTCAGTTCGGTCGGCAGTAAACGTAAGTTTGTGTATTATTATCATTATTGTAATGATATTTGTGTTTATAAATATTAGTTTGTAATGTATGGTTTCTTTTTTTTATAGTATAATGGAAAACGCTGCTGTAATAATTGACTTTCACTGCTTTTATGATGACAACGGCAATTATATAGTAAAGGAGTTGTCGGTTATGGACGTAACACGTTTTGCATGCAGACATTGGATTTTCGCCCCGCCTGCTACAGTCGTTACGAATTCGAAATACACTAGAACCAACTGTTGGTTAACGACAAACTATCATGGCCTAAGATGGAGTGAAGGAGAGACACCTTACGACAATCTTGTTTCAGTGTTAACAACTGTGCCGAACTGGCTTCGGCAACGTATTATTATTATTTTAAAAACGAGCGCCGCTGACGTCACGCACGGCCACTGCTACGATAGTTTGTTGTCGGTCGGTTATACACACAGACGGTTGTGCTACTACGCAATACAGCTGGCGCTGCCAGCCAGCTGTGTGTCTGTACGTTCCTGCTTTCGGAGGTTACTTGGCTGGAGCGAAACGTTGTATCGCTCTCATTTCTGCTTGATCCTCCAAGCTGTTCATCTGGTCTCGGCTGGCGGCGAACTTCTAACCAGGACTTCCGAACCTATCACTATGATAGGCTAGATAAAGTGTTGCTCCAGGTACGTGCAAGTCTGAGGGTTCTGAAAATATTCTAACCCCAAATATATTTTGCGTTTCAGCTTTCATTATGAGTTATGCCTGTGTGTGTGTGTGCGTATAGAGCAGTTTTTAATCTGGGCATTAATGCTATTACAAAATCAAATTAAATTAAATTAATTAAATTATGAATGTGAGAGTCGTGGGTCAAGTTGATTTCAATAGAGAAAATGCTAATGTATCTTGCACTCAGCTGTTTTGATGTAATTAATAACAACGAAAGACACAGCTAATCAATTTGAATATTTCAATGAAACATTAAGAAAGTAATTGCTAGACGAGCTTAATACTGTTTAATCTGAATTAGTGGCAATGTGTGTGCGCTGTTGCTGCTTAAAGTTAGTGTTGGTATTTAATGTGGACGGCCTAAGTGGCGTGATTTTCTTTATGACACCCTCTACAAGTATTGTATGTCCAGGTGCTCGACCAAGGGCGAGATGGGTGTCAGGGGCGGACGAACATCTGTCCCCCCTAATGGCAGAGACGATCTATAGCCACAATGCCGTCAGTCGAGGGCTTTTCCGATGCTAAGCTGCACCAAGGACTTTTTCCAACGCTAAGCTGCCCCAGGAACTGGTGAAACGACTGTGACATCACTGATCCGCGCCTATACGAACTATGTACCCCGGACAATCCAGGTGGGAAAATTCTGATTATATATTTCTCTCTCTCTACAACTTGTGAATGCACAGAAGCCGCCAGAAGCTCACTCGTGATGTTCTGAACACTATACTCTAGCACAAACTCTCATGTTCAATTATGTGTGATCATCATGTTATTGCATGTGTGAACATTACCACAGTACACCTAATGAAGTATCTTATAACTGTATAATGTGTAAGAAGTTACACACATACACACACATCCGCAGTTTACTGTAAGATCTAACTTTCATCTAATTAAGACCATTAGGGAGTTAATTATCTCGTGCTATCAAGTCATCTGGTCATGGCTGAGTTTTAATAACGTAGCTGGGGTTGTCTGATGCTGTAGATGAGAAACGATTTTCTTTCACACACATACTTAACAATTAATGATTAAGCTAAGGGTTCGTTTGGCTGGTTGAGTTTCGGGGCGGTCCCTTACATTCTCTGGTGTGAACTATGCTTGTGAATATGCTGGCAAATCTATGCTTAGGAGCTGAGATATTCCATTTACGTTGTCATTTATATTTGTACCTAGCTATACATATTAGGCTTCATTTATTTACTGTAGTGGGAATCGGTTTATGTGGAGGTTAGTGTTGAAATGAGGGATGTTTTGTTATTCATGTCGTATATGTGTTTGTGTGTGTAATTTTACTATATATATATTTTTTTTGGGGAATATGTAACTGATTTAAAAAAAGAGAATAACCATAAATGTGCTTGCTGAGACAACAGGCTAGCCTAATTGATATTATACAACCCTGATGGATTAGTATTGCTTTATGAATGAGATTATTACTAACTTTGACTCATACATAATCAGGCAGAAAATTTTGCAATTAGTAATATCAATTCACTTACTTTGTGACATTATGAATTAATGGAAATACATAGATATATATAATTCTGCCTTTAATGGTGTGCTCACACAATTACGAACTTGTTATGTATGTAAGATCTTACAGGTTGAATAAAGCACACGC
This sequence comes from Magicicada septendecula, assembly GCA_034769895.1. Taxonomy (NCBI): domain Eukaryota; kingdom Metazoa; phylum Arthropoda; class Insecta; order Hemiptera; family Cicadidae; genus Magicicada; species Magicicada septendecula. The sequence continues at coordinate 339,747,154 of CM068375.1, read as the reverse complement.
TTGTTGGTTAAAAGAGTTTTTCATTTGCAAGTCCTGTCATTCACCTGGGGGGACATGTCTGTAATTGTATTTGGGCCTTGCACACTTTTGCTTCCTCTAGGTTTTTTCTTTACCTAGTTCTAAATATGATGTCTCTCCCCTTTTACAAAAAAAAACTTAATAAAAATAAAATTAAATAAAATTCAAAAAAAATTACAAAACTTAGAAAATAAAAGGGGGGTTTCACAACGTATACGAACATATATAAATATGTGTTTGTGAAGGGTCTTGAGAAAAAACGTTTTTTAGAATCGAAAATAATTCATTATCATATAATAAATCTTGATGACATTGGTTGTCCAAAAGACGTACCATATCTATTTCTCGGTACGGTATGTCTTACACATTGCAATTCTTCTTCTTCTACACAGTGTACAAATCATAATGTGTACGCACTTAGAGAGTGGATAATTAATGATTTTTCTGTTATACAAACATTTTAATGTGAGTGTCTCATAGCATTGTTAATTTCGTTAGTAAACTTGTATATGCCTGCAGGCGATAACTATTTCTGTGGACTTTCCTAATATATATATTATGTAACAGCCATAATTCTGCATGTATGTACATGCAAAGCTTCAGGGGATGAAAAACATCACCTGTTAAAAACAACAACAAAAATTCTTACTGTGATATCTATAGTTATTGCCACTCCATACTTCAGTTTGGACGACCGTAAACGTAAGTTTATGTATTATTATTATTATTATTGTAACGATATTAGTTCGTAATGTGCGGTTTCTTTTTTTCAGACGATAACTATTTCTAGTAGTCTGTGGGCTTGACTTTCCTAATATATATATTTTGTAACAGCGCTAATTCTGCCTGTGTGTATGTACATGCAAAGCTTCAGGCGATGAACTTTCCTGATGACCACATCACCACCACCATTACTTTCACTAGTCTTCTTTGTAGTCATTGTTTGGTTCCACCTCGTTTGATACAGACGTCTTCACTTCTAACAAATAATGTCGTTTATCACAAAATTCAACGCAGTTTCTGCTATTGAGTACAAACGGTGTGCAGAATTAACAGTGGACAAGCAGTATCCGATCGTTAACATGTTGCATGTGGACATGAGATATGGGAAGTCTGTGCTTGTAACGTTGGAAGATTGTGAGCGCCGCTATCGTGTATATCTACCTAAGAGGTATGCTTGCGTCTTTACAGATGAAGAACTCCGTCATATAAATCCCAGCGACCTACATCTTGTGTTTCGAGGGATGAAGAACCAGACAGCGCATGTGGAAAAGTTTACCTCGTTAAGGTGACAAACTACTTTTAATAAACAATTTTTAACACTATGTGTGCATGTGTATGAATGTAGTGCAGATTCTAATTTACAAAGTTTGATGAAAGGACATTAATTTCTATTTTTAATTTATTTCACTATACGCCTCTGAACCTATATGTAATTATTTGTAAACTGCGTTACCTGTTGCAGCAACGATAACACTAGAACGATTATATTATTATTATTCAGTGATATATACATACATACAATTTACTTATTAAACACTTCAAGGATTGTAACGTCTTACAATGACTATAGCATATTTAAATCTGTTATCTGTTTATTGGACCTACATGTACATGATTCAAGCCAAACGTGTGCACGTTGTATGTATGTGTGTGATTACGTTGCGTGTGCGTCTGTGTGTGCGCGTGTGGTGTAACCCAAACGTGTGCATGTCGTATGTATGTGTATGATTACGTTGCGTGTGCGTCTGTGTGTGTGTGGTGTAACCCAAACGTGTGCACGTCGTATGTATGTATGTGATTACGTTGCGTGTGCGTCTGTGTGTGCGCGCGTTGCGTGTGCATCTGTGTATGTGTGTATGTGTGTGTGCGTCTGTGTGTGTGCGTCTGTGTGTGTGTGTGCACGTTGCGTGTGCATCTGTGTGTGTGCACGTTGCGTGTGCATCTGTGTGTGTGTGTGATATTTAACATGATTTTAATGTTGTTGTATTGTTATGTTGCAGGTTGCTTCTCCTACAAGTACGACACAATTATATATAAACTTTCGAAAAAATATCAATTTATAATGTATTTATTTAATTGTGAATTTTATATTGTGAATGTTAAAATATACATTTAATCATTTAAACAAATTATGACTTTATTTTATTTCACTCTACACCTCTGAACATGTGCACAATTAATTTATTTTTATGAACTGTTACATCAGAAGATTTGTATGAATTTCAACCACCGTTTTCATATGTATGTATAATTTTAATTTATTTCGCTATACACTAGCGTTTTGACAACGAGAGAGAGAGAGTTAAAATTATTTATTCATCACACCGACTACTCAATGTACGAGAGGGAGACAGGAGAAATGGTATGAAACCTTGCATAGTTGAAACGCGTGAGAGTGAGAGAGAGAGAGAGAGAGAGAGAGAGAGAGAGGACGTTAATATTTGTCGAATAAATATAAACTTTCTAATTTCATATACATACAGTGAGAGAGAGAGAGATATAGAGAGAAAGAGAGAGAGAGAGTATCAATTATGATCATATAGTTTGAATTTCCCACCACAGAAGAGAAAAAATGTTGACAACCCTGCTCATATAAATTTAATATACATTATAACACACGACAAATTTGAACTCATGCAAGGTTGGTACACCTGATCATATATTTTAATATACACTATAATGCATCGAGTTGGAACCACCCCCCACCCACCACCACCCACTGATATGAAATAAAAAAAACAACCTTCCACCCAACACCACCCACTGATATGCAAATCAGCTTTCTTAAAAAAATAAAAAATTATATTCACGGATGCTGGTGGTCCATTGAACCTCATCCCACCAAATCAATTTAATTAAAAAAAAATAAAAAATTTTATTCGCGGATGCTGTGGTCCATTGAACCTCATCCCACCCCCCTTGATATGCAAATCAATTTAATTAAAAAAATAAAAACAAATAAAAAAAATAAAAAAATGTATTCACGAAAATTCGCGGATGCTGTGGTCCATCGGGATGCTGTGGGTCCAGCGGTGGCGGCGTCATCTCTTAGATCATGTTTTTTATCGTTTTTTTATGTTTTTTAAGAAAGGCGGCATTCCTTTGTGGGTCAGAACTGTCAGTTTCCCTCTACTAATAGTATCCTATACATCATATGTAGCTTAGACATTTACAATTTTTCATGGTGTCCTACAACAAATAGATACTTGAAAGGCTCACTGTTATATTCATAAAGATATACAGTTTACTCTTAAAACAGAAACCAATAACAAACTTAATTTTTTAACTTATTATGAGTATAATACTACTGACTCGGAACACAAAGTTTTTTATTGGTAAAAATGTAAAATACTTACCTGGTAGCCTGAACCAGTTTTTGCTTATTACAAGCTTCATCAGATGCTGCCACTAGGAGCGCTGTCTCTCTTGTTCTTGGTGATGGCGCTATCATTCGAAAGATCGATGTTGTGTGTGTGCGGTGTGATATATTTGAATAGTAAGTGTGATTTAAAATTTATCTGTTCGTTTAGGATGTCGTTTTTATGTGCTACTTGTTCACATGTGTTGCTTGTTGCTATATTTCTAATTGTTCAAGAGTGTTTGTGTGTACGTGTATAATATCCTTGTTGCTATTGATGTTTGTGTCGTGTGGTTTGCTTCAATGAGGTGGTTTGCAAAGGTGGATTTAGTGGTGGAGTGTAGTGCCTTTGTGTGTTCAATGTATCTCTGTTTGAAGCAACGACCTGTCTGGCCTATGAGAACAAACCACACATACACAAATATCAAAACAACATGGATATTCTACTAGTACACACAAATGTCCGAAAACTACACACTCTTGAACAACTGGAAATGTACAAACACACAATAACAACATCCTAAATGAACAGACACAATTCATATCACACATACTATTCGAACATATCATACCACAAACACACACACACACACACACACACACACACACACACACACACACACACACACACACACACACACACACACACACACACACACACACACACACACACACAACATCAATCTTTCGAATGACAGCACCGTCACCAAGAACAAGACAGACACCGATCCTAGTGGCAGCCTCTGACAAAGCTTGTAATAAGTGAAAACTGGATCAGGCTACCAATTGGTAAAATTGGTAAAACTGGATTGGTAAAATTTTTACAAATAAAAAACTTTGTTCCAAGTCAATAGTATTATACTTATAATTAGTTAATCAACAGACATGTCATGGGCAACAAAATCCAAGAATTTAATTTTGACATGATAATGTTTTTTAGCTGGACATCATTTGAAATTTTATGTAACATTTTATTTACCGTCACGCTGTATGACGTCATCATTGCGTGACGTCATTATTGTATGACGTCGTGATTGTTGTAAATAAAGTTTTGTTTTGATACGTCACAATATATATATATATATATATATATATATATATTGCAACATTACAACATTGCAAAAGTTGCATAATATTATATGGTATGTGTACAAATTTTTGTACGTAAATTTAGGCATCTCATGCCTCACGTGCAGGGCGACAAATTTACATAACGTGACAATTTGGCAAATTTAATTTAATTTAAATTTGTGGAGTCCCTCGATCTTGGAGCACCAAATTTAAACAACGTTACATATACATAAATAGGGGGTCAGGTGTATCTGCAATAAGAACTCTACGGAACTTGAAATAGTAATTAAAATTTATTTGATACTATAAAAAAATATGTGCACATGGCACTGACTTCGATTTAAAAAACATTAGTTATTATTTGTTATAATGCCGTAAGGCTTAAGATATATACATCCTTACTAACTAAACATTCTATGCTACTAAATAGTATATAAAAGAAAAATCTCATTTTTAGACTACTCAGTCTATTAATATGTTTCAAAATCAATTTTTAAATCTTTTTTCTATATATGGTACGTACTCAAAAGATTAATAGTTATTACTTCTCAGTACTGTTTTCTCAAATACTAATTGTTTTTATTTATATTCTTTGTAATCATTTTATATCATATTAATTTTAGCTCTTGTTACGTTAATCGTATTTCTAAAACATCTATGATTTTTAACTCTACTATACAAGAAATATTACTCTTATTTTTAAATAAAATATTAATGTCTTTAACTGTCTTTGTATACTGTGTATGATTAAGATATGAATAAGTTGTCTATCACCTTATTGTCGTCAATCATACTCGATCATTTCTTGTTCCATCGGTGTTCGTCTTCTCCTCTTGTCCAGCGTCGGCTGTCTCTCTTCTCTCGTCCTCTCCTCTTGTCCAGCGTCGTATCGCTATAGAACTTCTTCTCTTGTCCAGCGTCGTATCGCTATGGAACTTCTTCTCTTGTCCAGCGTCGTATCGCTATAGAACTTCTTCTCTTGTCCAGCTTCGTATCGCTATGGAACTTCTTCAGTAGTGCTGTTATTACTTACAATGTTTGTCTTATAGCTTGGTTACGTATTTGGACATAACTGGCAATTTAAACTGTTTATAAAAATATTAATAAATATGCCGTGTTGACGGGCATAAGCTCCCGCTGCATCGTGGATGATTCAAGAAAGAGAACCACTGAAGCTTGCGTGTCCTATTTATACCCATGTCTTGGTCGACACCCTTCAGTGATACAAAATCGACCTGTTAGAAACTGTCTTTGGCGTCAGTTCCCCCACTCTTTGTCAAATTCATTATTTTTTACATTTCTGCGAATTGCAGAGTCCTGTAAGTATTTTTTTTATACTTATCTTATAACTAATTTTACAACACATGTTCATTGTAATTTTGGACATTGCAACTTCACCCTTTTGATTTGTACACAGTTATTTCACTATTGCACTTGTAGGCGTGTCACTTTCGCGTGGTTTTCGCACACAGTATTTATTAAATTTATTTACATTTTATGGTGCTTTTGGATTTTAATTCTTAATTCTAGTTTATGAATAATTACGGAAAAACCGTCATTGTGCAATTATTCATACTGGGGTGGCAAACTTGCCTGCAGAGACCTGCGTTCACACACACTAGCAAAATACTGGTGTACACACTTTCAGTTACATTTGTGTGTGTGTGTGCACGTTGATTCAGGTCGAAACACCTGTTCATATTTTTGTCTGAGTCAAGCTTGCAATCCATAACATGCTTATTTCTAATATATTATTAATTATTTACAGTTTATTAAGTAAATTTAAATTTTTATATTTCATGCTCAGTACATCACTTATTTGTACTGTCGCATTATTCCTCTGCTTGGTAACAAAAAAAAATTTTAATAAGTTTATTTATTATAAATTTTTTTTTATCTATTTATTTATTATTATTATTTGCAAAAAAAATATAACAAATAATAAAGAATAATATTCGTCATTTCACCCTTAATAGGAGTGTATACAAATGTCTTACCTCCCCTCTTTCGTACGCTCACTGCTCGCGACCTTGAATTAGGGTGGCTTTACAAACAGCTGATTTGACTGGTTTCAATGACCTCTGATTTATGTGTAGAACTTCTTAAATGACGTTGCGTGGAATTTACCAATTTCTTTCTTCTGTATCTCATCATATACAATGAAAGTGTTCTGTCCCACTCGCTGTCTTAACGTATACGGTCCATTATAAAGTCTGAAGAATTTCTTCGCTGTATTATCACTCCTTTTTCCCACTGGATTTGGTTTGAGTAGTATACTTTCTCCCACGTTGAATTGTTGTAACTTGTGAGTTAGATTAAATCTCTCTATTCTCTTGTTACCTCTCTCACTTATTCGTTGCTTTGCGTATTCAATTTTCACACTTATTGATACAGGTACATTTTGGTTATTAGGTTTGTTTAGATATTTAGTCCAAAATCTGGTTGGCTTCTTATCTTCTTCTAATTCCATTGGAGTGTATCCTGTTGCTTCACTATAATTTTCGTTAATGGCTTTTTCAATAAATGGTAAATATTCTGCCCATTTATTGTGTTGATTATGGCAATATATTCGTAAATATTTACCTAATTCTTTGTTAACTCTCTCAGCAAGGTTTCCTTGAGGATGTCTTATGTATGTGAGTACTGGTTGTATTCCATTTTCCCTTAACGTCCTCTCCCATTTTTCACTTTGGAATTGCACACCTTGATCACTGAGTATCTTCTTCATTTTTCCATATAACGGAATATATTTTTGCAGTAGTATCTTTAGAACAACTTTGGTTGTGGGTCGCATAATTGGGTACAGTCGGACTGCCTTGGAAAACACATCGATACATACCAATATGTGCTTCACACCTCGACTTGATCGTGGTAATGGTCCCAGAAAATCCACTGCAATTAGCTCTCCTTTGTTTTCTTCCTGTATACTCTGCATTCCTACATATGTGTGTAAATTCGCTCCTTAATTTTACATTAACTTACTCATACATTCTTACCTTCGCTTCTAAACTTCCTTAGCTCTTTTCTTAACATGACATTACTTTATCTAATACATTACTTATACAATACATTAACATTCATTACCTTTTATTACATTTCTTTAACATTACCTTTCTGATCGCTACAACTTTCTTGAAATACACTTCCGTAACAGAATACTCTTTTAGCTCGTAGTGCGTCGCATGATCGGTTACAGAGGAACTGTCTTGGAAAACAACGATATTTTTCTCGAAGTCCTTAATCCTAAGTAGTCTCTGCCCTTATGACTTTTCACTCTCGCTTTCTTCTGTGTCCTTGTATCTTCGATAAGTTTTCGCTTGATCAGCCGTTCTAATAATTATGGCAATTATTGCTCATCTTAATCATTTCTTCATATTTATAACATATCAATAACAACATTCCTTACCATCAATAATACATTTCTTAATTAAACCTTTCAAATAATATTCCTTATAACATTTCTTAATTATACTCTCTTATATTATTATTATATTATTTCTTATTATTAATAATTAATAGTTATATTATTTTTCTCATTTAAAAATAATTATTCATTCCATTCGGGTATTGAGTTCAGTGTGTAGTTAGAACTGACATCCCTCTTTATAACAATTGCATTGTCCATAGTCTACCGGACGTATATTGTTCCTTTGTAGCGTAGTCGCCGCGTTTACTATTATTCTTACCCTCGTATAATCAACCTCTGCGTTCCATTGTATTAATCCCTTGTTTGTGTGCGTACTTACCTTGTGAACGTTTGTTTTGATCGTATAAGTCACCTGTTCATCGTACAACGTTTTCATTTTGCCTGTCGGCCACTTAAAATCTACTCTCTTTCTCTCGTTACAAATGCTTCGCTCTTTCTCCGTTCTCTCGTCCCTAGTTTAGTTGAGTGAACTTACCTGACCAGTTGTCGACGGTTTTTTCATACGTCGTTTACGATAACCTCTGTAGTTTTCATACTTACAATTATAATTATCATTATTATAATTATTGTGCGTATATCTAACATCATATTTACCACAATTTTGCGTAGTGTTTCGTCTAGATAACTTACTACGTTTCTTGTTAGGCCTACAGTGATATTTATCTCCGTAAGTGTGGTGTTTTATGTGTTTCAAATGTGTCATCTTGTGTGATTTACTATTGTGTGTGTGCCTCACACTTGGATATCGCTATTAATAAGGTATGTTTTATTAACCTTTATTTGCTTCTCTTCCTTAATGTTAATTACTTTTTTATAATTATCATTAGTAATTACACATGTATTTTCAATTTGTATGAATTCTTCACATACTATCTTTTCACATATTAGCTCCGTTTGTTTATTAATTATTCCACAGACATTTTTTGCGATCGTGTCAATACGTCTGTTTGTATTAACAATTTTTTCAGTTAACTGCGCATTACTGTCAATTATACTTTGTTTTATTTCAATATTATCAATTTTTAACTCTTCTAAACTCTCTGTAATTTTTATGGTGTCCTGTCTAAAATTTTCGGACTGTAGCTCTAATTTATTTTCTAAATTTTCTGTTTGTTTTGCTAATTTATTTTCTAAACTTTCTGTGTGTTTTGTATTTATTTCATCTATTTTTCTTATTTGTTTGACATTCTCCTCTTTCACATCCTCTTTAAATTTTTCGGCTTGTTTTATGACTAATTCGTCCATCATGGCGAGTATCGTATTTTTAAATGCTTCTAAATTCAACCCTCCTGGTTCTGCCATGTTGAATAATTATTATTAAAATATTTATTTAATAGTAATTCTTTAAAAATTATTATTGATAACCGTTCCCTACTTATTTATTTATTTCTGTATTTTTATTAATAGTTATTATTAATACTCATTACAGTTACACCTGTTACATAGACAACAATATTATTTGTGGTGGGCGCCAGCTGTGTGATTACACAACAATTAACATTACATTCAGTTACTGTTTACTACAAATAATAATTACATATTATACATTTTTCATTTAACACTCTTTATATATTTTAGAGCAACCATTTAGCTACATAAAAAAATTTTAATAGTCAAATGATGGGTATCGGGTCATACATTCATGATCTACAATTTATGCCACAAATTTTTTGTACGTAAATTGAGGTATGTTGGGCCCCACGTGCAGGGCGACAAATTTATATAACGTGACAATTTGGCAAATTTAATTTAATTTAAATTTGTGGAGTCCCTCGATCTTGGAGCACCAAATTTAAACAACGTTACATATACATAAATAGGGGGTCAGGTGTATCTGCAATAAGAACTCTACGGAACTTGAAACAGTAATTAAAATTTATTTGATACTATAAAAAAATATGTGCACATGGCACTGACTTCGATTTAAAAAACATTAGTTATTATTTGTTATAATGCCGTAAGGCTTAAGATATATACATCCTTACTAACTAAACATTCTATGCTACTAAATAGTATATAAAAGAAAAATCTCATTTTTAGACTACTCAGTCTATTAATATGTTTCAAAATCAATTTTTAAATCTTTTTTCTATATATGGTACGTACTCAAAAGATTAATAGTTATTACTTCTCAGTACTGTTTTCTCAAATACTAATTGTTTTTATTTATATTCTTTGTAATCATTTTATATCATATTAATTTTAGCTCTTGTTACGTTAATCGTATTTCTAAAACATCTATGATTTTTAACTCTACTATACAAGAAATATTACTCTTATTTTTAAATAAAATATTAATGTCTTTAACTGTCTTTGTATACTGTGTATGATTAAGATATGAATAAGTTGTCTATCACCTTATTGTCGTCAATCATACTCGATCATTTTTTGTTCCATCGGTGTTCGTCTTCGTCTCGCCTCCAGCGTCGGCTGTCTCTCTTCTCTCGTCCTCTCCTCTTGTCCAGCGTCGTATCGCTATAGAACTTCTTCTCTTGTCCAGCGTCGTATCGCTATGGAACTTCTTCTCTTGTCCAGCGTCGTATCGCTATAGAACTTCTTCTCTTGTCCAGCTTCGTATCGCTATGGAACTTCTTCAGTAGTGCTGTTATTACTTACAATGTTTGTCTTATAGCTTGGTTACGTATTTGTACATAACTGGCAATTTAAACTGTTTATAAAAATATTAATAAATATGCCGTGCTGACGGGCATAAGCTCCCGCTGCATCGTGGATGATTCAAGAAAGAGAACCACTGAAGCTTGCGTGTCCTATTTATACCCATGTCTTGGTCGACACCCTTCAGTGATACAAAATCGACCTGTTAGAAACTGTCTTTGGCGTCAGTTCCCCCACTCTTTGTCAAATTCACTATTTTTTACATTTCTGCGAATTGCAGAGTAATATTTTTTTTATACTTATCTTATAACTAATTTTACAACACATGTTCATTGTAATTTTGGACATTGCAACTTAACCCTTTTGATTTGTACACAGTTATTTCACTATTGCACTTGTACGGCGTGTCACTTTCGCGTGGTTTTCGCACACAGTATTTATTAAATTTATTTACATTTTATGGTGCTTTTGGATTTTAATTCTTAATTCTAGTTTATGAATAATTACGGAAAAACCGTCATTGTGCAATTATTCATACTGGGGTGGCAAACTTGCCTGCAGAGACCTGCGTTCACACACACTAGCAAAATACTGGTGTACACACTTTCAGTTACATTTGTGTGTGTGTGCACGTTGATTCAGGTCGAAACACCTGTTCATATTTTTGTCTGAGTCAAGCTTGCAATCCATAACATGCTTATTTCTAATATATTATTAATTATTTACAGTTTATTAAGTTAATTTAAATTTTTATATTTCATGCTCAGTACATCACTTATTTGTACTGTCGCAATATAGCAACAATGTGCATATTTGCCCCGGGGTGTATGTTTTATATTGTAATTTGTGTAAATAGAATAAGGAACAGTTTTAGACCATTTTATGCAGGAAAATGCAGGCTGGAGCATGTCGAGAGTGCACCTGCGTTGATAGTTAAAAATACGGCGTGTGTGTTTGTGTGCGTGAAGCCAGCTGAAACAAGAATATCAGGTGACGCGTACGAATTGATTGTTGTAAATTAATCAGGTCTTAACAGGATTATAATAAACTAATTACTTGTGTTAAACCTGTAAGCAAAGACTTACGCCAATTATAAAGACACCATTACATTAAGGGATTTTTAACGAGTATGGTAATGTAACATTTATTTCCAAAGGTGCAATATTAAATATGCTAACTAATTAATATTAATTACTAGTGTAATTGAAGAGTAATTAATATGTGTGGTATATGTAAGTGACCAGAGAAAAATTACGCAAACAATGATATCGCTCATGTGACAAGGATGGTGATGAGCTCGCGATAATTAACCAAAAAGTGAGTGTAATAAAAAGGATGCCTTGGCGCGAACTGACAATCTCTAGCTTGTCGACAGCAGGCCTGTACCTGTCAAATCGCCACCAGTATAAATACCACTGCCAATTTTATTACACTCAGACTCAAGAAATCTACAGACGACGTTATGCTGCTACATCGACATGGACACACAGAAATCTACAGATCGACATGGACACACACACACACTACCACACTCACACCAAGACGTAACAAGACGTAAGGAGGAATTCTGGAGCATCACCAACAACAACACTTAGAGACAACGAAAACAGCATCAGAATAATCATCATCAGCAGCACCATCATCATCAGCATACTCTCACGATTCTGGACACACACACACACACACACACACACACACGCAACGGTAACGGCAGATACACGCAGGTGATACAAAAACATTTATATTTTATTGTAACGAGAGCTCTCGAAAAGAACTTAAATATGAACAGATAGTAATTAGAATTTTAAAGTAAAATAGTAGTTAGATAAGAGAGTGTAATTTAACAACAATTTGTAGAAAAGAAATACTAATCTTTTGATCTTTTGTTGTATTTTTTGGGTGTGTCAGTATAAATCAATAATAGATTGGAAGTAAATGTAAGATCATTTTTATTTGCTTATAGCAACAATAAATTCATTCTTGAATCTTATAATTATTATTTTGTTGGTAAATGAGTTGCTATCATTAATTAAAATTTGAATTCATTTCAGACACATAAATAAAAAGAATTTAAATAACTTGTTTAACATGTTTTGTTAGCTAATAAGATTATATGGGTGTTTATTTTTGTTGTATGTTATGAATAGCATAGCAGGTTATAGATTTGTAAAGCTTATAAAGGTAAATATGTATATTGTATAATGTTTAAAATATTTAATATTTAAATATTTTTCTATCAGGTAATCTTAGAATGATTATTTTGAAACGCGTTTAATTGATTATTTCATGTCAACAACATCTCACTCCTCTTTAAAAATTATTTAATTATTGTGCAACTACATATAATTGACGCAACGAGAGAACAAATCCTGCGACCTGGCCGGTGTAATACATATTTTAGTTGTGTTGAGCATATGATAATATATTTGTATAATTGTTGAAACGTTGCAATATATATATGTTTATATATATATATATATATTGCAACGATACGTTTAGCATAAGTATATGTATCAAATATAAAATATGTATAAATATGTATAAAATGTAAATAATAAAAATAATGTAATAATTAAGCAGTAGGTGTAAGAGATAATATAAGAAATAAACGTAGTATTTAATTTCAAATAAATCAAATATTTGTAAGTAAGCCTGCATATGGAATCAAATAGCTTAGTTAGTTTTAAACGCAGCAACGAAATTTGCTTATATATGTAATATATGTTAGTTAATTGAGGGTGGATAAGCACGTGAATATCATTACAAGTAAAGAGTACAGAGGATTTATTACTGGTTGTGAAATTAGTACGACTTTGTTACAAAAATTATATTCACTTTGTTTATTAATTAAAACTGCAAATTGTCATGTTATTAATTAGTGTGTGGGTTAACTAATATTGAAACCCTTATATTCACATATACGAATATCGTATACTTATAACGTGGCAAAATCTTAGCTCTTATAGTCTAAGACACATTATACACAAAAATAAGACATATATAACCTGGAATTTTACACAGACATATAATACATAACACATATATTATTACAATGCGTGATTAACACGTACAAAATTGAATATTAATATTGACTTAGCAAGTGTGGTTTTTTTTTTATTATGTACCACTTAATTAAAAAAATAAATAATTAAACATTTATAAAAATTCTAATAGAGACCATTCTATTACTTTATTTAACTATACTCCTAATGTCTCAATTAATTAAAATCTACAATTGAAGTAAACTTTCGTACTTGATTTTACGTTACAGTTACTTGATTTTAATTATATAATAAAAATATAATAAAATATAGTTTCTCTAATTACGATTTATTTATGAGATTAATAAGTTTTATGTTCTTTGTTATAAATTATTATTCTCTGAACTTTTATTAATTATTCATTATGCAAATAACAATAATAAAATTTATGTAAACTTGGATATGGAATCTAGAGCCTCCTTTTGATAGACCTCAGGGTCATTTATAAGATTGAATAAATGTCTGACTTCACCTGCATATTTCTGCAACCATTTAACTATGTTGTTACTGTCACCTGGACTCTCGAGTTTTGGGGTCCCCTTCCGGTATCACCTTCTCTGTCTCTGCGTCGTTTGGAATTACTCTCTCCGTCTAATGGATGCTGAGTTCTGACATGGACCTCTGGTCGTGATGATGTACGGCTGGCTGTAGCTGTGTGTGGCTGTCCCTGCGTCCTCTAGTATATTGCTCTATTTCCTCTCCTCTCCTCGTCTTTCCCCTCGTGGATGTCTCGAAGTTCTACGTGGACATCTTGAAGTTCATCGACGACGTTTCGACTCCTCGTAGTTTACGGTATTATTGTCTTTTACGTCACTCGTGTATATCACTAATTACTTTCACCGACGTACTGCCGGTTCCATCGCACTTTAGTTTACGTAATACGATTTAAAACATTACTTAAACTTTGTAAAATTTGCGATGGCGAGATGCGTGGACTTCACGTGCTGTCTGTTGATTCTCTGAGCAAGAGTGTGTCGCTCGCTGGGGTTTTATACTCCTGCCGGCGTTCAACTCCTGTTGGAAACTGTTCGGACAGAGTTGAACAAGTCCGCGCGTCGATTTATTAACTAATTACAACCTACGCGTCTCTCTATGAAGCGCACACATTTTTATAAATATTATTTGACAAATCGTTATGTACATTAATAAACTTAACCTATGCAAATTATGAACATTAAGGTGTGTAAACTATGGAAGTAGAGGGAAAATGAGGATTCAAACCCACAAAGGAATGCCGCCTTTCTTAAAAAACACTAAAAAACATGATCTCAGAGATGACGCCGCCACCGCTGGACCCGCAGCATCCCGATGGACCACAGCACCGCGAATTTCCGCGAATAAATTTTTTATTTTTTTAATTTGGTTTTTTTATTTTTTTAATTAAATTGATTTGGTGGGATGAGGTTCAATGGACCACCAGCATCCGTGAATATAATTTTTATTTTTTTAAGAAAGCTGATTTGCATATCAGTGGGTGGTGTTAGGTGGGAGGTTTTTTTATTTCATATCAGAGGGTGGGGGGGTGGTTCCAACTCGAAGCATTATAGTGTATACTAAAATATATGATCAGGTGTACCAACCTTTGCATGAGTTCAAATTTGTTGTGTGTTATAATGTATATTAAATCTATATGATCAGGTGTACCAACCTCTGTAGTATTATTATAGTGTATAGATATTTTATATGAGCAGGGTTGTCAACATTTTCTGCGGTGGGGGGAGGGAAATTCAAATATGTGTTATATAGTGTATATATTAAAATATATGATCAGGGTTACCAATCTTAAATTATTGTGTGCGTGTATAGAGCAGATCTGCCAACATTTCTTTCTCTTCTGTGGTGGGAAATTCAAACTATATATGATCATAATTGTTACTCTCTCTCTCTCTCACACACGGTGTGTATGTCTCTCTCTCTCTCTCTCTCTCTCGTTGTCAAACGTTATGCTCACCGGCATTATAGTGTATATTAAAATATATGATTAGGTGTACCAACCTTTACATGAGTTCAAATTTGTCGTGTGTTATAATGTATATTAAATCTATATGATCAGATGTACCAACCTCTGTATTATTCGTCCTCTCTCTCTCTCTCCCTCTCTCTCTCTCTCTCACACGTTGTGTATGTCTCTCTCTCTCTCTCTTGTTGTCAAACGTTATGCTCAAACCGTTCTCCTCTCTCTCTGTGGTCAGTACCGAGCGCATGTATATGAAATTAGAAAGTTTATATTTATTCGACAAATATTAACGTCCTCTCTCTCTCTCTCTCTCTCACTCTCACTTGTTTCAACTGTGTCAACAAATAGTAACGTCCTCTCTCTCTCTCTCTCTCTCTCTCTCTCTCTCTCTCTCTCTCTCTCTCTCTCTCTCTCTCTCTCACTTTCACACGTTTCAACTATGCAAGGTTCCATACCCTTTCTCCTGTCCCCCTCTCGTACATTGAGTAGTCGGTGTGATGAATAAATAATTTTAGCACTATCTCTCTTTCGTTGTCAAAACGTCGTCTTCATTTTTCAATGTATTAAATAATTAATTAATGCAGTCAGTGTGATTGATCCTTGTTAGAAATATATATATTTGGCGTCAATGAACTACTTACCTGTTATGTTGTTACAGACAATACTTCTGTTTTAAGGTTGCAGTTTACACACACACACACACACACACACACACACACACACACACACATAGGTTCAGTAGTGTATAGCGAAATAAATTAAAATTATACACACACATGAAAACGGCGGCTGAAATTCATACAAATCTTCTGATGTAACAGTTCACAAAAAATAAATTAATTGTACACATGTTCAGAGGTGTAGAGTGAAATAAAATAAAGTCATAATTTGTTTAAATGATTAAATATATTTTAACATTCACAATATAAAATTCACAATTAAATAAATACATTAGAAATTGATATTTTTCGAAAGTTTATATATAATTGTGTGTCGTACTTGTAGAAGAAGCAACCTGCAACATAACAATACAACAACAACATTAAAATCATGTTAAATATCACACACACAGATGCACACGCAACGCGCGCACATACAGACGCATACGCAACGTAATCACACACACACACACACACACACACACACACACACACACACACACACACACACACACACACACACACACACACACACACACACACACACACACACACACACACACACACACACACACACACACACACACACATACATATGCATACGCACACATACGCAACGCGCCCACACACAGACGCAAACGCAACGTAATCATACACATACATACAACGTGTACATGTAGGGCCAATAAACAGATAACAGATTTAAATATGCTATAGTCATTGTAAGACGTTACAATCATTGAAGTGTTTAATAAGTAAATTGTATGTATGTATATATCACCGAATAATAATAATAATAATATAATCGTTCTAGTGTTATCGTTTGCTGCAACAGGTAAAGCAGTTACAAATAATTACATATAGGTTCAGAGGCGTATAGTGAAATAAATTAAAAATCCATTCATCAAAACTTTGTAAATTAGAATCTGCACTACATTCAAACATACGCACACACACACAATGATAAAAAAATTGTTTATTAAAAGTAGTTTGTTACCTTAACGAGGTACGATTTCCATATGTACTGTTTGATTCCTCATGCCTCGAAACACGAGATGTAGGTCGCTGGGGCTTATATGACGGAGCTCTTCATCTGTAAAGACGCAAGCATACCTCTTAGGTAGATATACACGATAGCGTAGCTCACCATCTTCCAACGTTACAAGCACAGACTTCCCATATCTTGTGTCCACATGCACCATGTTAACAATCGGATACTGCTTGTTCAATGTTAATTCTGCACACCGTTTGTACTCAATAGCAGAAACTGCATTGAATTTTGTGATAAACGACATTATTTATGAGAAGTGAAGACGTCTGTATCAAACTAGGTGGAACTAAACAATGACTACAAAGAAGACTAGTGAAAGTAATGGTGGTGGTGGTGATGTGGTCATCAGGAAAGTTCACGTTCATCGCCCGAAGCTTTGCATGTACATACACACAGGCAGAATTAGCGCTGTTAAAAAATATATATATATTAGGAAAGTCAAGCCCACAGACTACTAGAAATAGTTATCGTTTGAAAAAAAAAAGAAACCACACATTACGAACTAATATCGTTACAATAATAATAATACATAAACTTACGTTTACGGTCGTCCAAACTGAAGTATGGAGTGACAATAACTATAGATATCACAGTAAGAATTTTTGTTGTTGTTTTTAACAGGTGATGTTTTTCATCCCCTGAAGCTTTGTATGCAGAATTATGACTGTTACATAATATATATTAGGAAAGTCGTCAGAAATAGTTATCGCCTGCAGCAAGAATTTTTGTTGTTGTTGTTGTTTTTAACAGGTGGTGTTTTTGCATGTACATACATGCAGAATTATGGTTGTTACATAATATATATTAGGAAAGTCGTCAGAAATAGTTATCGCCTGCAGCAAGACTTTTTGTTGTTGTTTTTAACAGATGGTGTTTTTCATCCCCTGAAGCTTTGCATGTACATACATGTAGAATTATGGCTGTTACATAATATATATATTAGGAAAGTCTTCAGAAATAGTTATCGCCTGCAGCCATATACAAGTTTACCTAATGAAATTAACAATGCTATGAGACACTTACATTAAAAATGTTTGTATAACAGAAAAATCATTAATTATCCACTCTCTAAGTGCGTGCACATTATGGTTTGTACATAGTGTAGAAGAAGAATTGCAATGTGTAAGACATAACGCCCCAGGAATGTCTTTTGGTACGTCTTTTGGGCAACCAATGTCATCAAGATTTATTATATGATAATGAATTATTTTCGATTCTAAAAAACGTTTTTTCTCAAGACCATTCACAAACACATATTTATATATGTTCGTATACGTTGTTAACACTGAAACAAGATTGTCGTACGGTGTCTCTCCTTCATCCCATCTTAGCCCATGATAGTTTGCCGTTAACCAGCAGTTGGTTCTAGTGTATTTCGAATTCGTAACGACTGTAGCAGGCGGGGCGAAAATCCAATGTCTGTATGCAAAACGTGTTACGTCCATAACCGACAACTCCTTTACTATATAATTGCCGTTGTCATCATAAAAGCAGTGAAAGTCAATTATTACAGCAGCGTTTTCCATTATACTATAAAAAAAAGGAACCACACATTACAAACTAATATTTATAAACACAAAGATCATTACAATAATAATACACAAACTTACGTTTACTGTCGTCCGAACTGAAGCGTGGAGAGAGAATAACTATCGATATCACAGTGAGAATTCTTTTTGTTTTTAACAGATGGAATTTTAGCAGGAGGGGGAGCAGAGTCGCCGTCGGCAATTAATTTGGCACGTACGTAAGATTTTAATAAAACAATTATCAGTTTTAAATAATAATTTTCGGAAACAACCCCCGACTTAAAAAAAAATATAGTTTACCTTGTGGTATAAAATTCAAACTATTAAATTGTCTCTCTCACACACATTCTGATTACTATACAACTAATTGCATGTATGTTCAGATGGTTCTACCGAAATAAACCATTGTATGTATGTGTGTGTGTGTGTGTGTGTGTGTGTGTGTGTGTGTGTGTGTATGTATTCGATAAATCCGCCTTTCACTTTCTAATATGACACATGACACTCATTAGTTGCACCCATCACAAGTAATTATGGATTAGAAAGTATTCACGTCCAAAACAAACATCGGCTTTCCCCTACCACCAGAGACCAATATATACTCAACAAATTTAACGATAAATTCTCATTTGACTCGCTTGCGTGCACTGACAAATCTATCACGACATTTTTAATAGTTGGAAGACTGTATTATTGTGCAATCGCAGTATACGCAAGTTCCTGTGTGTAGTCAACATACAATAGTTTTGGTGAGTATAATTTATTGTATGTACAGATTTTATTTAAACGTAAAATTTATTTGCATTAAAACATTATTTAATACATGTATGTGTATGTTCAAATCACAATTTATGAAATATATTCTTACCGTATTTTTATATTACACTTCTAATTGAAGATATATATATTTTAATTTAATACATGTGTGTGTAAGCGTATGCGTATGATCAAATTACAATTTTCTGAATATATTCTTAACGTACTTTTATTCTTAACGCACTTTTAATTGAAGATATATATTTGAATTTAATACAATTTTCTGAAATATATTCTTACTGTACCTTTTATACACTTCTAATTGAAGATATATATATATTTTTAGGTATAACTGAATTTATCGGATTCACACTGACTGCTTGCGTGCATTGATAAATCTATCTCAACAGTTTTCTTTTAATAGTTGAAAGACTGCTTGAATTATTGTACGTCTCAGTATACACAAGTTCCTGTGTGTGTGTAGTCAACATACGCTAGTTTGGTGAGCATAATTTATCAAGTGCATTATTTATTGATTTAATACATGTATGTGTGTGTGTGTGTGTGTGTGTGTGCGTGATCAAATTATTATTATTATCTGAAACAGAACAGTATATATAGATTCGAGTGGTATGTAAGACGCTGTTATATGTTACTAGTAAAAATTATTTGCATTAAAACATTATTTACTGAATTTAATACATGTATGTGTATGTTCAAATCACAATTTCTGAAATATATTCTTACCGTATTTTTTTTATATTACAGTTCTAATTGAAGATATATATTTGAATTTAATACATGTGTGTGTGTGTGTGTGTGTGTGTGTGTGTGTGTGTGTGGGTGATCAATTTTCTGAAATATATTCTTACTGTACCTTTTATATTACACTTCTAATTGAAGATATATATTTTTAGGTATAACTGAATTTTATCGGTTTCACACTGACTGCTTGCGTGCGTTGATAAATCTATCTCAGCAGTTTTTTAATAGTTGAAAGACTGCTTGAATTATTGTACGTCTCAGTATACACAAGTTCCTGTGTGTGTGTAGTCAACATACGCTAGTTTGGTGAGCATTATTTATTGATTTAATACATGTATGTGTATGTGTGTGTGTGTGATCAAATTATTATTATTATTATCTGAAACAGAACAGTATATATAGATTCGAGTGGTATGTAAGACGCTGTTATATGTTACTAAAATCATAGCAAATATTTTCA
This sequence comes from Magicicada septendecula, assembly GCA_034769895.1. Taxonomy (NCBI): domain Eukaryota; kingdom Metazoa; phylum Arthropoda; class Insecta; order Hemiptera; family Cicadidae; genus Magicicada; species Magicicada septendecula. Next base: position 339,726,443 of record CM068375.1, on the reverse strand, counting down.
TTCTAAGCATATTTACTGTTTAATAATAATAATTACAACCCAACGAATGATATATATAGTTTGATGCTTTATAAGTTTGTGTACATTGGTTGTATATTGTAAGCATGAAAGTATTATTTAAATCTGTTTGTGTGTGTGTGCGCGAAAATAAACTTAATTTTCTCGATCTAGCAAATAGTTGGTCTAAGCGTACATGTATTATGTACAAATTGATATATAAAACGTTTACGATACACTAACATAATACCAGCGTTATAACAGTACCTTTTGTTTTTCAGTATTCATTCATTCTCACTTGAAGATCATGGCTAACCTTCAGCAGGAACGTGGGGAGGAGCAGACTGAACAAGGTAAAAAGTCCAATACCAATTGTCACAGTTAAGAAATTATTTTTGTAATTATGTAGTGTGCAAACTTGCTGATGCGAATTAACGTTTGAGTCATACTATGCCTATTGGTGTGTGCATGAAAAGTCTCACTCTTAACATCGTTTAGAAATTGACATGTAGATGAAAATTTTTCATGTTCCTTCATAGGTTTGTCACCTTCTTTCCAATCAACTAATTCAATTCCACAACAAAAGCATTTAACTCTATCGTCTACGAATGACATACTATGTCCACAAACATCGAAATTTCTAGGGTAGAAGTAGAACCCCGCAAACGCTAACTCGTCGGGGCTGATAAACGTCACTTCCCAATACTTGAATGATTTTATTCTTTCACTTTCAATACTAAAATCAGGAGTAGCCGACATCTTCACGGTTTGTAATAAACTGACATATTACCCCCCGACGAGTGTTATTTATTTACTACAAACATGAATTTGTGTGTACACGTTATTTATCAATCCTATTGGTTACTAATACTCATGTTTCTATTGTTTCAGTTGTGACTCGGTTTTATATCGAGAGGAACAGTAGTGTCCGAGGGTGCATCACAACCTTCGACTACATTCCAGTGAACGTCAACGCGTCGGATCATGACATAGTATTCGTAATGACTGAGGCACGTCCTTTATTGCTTGAGGATATTCAGGCAGAGCAGGCAGGTTTACGCAATATCAAGTGGCATATTGCGTGCAGGATACGTTTTACCAAAACCGTGGTAGATGGTGACAGTGGTGAGGAGAAAGAGGTAACGAAAGACGCCGTCTTCCACGGACGTTGTCGCACGTTGCTCGCGGACGACAGCGACGAGTTGAATTGTCTACTCGATGAATCCTACGATAAAATCTTCAATAGCATATCTAATTTTACCCGTGACGGGAGCGGATGGTCGGTGGATGCTGTACTGAAGCTGGAACTGGTTGTTGGACGGTACCAGCCTCTAGCAGCGTCCTCCTACCTTCCAACCCCGCGAAAACTCTCACACACCAGGGCAGTAGTCAACATCAGGAACCCCAACGATGAAATGTGTTTTCTGTGGTCTGTTCTAGCCCACATACACCCTCAAGAACGTCATAGAGACCGTGCTTCAAAATACATCCCATTCATAAACACATTAAATATGTCCGGTATCGAGTACCCTGTTTCGTTAAAGTCCATTTCCAAATTTGAAGCACAGAATCCTAACATTTCTATAAACGTTTTCGGCTATGATATAGAAGACAATATCAAAAATGAATCAAAAAATGAGGTTTACCCTCTGAGAATTACCCCGAATAAGGACAGGTCGCATCACGTTAATCTTTTGCTTCTGACCGATACGAATAGCCGAAAACATTACTGTCTTATCAGTAACATGAATAGATTGTTATCATCCCTAACAAAACATAACAATAAATCATTTTACTGTGACTACTGCCTGCATCGTTTCACCACAGAACATGGTCTGTCCGATCATCTCCCCTACTGCACACCTTACGGCGAGCAGAAGACCAAAATGCCCACGGAGGAGGAGAAGTTTATGTCCTTTAAAAATTACGCGCACTGTCTTAAAGTACCCTTCACCGTCTACGCCGACTTCGAGTCCCTCATCACTCCGCTTCAATCGTGTTCACCTGGTAACAACGTCCCGACGACAGTGCACGAGTTAGGTGAATTCTACTCCGTCGATAGCAGCGGTGCCCGTCAGAAACTAACTTCTCCTCCTGTATCGTCCACATCATACGAAGCGATGCATATCCCGTCAGGTTTCTCCTATGCTATCGTCGATCATACGCACAGCCTTTGGAGAGAGGCTAAAGTTTATCGGGGTGAAAACGTTGTAGACACGTTCTTCTCGTGGTTGTTGAAAGACGCCGAGGATATGATGAAGGTGGTACGACATAACGTACAATTAATTATGTCCGATGATGACAATGTTGTGTTCACTAACGCCACCGTTTGTCATTTGTGTGAGCGCCCTTTGACAGACGATGACAAGGTACGCAATCATTGCCATCTTACGGGGAAATTCTTGGGAGCAGCCCATAATAGTTGTAATCTGAGTTACAAGATGCCTCGTCATATCCCCGTCTTCTTTCACAACCTTCGTGGCTACGACTGTCACCATTTAATGCAGGGTTTAGGGAAATATAAGGACGAACGCGTATCCTGCATCGCAACATCCAGCGAGCGTTACGTGTCGTTCTCCCTGGGTCCCTTGCGTTTCGTAGACTCCTTTCAATTTCTTAATCGCTCTCTGGACACACTCGTTACCAATCTGTCCGCGTCCGGGAGCCAATTTCCTTTGCTCAGAGAGGAAATGCTTAGACGGGGTTTCGATGAACAGACCAATCTGCTCGTACGCAAGGGGGTATACCCATACGAGTACGTTGACATTATTGATCGGTTCAACGAAACAAGTCTACCCGCTCGTGAACACTTTGATAACCGGTTGATGGAATCATCTATTTCGGACGCAGATTACGAGCACGCGCAAAACGTGTGGAGTGCATTCAATCTGCGTACGTTTGGAGATTACCATGATTTGTATTTGTTGACAGACGTAATGCTGCTGGCCGATGTCTTTGAAAGTTTCCGAGACATGGCCTTACGCGATTAGTGCTTGGACCCCTGTCATTTTTACTCGCTTCCCGGACTCGCTTGGAACGCGATGCTAAAAATGACCGGGGTCGAATTAGAACTGTTGACAGAAATAAATCTACATCTGTTCCTCGAATCTGGGATCCGCGGAGGCTGCGCGATGATATCCAACCGTCATGCAGTCGCTAACAATCCTCTGATTCCAGATCAGTACGATGTTTCGAAACCGACCTCCTTCATTCTGTATACGGACTGTAACAATTTATACGGTGCAGCCATGTCGCAACCACTCCCTTACGCAGACTTCCGATGGCTCGATCGTAACGAAATCGAGTCCTTGGACGTACGTACTGTGTGTGTGATGATGCTGACATCGGGTACATCCTCGAAGTCGACCTACACTATCCTAATACCTTACACGACCTGCATTCCGACTACCCGCTTGCACCTGTGCGCCAGCGCATAACACACGATATCCTTTCTCCCTTTTCCAAACGTTTACACGAGAGTATATACAGCTCATCGTATAACGAATCAGGGTCATCCGTAGAGAAGTTGTTAACAACTTTGGAGGACAAACAAAATTACGTTCTCCATTATCGAAATTTGAAATTGTATTTAAGTCTTGGTTTAGAGCTGAAAGCGACTCATAGGGTGCTGTGTTTTAAGCAAAGCGCTTGGTTGAAACCGTTTATCGATTTCAACACCCGCAAGAGGCAATCAGCCGTCAACAGCTTTGAAAAAGACCTTTTCAAACTGATGAACAACGCCGTATACGGTAAGTCGCTGGAGAACGTACGGAAACATATAGACTTTGAACTAGTCTCGAATGAACGACGGCTTCAAAAACTAGTTTCCACACCCAGGCTAAAACGTATGATTCGTTATACGAACGATCTGGTGGGGCTTTCACTCCGTAAAAAATCCATTGTTCTTTCTCGTCCCGTGTATGTTGGCTTCACGGTGCTTGACGTTAGCAAAACAATAATGTACGACTTTCATTATCGTTATGCTGTCGCCAAGTACGGCCGCAACGTTAAATTGTTAATGACTGATACAGACAGTCTGATGTATCATATTCAAACATCAGACTTGTATGCAGATATGAAGAAGGACTTGCACGTTTTTGACACCTCGGATTACCCTACGTCTCATCCTTATTATAGCCTTAAGAACAAAAAGGTTGTTGGACTGTTCAAGGATGAAACGTGTGGTCGTCCTATTAGAGAATTCGTAGGTCTCAGAGCGAAATGTTATTCGTTCCTTGTGGCCCACGAAGATTCTAGCAATGCGAGTCAAAAACGTGTGTGTAAAGGTGTGCCTCGAGTTGCTATTAAGAGGAGTCTGCGACACGATATGTATCGCAAGTGTCTCACTGATCATTGTCCGTTTTCTGTCAGTGCGCTGTGTTTACGTAGCGATCATCATACGTTGTACACGATGCGTGTAAATAAGCAAGCGTTGTCACCGTATGATGATAAGCGTTATATATTAGGCAATGGTCGTGATACCCTTGCGTACGGACATTATCGGATACATGCCGACGACGATGACGACTCTGCTCCTCCACCTGCTAAAATTCCCCGTTACACCACTGGTTAACAAAAAAATTCTTACTGTGATATCTATAGTTATTGCCTCCTCACACTTCAGTTCGGACGGCAGTAAACGTAAGTTTATGTATTATTATTATTATTATTGTAACGATATTTGTGTTTATACATATTAGTTCGTAATGTGTGGTTTCTTTTTTTCAGGTGATAACTATTTCTAGTAGTCTGTGGGCTTTCCTACTATATATATATATATTTTGTAACAGCACTAGTTCTGCATGTACCACGTTAAGGTAACAAACTACTTTTAATAAACAATTTTTTTATCATTGTGTGTGTGTGCGTATGTTTGAATGTAGTGCAGATTCTAATTTACAAAGTTTTGATGAATGGATTTTAATTTATTTCACTATACGCCTCTGAACCTATATGTAATTATTTGTAACTGCTTTACCTGTTGCAGCAAAAGATAACACTAGAACGATTATATTATTATTATTATTATTCGGTGATATATACATACATACAATTTACTTATTAAACACTTCAATGATTGTAACGTCTTACAATGACTATAGCATATTTAAATCTGTTATCTGTTTATTGGCCCTACATGTACACGTTGTATGTATGTGTATGATTACGTTGCGTTTGCGTCTGTGTGTGGGCGCGTTGCGTATGTGTGCGTATGCGTATGTATGTGTGTGTGTGTGTGTGTGTGTGTGTGTGTGTGTGATTACGTTGCGTATGCGTCTGTATGTGCGCGCGTTGCGTGTGCATCTGTGTGTGTGATATTTAACATGATTTTAATGTTGTTGTTGTATTGTTATGTTGCAGGTTGCTTCTTCTACAAGTACGACACACAATTATATATAAACTTTCGAAAAATATCAATTTCTAATGTATTTATTTAATTGTGAATTTTATATTGTGAATGTTAAAATATATTTAATCATTTAAACAAATTATGACTTTATTTTATTTCACTCTACACCTCTGAACATGTGTACAATTAATTTATTTTTTGTGAACTGTTACATCAGAAGATTTGTATGAATTTCAGCCGCCGTTTTCATGTGTGTGTATAATTTTAATTTATTTCGCTATACACTACTGAACCTATGTGTGTGTGTGTGTGTGTGTGTGTGTGTGTGTGTGTAAACTGCAACCTTAAAACAGAAGTATTGTCTGTAACAACATAACAGGTAAGTAGTTCATTGACGCCAAATATATATATTTCTAACAAGGATCAATCACACTGACTGCATTAATTAATTATTTAATACATTGAAAAATGAAGACGACGTTTTGACAACGAAAGAGAGATAATGCTAAAATTATTTATTCATCACACCGACTACTCAATGTACGAGAGGGGGACAGGAGAAAGGGTATGGAACCTTGCATAGTTGAAACGTGTGACAGTGAGAGAGAGAGAGAGAGAGAGAGAGAGAGAGAGAGAGAGAGAGAGAGAGAGAGAGAGAGAGAGAGAGAGAGACGTTACTATTTGTTGACACAGTTGAAACAAGTGAGAGTGAGAGAGAGAGAGAGAGAGAGGACGTTAATATTTGTCGAATAAATATAAACTTTCTAATTTCATATACATGCGCTCGGTACTGACCACAGAGAGAGAGGAGAACGGTTTGAGCATAACGTTTGACAACAAGAGAGAGAGAGAGAGACATACACAACGTGTGAGAGAGAGAGAGAGGGAGAGAGAGAGAGAGGACGAATAATACAGAGGTTGGTACATCTGATCATATAGATTTAATATACATTATAACACACGACAAATTTGAACTCATGTAAAGGTTGGTACACCTAATCATATATTTTAATATACACTATAATGCCGGTGAGCATAACGTTTGACAACGAGAGAGAGAGAGAGAGAGAGAGACATACACACCGTGTGTGAGAGAGAGAGAGAGTAACAATTATGATCATATATAGTTTGAATTTCCCACCACAGAAGAGAAAGAAATGTTGGCAGATCTGCTCTATACACGCACACAATAATTTAAGATTGGTAACCCTGATCATATATTTTAATATATACACTATATAACACATATTTGAATTTCCCTCCCCCCACCGCAGAAAATGTTGACAACCCTGCTCATATAAAATATCTATACACTATAATAATACTACAGAGGTTGGTACACCTGATCATATAGATTTAATATACATTATAACACACAACAAATTTGAACTCATGCAAAGGTTGGTACACCTGATCATATATTTTAGTATACACTATAATGCTTCGAGTTGGAACCACCCCCCCACCCACTGATATGAAATAAAAAAACCTCCCACCCAACACCACCCACTGATATGCAAATCAGCTTTCTTAAAAAAATAAAAATTATATTCACGGATGCTGGTGGTCCATTGAACCTCATCCCACCAAATCAATTTAATTAAAAAAATAAAAAAACCAAATTAAAAAAATAAAAAATTTATTCGCGGAAATTCGCGGTGCTGTGGTCCATCGGGATGCTGCGGGTCCAGCGGTGGCGGCGTCATCTCTGAGATCATGTTTTTTAGTGTTTTTTAAGAAAGGCGGCATTCCTTTGTGGGTTTGAATCCTCATTTTCCCTCTACTTATGGAAGTTATGGTAAAATTTCACACGGTAGCTGAGCGGTTCCCACGATCATAGTTACGTTTTCCACGACCACGGTTACCTCTTAGTATCGAATTGTAGCGCTGGGCGCCAGCTGTGTTTCTACATATGTCGCTGATTCGTGTGATTTCTAGTTTTCGTTCAGCACTTCAAAAACTGTGTAAAATTTTCCATAATACATAATTTAACTTGTTCTTCATTTACACACTAACACTAACACACACACACAAACTGATACCAAACGGTTGCCTGCAGCAATGACGTCACAGTTGCCGGTCGAGGGGTGTTTCGTCTTCCTTCGCTGCGTTTAAAACCAACAAGGCTTGGCAATTCCATATGAATGTTCACTTACAATTATTTCCTTATTTAAAATTAATTAATACGTTTGTTTCTTTTATTTATGTCTTATACCTAACGCTTAATTATTACATTATTTTCATTATTTACATGTTTCACACGACTCATACGTGCGTTCGTATGTTCTGATACCGCAGTCAGGGGTTGATACGGAGACTTATGCTAAATGTATCGTTGCAATATATATATATATATATATATATATATATATATATTGTAATTTGACGAGACTCTCTCGTTTTTAAATTTTTTAAATTATTAGTCTCAGGGTTGTTTATTTAATATTGGGGTCTCGTAATTTGTTTATGATTATTATTCAAAGCTCGTACTTTATTATTAAGTTGTCGGTTAGTGATTTATTCCACCCAATTCAACCTATTGTTGAATCCGGTAGTGAATAAATCGGTTACTTACACTTTTTATCGCCGTTTTAATTGTCAGTTTATTTGGTTTAGAAAATATTTTTTTTATTCACTTCTTAGAATTGATTCACTTGAAGTTCCGTTGGGTCTCCGTTGATCAGCGGTGGTGAGATGATCAGTAATGTCCTGCCTATACACTAACATAAACATACACAAACATGATATTTACGATAATTTATACTGTGTAATAATATATATAGGTCGGTGCGGTTGGAAAAAATCATTCCATTTGAATGATTCGCTCTGGAAGTCTGGTACCAACCGTCTCGTTTTTCTCACTAAGCTGTATTTATTGATTACAATAAAAGCCAACTCTTTCAAAGGTTCAAATGACAATAATGATTTATTCAATTCTAGAACAATAAAATTTAGTACAATAATATAATTTACTTTCCTTTTGGTTAATAGTTAAATTCGAACATGGACTCTGAAACATTTAAAAATCTCAAGTTGGTATGACTGCGTTTGGCTAGTCGTATAATTGTTGGTAAACAAATAGGTTATGAAGTGTTATTAAACTTGTAATGTTATTAATAATAGTAGTAGGTTCTTTGAGTCTGCAAAATACACATATTTAATAAAATTGCTACGGTTATAACAAGTAGATAAAATATAAATTCATGGATTATTAATTTGAAAGAATATAAAATATGAACAACTGTTCATGGTTAAACATTGACATTAAGATAGGTTTGTGCAACCTTGTTTGTTTAAAAGTTATTAATTATTTGTTAACAAGTGATAATAATTATTAGAATTCAGTGTCATGGATTATAATCATCTCCAAGACTGGATGTACCTATCTCAGGTATTTGTAATTCATTGGATATATTTATGCCACCCTCTGGTGTAACTCTTACTTAATTATAGAAACAAAATATTGAACACTCTTATCTTACTAATGGTTAGGGCACATACTCCCTTCATTGGTTATACAATGTCTTTACTTATACTAAACATTCGAATTATACAAATAGCTAAAATTGTCATTAATTATACCGTTCAATTTTGACATTGTTTATCTGTATTACAGAGTTCCCTTCCTTTAGGAATTGGGTATTTAATTGATTAACTGATGTTAATTCAAGTCGCTATTAGCGTTCTGTTATATCTATTACTATACAATCATAATATAATAGTTGTGGGTATTGGTACTTGCGTAACTGGTCGTTCGTAGTGTTTACACTTTTTTCTTAATTTTTTAAATTAATTAAAATTCTTTAATTAATTAATTAAATTTTTATCACTGCACTACACTCACTCCTATGCGCATGTACTCCGAATTATTTTCACTTAAAAATATACTGCACTATTTCTTCAGTAGACATAACCTCCACTCATGGTTTGAGGTTAGCGTATGTTTACATCTGGACGCTGTCAAACGCACGTTTTATCTGGAGAAACGGCGTGCATGTAGTTCGCCTCGTTGCTGGTAAAAGACTGTCTTCGCTTCCTCTGTCGGAATGATGCATTTCGTATTTTTTATAGGATCTGATTGGTCAATATATTTTAATTCGTCAATTTTCGGCGGACTTCGTCAAAACAGACACTTACAAACGCGTCACTTTTTGGGGTCGAGATTAAGAATTTTTGGTCGACATACCCACACGGAAGGGTTCAGCATCATACAATTATTTTTATAAGTCCAATATCTTACTTATAACTGCACTGATGTCATTTTAATTACCCTCATTGTTTCTAATTTTTATGACGATTATTTTGAATCCCCTTATCATATATTTCGGATTCGGGGTTGCTGAAATCGCACTTAGTATATACACTTAGTGTCCATTAAGCTATTAATTATTATTAATACATTGTTTTTATTCCATATTCGATGGTAATAACGTATTCTTAACTTACTGTACAATTTTCCCTTAAAACTATGCCTTAATATTAATACTATGTCCGTTTTCATAGATTCAAACCTAGGTCTATGACTATACATATTTGTTTTTTCTTACATTTTAATAATACTAATATTTAACTAATTTCTAACATGGCCTATTTACACATTAATGGGTTTAGTCACTATTGACAGTGTTCTTTTTCCCTACATTATTAGTTTATTGCCTTAATTATTGTTTGTTAAGTAGGCTTGTCATACTTCATGGAGTTACCTTACTGTATGCTTGGTACTCTATACATATTATTCTGATTGTTATTCAAATTATAATTATAATGATCTCAATGACATGGTTATCAATGTGCTGCAGTTCATTCTTCATTTGTATTTGTTATCACCTTGGTTTAGTAGTTATCAAGAGTGCTTGCAGCTAGTTGTTACTATAGTTTTGTTGTTATTATTGTTATATTGATTATTTAGATAGTTATCTTGGTTGAGTTTATTCATCTGAACAGTATTCTGTCCTACTTCAAGTTGTTAGTTGAGTTACTACCTTTGTATAATAAGTTTATAACATAATTTGTTTGCATCATGCATCTTTGTTATTACAAGCCTATAGTTATATTGGATTACATTTATATAGCTTTTATATTTATTTACTATATCATCTATTGTGTACAAAATGTTCCTTATATTATCTAGTTACTTCCTAGCTCAATACATTCTGGTTTGATATTATTTTGGCTTTGTTTTTCTTAAGTTTTATTGAAAACTGGTTGCCCAGATTAGGTTATGTTGCATGTTTGGTAAACAGTAATGTGTTGCTGCTGGCTGTGTATTTCTGCATTAATCTGGTTGATTGGCTTTTCATTCAATGTTTGTACATTGGTTATTGGTTATTATTATTGTACCTTTGGTTTACTCTTTTATTGTCTTAATTATTGTTAATTAGTGGGTTTTTACTAACATCAATCCCACTGTACAATTGGTAATTTATATTTTGGAACCTAGTCTTCTTTTTTATATCTACACATCATTTAGCTAATATAAACTTATGCTATTCTTATTCAGTTTCTTGGTGACTCTTTATTTACAATATTTAGTCCTTATTGATTACAGTTTATTCTACATGGACAAGGAATGTATTCATCAAATGAGTTGTGGTCAGTGTTGACTTTACCATACAGCTTAGGGATTTATATCATGTAATTAATTAACATTTCTTCTTTCTTCTTAGTACAATTATTCCTTTATAGGTTTATGTTAGTTTGTTATATTTCAATTTCTTTCCCTTTTTCCTTGTGTCTGGTCTGGATATCTTCCTTCTTCTTTTCTTCACTGATCTCTTTCTCACTCTTATTTATTTTATACATGATGTTGTTTTCACTTGTCTCCTTCGCATTGTTTCTTCTTTCTTCTTTCTTGAGGTCGTTATTGTTGTGTTCTTCTCCCTGATTCTTCATTCTTCTTTTGTTGGGTTTTCATTGTGTTCTTCTCACTGATTCTTCTTCTTTTGTTTCCTTGTTCTTCTCACTGATCTATTGGGTAAGGTATGTTAGTCGTCTCGTCTTTAGTCTTCTTTTCTTCTTTATTGGTACATTTACTAGTGATTACTCTTTCATGATACTTCACTTATTTTAACATATGATACTTTCTCCTTCTGTATCCATGGTGGTATTCTTGACCTTCTATGTATTCTTAACAGTAGTGGCTTTCAAATTAATTTTCGGTATGTTGGTGGATGTAGTGTTATATGTACCGTTACAATATATATATATATATATATATATATATATATATAGATAATAGTGAAATATAAAACAATGAATATTCAGGTTTACTACTGTTAATGTATAAAATCCATATATTACCAACTACTGGCTAAAACAAATGAAATACAGCGTATGTACATTTAGTCTTAATAAGTTTTCCATATTATATTAATTATGGTTGCAGAGTACCTCATCTTCCAGATGATGGTCATTCACAGTTTCTTCTATATTCGCTTCTTCTTGTACAATGCCTGATGAAAAATCCTAAAATAACGAAAGTAATATATTTACATTTATGGTACCTTATGAGGTTTGCCCAAAATGTAATGATACTGAAGTGGTAACACTTTGAAATCAAGGATGAAAAACCGATAGCTAATTTTGCTATAGCAAAAGAACATTTAGTGATTTTCAAAACTAATTTCATCTTCATAATATTAACACATTTTGTATCTGTTTTGTCTCAGTCACAAAAAGACTTCAATAATATAGACTAGCATTAAGCAGTCAAATTTTGTGTCAGACTTAAAGACATTGAAACTGAAACATTTAACAAATTATGTATTCTATAATAATGTATGTTTAAAAAGAGCTATGTCCTGGGCAGAGATACAAAGTATTTTCAAGTCCCTATAAAATTGTGGCAGATGCAGCCAGTTTAGGACTACACCACCACCCCATAGACTGATAAAAATGAGATTGAAAATGAGAGATCTCGTGAAGTTTGTTCACAATTTGTTTCATGAACTACATTTAGCAACAAAGAAAAATTGTTAAAGAATTAGTTAGAAAAGCGAAAGAGAGTGCATGGAATGATTTTGGAGAAAAATTGGAAAGAGATAGATGGGAAAATCAAAAGCTTTTCTTCAGAGTATTGACATCTTTTAGAAAAGAATAAACTGAGAATGATATATGTATATATAATGCTAATGGGAAAATACTGACAGAAAGAGACGATATAATGAATAGATGGAAAGAATACTTTCAAGGACTACTAGGTGGTAAGGAAATCAACAAAGATGATCATAAAGTCAATATTAATGAAGAAGAAGATAGAGAGGATGGTGAAGTTGCAGAAGAAGAAAAATAACGATGCATGAATTAGAAGTAGTGATTAAAGGACTTAAAAGTGGGAGATCACCTGGAGCAGATAAAATTACAGCAGAAATGATAAAGAATATGGGGAAAAATGGGAAAGAAATACTTTTAGAAATTATCAATAAATCGTGGACAAGTGTAGACATACCAAGATAATGGGAGGAAGCATTGATAGTTCCTATTTTTAAGAAAGGTAACGCAAGAGATTGTAATAACTATAGGGGTATCAATATGTTAAAAACAATTGTAAACGTTTATGAGCAGATAATTAATAATAAATTGGTCCCAATTTTAGAAAAAAGTTTGGAGGAATCGCAGAGTGGCTTTAGATCAGGGAGAAGTGTGCAAGATCACATATTTACTCTGCAACAAGTAGCTGAGAAGTCGAAACAACAAGATAAATTGGTATGTTTGGCTTTTATTGATCTTTAGAAGGCTTTCGATAGTGTGCCTAGAACAAAAATATGGGAAAGTTTAAAAAATAGAGGAATAAGGAGTAAAATAATTAAGGTAGTACAGAGGTTATACAAAAATAATGTAAATTATGTAATTGGTAAAAATATGAGGTCGTTAGGATTCACAACAAATTATGGATTAAGACAAGGAGGTGGACTGAGTCCGACATTATTCAACTTGTACATGGACGACATTATTAAGAAGTGCTTACTGAAGGTGAAGAAAATTCATGTTTGATGCAGGAACTTACGAAGTACAGAAGTAGCAGAAGCGGCTTTTGGGGATGATGTAGTGCTAATGGCTACAAGTGAAAGGGCGTTACAGGGTAATTTGAATGTATGGAATGAAGTTTGAATGTATGGAATGTGGTAATGGGGGAGAAAATAATAAATATAGAGATTGGAGGAGTGAAGATAGAACAAGTCAAACAATTTAAATATCTAGGGGTTATAGTAGATAGTAATGGGAATCAAGAAGCCGCATTAAATGAAAGAATTGAAAAGGCAATAAAAGTATACTATGCATTAAACAATAGATTTATAAATAAGAAGGAGATATCAAGAAAAACGAAAATGGGTGTGTATAAAACAGTAGGCCTACATAGACCGGTTTTAACATACGGATGTGAGACGTGGGTGCTATCCAAAAGCCAAAAAAGTACAATCCAGGCGGCAGAAATGAAATATCTTAGGAGAGTAGTAGGAGTAACAAGGAAGAAGAGAGTTAGGAATACACAAATAAGAGAGGATTTATAAATGATATAGATTGACACATGCAGAGAATGGATAGTGATAGAATGGTAAAAAAGGTTTGGGAGCCAAAATCAGGAGGGAGAAAGAAGAGAGGAAGACCGCGAATGACTTGGGATGGAATGATAGGAAGCATTTTGAGAGAAAGATGTTTGTGGTGGAGTGAAGCAAAGACATTGTCAATGGATAGAATAAGATGGAAAAAATTTGTATATAGAGTGTAGTTGATGTAACGCGACACCAATATGGTATAAGGGTATTTTGATAATAAATAAATGAACTACATTTTAAATCACGAGACTGTTGATCCATGATTTGAGTCCGGCCAAAGATTTTGGACTCCTGGTCACTTCATCATGATAATGCTTAATGCCACATTGTACTTTCTGTGAATAAGTCTAGGCCAGTTCCTGTGGTACTCCAGAATCTACTTTCCCAAATGGTCTATGTGATTATTTCTTTTTCCAAAAATCAAAAGCAAACTCCATTACCACAATTTTGAAACTGTTAGGAACATTCAAAGGGCTGTAATGCACCAGTTAAAGGCACTGGTAGTTAAAGACTCCAGAGCTGTTTTAACTCAATGGGAACAACGTCTTCCTAAGTGTGTGACTTCCCAAGGGAATTAAACAAGTTTTTTGAAAGGGTAATTACATCCATGTCTGGAAGCGATTAAGCTGTTCATGTGTCAATAATTACGTTTATACAAGAGAATCTCATTAGTTTTCAGGCAAACCTTCATAACACATTACAATTGATTGTGAAAGTGTGTATAATGAAAATATGGAATAGAAGAAATTTCATCAATACATACGTATAATTTTTTATTAACTACTGTAGAGACAATAGCTAAAAATTACATTTTGCATGCAAGAAATAAATAAAAAAACAAGTCATACATCGAATAGTAAATGAAATACAACAGACATAGAAAATATTCTATTCGAACGTTCAAGTATTATAAAATGAATATACTTCTACCCATGTACCCAACACAACTGTATAGTGTTAATCACCAGCTAAGTCGTAGGATTTTTGTGTGTTCATTGCGTTAAGTATATGTGGTTGTACAATAAGCTTATTTTTAAATAGAGGAGTGAGACGCTGATGACACGAAATACTTAATTAAAACATTGGAAAAGAATCACTTAACTGTTTATTAAATATCGAAAGAAAATTAATTGATTATTAAAAATTAAAGCTAAAAATTCAGGATATTTTCTTTTATAAGGTTATAGACTGAAAACGTAACATATCTTTGATATTCGACAAACATTAATAACATATAGCCATAAAATACGCGTATTTAAACATATATGATAAACAAATTATAAATTTCTTTTAAATTGCTTGCGTGTCTGCAAACTGCAAACCGCATACGAGACCTTGGCCTGGGAAGAGATTTATGCATACTCAAGCATCAGTTTCACAAGGTCGGTCAAGAAGTCTTACATCAGACGAACAAAAGCCATACCTGCTGAGAAGTGTCTGTCTGAGAGCCGGATAAAACCAGTTTTTGTGCGCAATAGTAGTGGACTGACGCCAAGGCTAGCGTGTTATTCAGTCGCATCCAGTGTTGCCAGGTCTTCCGAAATTTCGAAATATCTTCCGATTTTTTTTAATATTCCAGAAAATACGAAATTTGGTGTAAATCTTCCGAAATTTTTCCGACGCGAGTTTCAGTGAGAGTAGGAAAATGACCCGCCGCGGAAAAAGACCAGCGTCGCATGCAGCTAACTTCAAGTACGTCATCGCGAGAATCGCAGCTTTCTTCTACCTGAGTTAGCTCATGCGACGCCGCGGGTTATTTTCCTACTCTCGTTTCAGTGCTATGTCCCATTTCTAGAGTTTTGTTTTTGCATACGATATGACGTCAAATCTGGTGTTTCATTGCAACCGTAATTTTAATTGCTTTCAATAAAAGTTTATAGAGGTCTTGTACAAAATTATAGTTCCTTCCTCTTGTCACAAACAATTATGACCACCCATACACAATAATATAATAGCCATTTTGCAATATGCACTTATTTTTACCATACTGCTTATTTAACTAAGAGTGACTAATCGTTATTGTTTAGTCTCAAGCTGACAGAATCGCACTACATGACTGCACTTGAATAAACATATACTGTATATGTTTTTCAGAAAAAAATTTCTTCATCCCACCCAGACACGCTGACTTTCCTTACATATGGTTGTATCTAAGCTTCTAGAACAATACGATGCCCTAAGATTTTTTTTTATTGATGCCACGGGTAATGATAGACTTTTGGCAAACAACACAATTTTGCAGAAATTAAATGATGGTGAAACCAAATTATTTCTCCAGTTTCTTGATTTTGTCTTGCCAATATTTAACTCCTTAAATCTAAAGATGCAATCAGAAACCCCTCAAATCCACACCATTTACCGTAATATTGAGGGAACGCTGAAAACAATATTAGACTTCTACATGAAGGAGGATTATCTAGAAAAACCCCCTTGAAGGATGTTCAATATCGAAATCCTTCTCATTTTAAGCCTCTTGATGAACTGTACTTAGATGCGAAAGTTTTTCTGAATACTGAAACAAATAAGACTTTAACTAGTGAACAGATGAAACTTCGATGTTTAGAGTTCTTTATTGAATGTGTCCAACAGATTTTTAAAAGATTTCCTTTCGCAGATACTGTAATGAAAGAATTGGAGGCTCTTGACCCTAGTTGTGTTAGAAGCAAGAAAATTTCATCTATTGCCACTCTGGCGGCAAAATTTCCGAACTTAGTGAAAGATATTCAGGAACTTGACACTGAGTGAAGGATACTGAGAAACACAGAGGTAGACATAGACAGTAAAAATCCAACAGAATTTTGGAATGCCGTGCGTAATATGAAAAAGGAGGATGGTTCACCTATGTTTCCGAAGCTGTCTACCTTTATGCGATCACTTCTGTGTTTACCCCATTCATCCGCCAGTGTTGAGAGAGTATTTTCTACTATAAACTATACGAAAACTAAAATCAGAGGCTGAGCAGCTGAGCACCCAAACGATCTTCGGACTTCTGCGTACCAAAAGAAATACAAAATCTGCATCCTGCTATGATTTCAAAGTTGGAGCGCAGTTTACAAATTTGATGAATAACAGTATCTACATGATTGGCGGGGATGACGACGTGGGGTAGGAGGAGGTTTAGAATATACGACAACGTTGGTAAGTGAAAAATATTTGGGATAATAATTATACTGTATACAGTATATTCTTTCCATTTAAGCTTACTACATTTTCTTGAGATTTGTCAAAACAACTTCCGAACTTTTTGGCAATCTTCCAAAATTTTCATGTCAAATCTTCCGAAAAATTGTTTTCACACCTGGAAACACTGGTCGCATCTAGGAAAACTTATGCAGCAGACACAAGAGAACCGTGTCTCTTACACAAAGTTCGGAACACAGTGAAAAATATTAGAAAGTGTCCGGTACGGGAATACCACAATAAAAATTGTATTATCGTTAGAAACTGTACGGAGAGGGCAGATGTCAGCGGCCGCGTCTCTCTCACTATCTCTCTCTCTCTCTCTCTCTCTCTCTCTCTCTCTCTCTCTCACACACACACACAAAGTCAAGCATCGGTAAAGTGCAGCCTTATGTTATTTTATTGTTACGACGGTGTACTCGATCGTCGTAGGTACAATGGAAACAAAATAAGTACAAGACATCAATTAAGTCACTAATCACACCTTTAATTTTTACAGTTAAACAGTTCGTAATTAACAACACAGTTTCTACAACAAATCAAATGAAAATTGTTCACACGCAATAAAATGTCCACTAAATTAAACACAATTGTATTACAATTATACCGTCCGATTATAAAACACCACTCTTAACTAATAACCACTTGAACCCGACAAGTGGGGTAACAAGTAATTTCGCCCGACAATAACTCGAACCGCGCTGTCAATATATCGCACTAATTCTGAATTTTAAGGCCGCTGCCGCCATGTATTTATACCTGCGATCACATACCAGAATGTTCCTAATTGCATCTTAGCGCTCGTGTGAACTACGTAATTAACTGCGGCCTTGACACAGTCCGCGCGGCTGGCGCCTTCGAGAAACCTCTCGAAAATGCGTCGACAAGCACGTACGCCACACGCGTTACATCGAGATTCTTCTGGCACATTCGACAAACACGTAGATTGTTCTGTGATCTCGTAACACTGCCCCATCCTTAAGCCTGTTCGTCCCGAACTGGCAAACCGTCTCTGAAGTAATACTCGACCAGGCAATCTAGGTGGACGTCCTTGCGAAAGATAATTCTCCCGTTCGTCGAATTCAGTCTTATGTGATACGAACATCACGTTCCCAGGAATGCGAGTCTTCCGCTCAACCACTAGTTTTGCTGGAATCACTCCCGTTGCGTAATGTACTGATGACGTAAACATCACTCGCCGATCCAAGTTTGTTTGGTTCTCGTCAACAACCTCTTGCGTAACCTCATCTTCAGCCACTTTGCCCTCAGGCGCTTCTAACAGCTCAGGAAGAAACAAGAGTTTGTCTCGACACCCATAGTTGGCTTTCCAATCACTTCTTTTGTCGTTACACTTTATTTGCATTTCCTCTGCTAGTTCTTCTTCCATTTCCGCTTGCAATAGGGAGGGTTCCTCTTGACCAGACCTGCTGACTTTTTCTTCAACTAATGCCACTCGCTTAATCGAATGGTTGATAGACCCTGCCATTTTACCCATGCAAAGCTTTATCTTCTCTTGACCAACCTTCAGGACATTCTCTCTTATGTCCACAACGAATCCGTAGGCATTCATAATGTCCGTGGCAAGAATCATTTCATCAACAATGTCTGCAACGAGCATTTGGTGGCTAAACTCGAGAAGACCCAGGCGTACATGTACGTCTACCTTTCCTAGCAATTTGACGGGGCTTCCAGTTACAGTCAGTATTGTACAAGAGCTAATTAGAGGCTGGCGGTTGCTGACTAAGTCAGGGCGCACAGTGGACACTGTTGCGCCCGTGTCAACTGTAAATGATTTTGGTTTACCTTCCGCAAATCCATTAACAATCAAGTTTCCACTCGTCTTTATGTACCGTGGAAATTGTGTGGTGTTCTGGGGCTTTACTTCTCCAATTGGTGCGATCACTCTCTTCTCTCGATATCTTCTTCTCCCAACAGTCTACCTGTAGATGACCACGTTTTCCACAGTTGTAACATTTTGGTCTTCTGTCCTTGTCAAATCGTTGCGACTCTCTTGAACTTTTGAATTGTTTGTCCGACAACATTGTTTTTCTGCACCCATCAATGTGATAACCGGCAACGTGATACAGGGATCTTCTGACTCCAATGTGGTGGCACAAACCCATTAATGTAGCGGAACGCTGACTTGGCAGCTTCAAACTCTAGGGCGTGAACAAGAACTTCTGAGCTATTTCGGTGTCTTGCCATTCGTAACACTTACTGAAGTTCACAATCTCCGATGCCATCAATACATGTCTGCACCACAAAGCTTATTCGGAAGTCTTCTGGTGCTTCAGGACAGGCCAATCTAATAAATCTGTCGACACTTGCTTCAAACTCTTGAAGACTCTCCCCGGAACGTTGTCGTCTTGTTCTTAACTGAGCGTAGTACACCTCTCGCAAATGTTTATCACCGTAGCGTAATTCTAGAACTTTTATAAACTCGGCATAGATATTCTGGCTGTCAGGTGGCACTTTCTGTAGTAATTCTGCCGCAGGTCCTTTTAACGAGAGAACGAGTGAAACTGCCTTGTCTTTCTCCGTCCAATTATTTGCGCATGCAGCAGCTTCGAATTGGCGTAAATACGTCACCCATTGCGTGCTTCCATCAAAAGTTGGGGCCTTGGCATGAATGGTCCCAACCGCAGGCGACGTGACATTCTCTATTGACTTATTTTCTGTGTCTTTCTCCGTCTTTATCATTGGTACAGTCTGTTCACAAAGTTGTTTTGGTTTTAACTTCAGGAACTGCTCTCTTATGTTTGCCATTGAGATTTCTACTGCAGATATTGTATTTGACATGGTTTCTTCTATCACGGTTTCTTCTAGCTTCCGTTTTATCCGCTTCTTGCTTACGTTTTTCATCCTATCGTTTTTCTGCTTCTTCTCTTTCTTGTCTTCGTTCTTCTTTTTGTCGTTCTTTCTGCTTCTTCCGCCTCCTGCCTGGGTTTCTCATCCTCTCGTTTCTCCGTCTGTTACAACAGCGCCTGTAAATTTTCCATCATCTGACTGGCATTCATTGTTTACCGATTAATTACGAATGACAGTCTGACTTTGAACCATTATTAGAAATTTGAACTCATAGCAGATCATCTACAAAAATAATATTAAATTTATCAAATTGAATGTAGACTATTTATATTTTAGTAAAATAATATTTTCTTTTATAAAATGTTTTGTCTGTTTTCACGAT
Organism: Magicicada septendecula; assembly: GCA_034769895.1. Lineage (NCBI taxonomy): Eukaryota > Metazoa > Arthropoda > Insecta > Hemiptera > Cicadidae > Magicicada > Magicicada septendecula. The sequence goes on along the minus strand of CM068375.1, from coordinate 339,706,171 downwards.
TGATCTTTAGGCAAGTGGTTGCAGTGTCTTTGTAAATTTTCATTCATAATTTACATATAACTCAATCGTTAATTACTTGTTAATTGCAGTAGTAATTAACTTTAATTTGTGTAACATTTTTATTATTGCACTTTTCTGCAATAATTTTGTATCGCCATAAGGATTTAAATGTACTTATTCTAATGGCGTTTTTAGACTTATGTTATGTCTTTCATAACAGATAAAAAAACATATTTATTTATTTTCATTAATCATGTCAATACCTGATTTACTAATACAAACCTAAAATTTGTATGTACATAAAGAATCTCCCCTGTCGTAGTACAGGTGAAACCTGACCTAACGGCCACATTTTTTCAGCGATCGCCTCTGTGAACGGCCACTTTTCTGAAGAACGAATTTTATTTCTCATATGATCAGTGTAAATTTCCCCTCCATTAAACGGTCACCTCTTCCCTCGGCCAACGGTCAGCCCCTAACGCGGTCTTTCACCTGTTTAAGTGGCCACCGAGATGTTTAGTAATCTGGAATTCAGTATTTTACCGCAGACAAAACATTGTAGTTTCACAACACAGATTTCTAAGATTAGGTTACGCATACAGTCCAGGCCGGCACAACACAGTCAGCAGTATTTAGGACGAGAGCACGTTCTACGCGTCAGCCACCGGTACACGCGCGCAGGCGGTACCGGTCAGTTGCGGCCAGATCACTTTTATTATCCTTTTGTACCCGGTCAATTGCGGTTCCGGTCAGTTGCGGCCTAGCGACATTTTTATTTTCTCTTCGTCAGTTGCACCCCACACCCCTATTTTAAACATTCGACATGATCTTAATTATATTCAGAAAGAATTTTTGTTTAATGTATATTTTGTTGTAGCCCCATTCTTAGATTTCATTTCTCTACACCGAATAAAAAGAGTAATTTATTTATTTTTGTATATATTTTGTACATAATGTTTACAACACACCTTAACTCCGCGGATTCTTGTGTTGTTGCCGCTAACAACAATTAGCTAAAAGTCTTAACTCAATCGTTAATAAAAAAAAACAATTCAATATTACATTAATATGTTCAACTTCTACATTGCATTTGTTATTGCACAATGTTCTGTTGCAACACACACACACACGCACACACACGCACACCCACACACACCTTGGAAGCAGGTAAAGAAATAAAGTAGATAAATAATAATCAACCATATAATATCTCGATGTGGTTTATTAATTACTAAAGAAAGTGGACAGTATGTATTGTTTTTTAGATTATATTCATTCAAAGTGTAATGTATAATGTATACGTTGTATTTATATTTTGACACATGCGCTTCTTATCGCTGTATTCACTTTAAGAAAACGTTTTGAGCATTTTGGCTGAGCACATCGATCTTCCCATCGTTTTCTTTGTAGCGGAATGCGTTGATTGCTTGTAATTCTTCATCCTCGAAGTAATTAATATGTTATTTACTTAAAAATTATATTCATTCACAGTCTAATAAATAAAGTATACGTTGTGTTTATATCCTGATATATAATCCAACAGCGTCCATATGTGCTTCATAATCAATAAAATGTCTGTATTCATTAATGTTTAGTAAAACGTTTTGAGCGGCTTGGCTGAGCACACCGATCTTTCCTTCCTTTTCTTTGTAGCGAAGTGCGTAAATTGTTTTTAATTCTCCATCCTTGAAGTAATCAATAGCATCATATAAATATACACTGCATTGCAAAGAATTAGCAATATTGCGTGCTATCTGCCACTGGAATTTTAAACTTTCTTTAGTAAACTCTGAAGCACGTACCGACATTATGTCCGGAGACGAAGTCATTTCATTTAATGAATAAAAAATTTGAAATCTTCCAATTTATATACTCGTGTCCCTTCCACCGATTGGATAACTCTTTGGTATACAGATAATTTGTGCGTGTGTGAGTGTGTGTGACAATCCCCTTGTATATATATACCCGCGTTTACTGGTGTATTTAACCAGTGACACTGCAGTAACCAACAACACTGATACTAAACACTATGGAGGGACCGGCTAACGGTATCGCACTGAGAGCGTGTTTACAAATGCCTACTATTAACACGGCTCCGCAACAGAAGTCTTCTGATAAATCTACGCAAACTGTACGGTGCCGAGTAAGATTACTAACACCAACAACAACAACAACAGAAGCGGTGACAGTACCATCAGCAGTAAAACCGATAACGGCTCAATCATCAGCAGAAACGGCTCAATCATCAGTAGAAACAGCTCAATCATCAGCAGAAACGGCTTCAGCAGGAGTAAAACCGATAACCACAAATACAGCAGCAGTAAAACCGATAACGACGAATACAGCAGCACAAACGGCTCCATCAGTGGCTCCAAGCTGGGTGAACGACAGAATGAGACAAGTATATGAAGACAGGCTGATTCATAAGTGGTTTTTTTCACCGGGGCGACTGAGTGAGGAGAAAACAAAAGATTTAAAAATAATTGTAATGAATAATAAAAAATATAAGGATTTAATTAAAGATCTAGTACAAGATTTGTAAATACTATTGTTTTAGTTATATGTATTTGTGAATCCCTCTTCTATATTGTTTATTGTTAGTCTCAAATCAAGTGTTCCGAATTCTTTGGGTGAGCGTACAAGTTTGTGTTATAATTGTGTTACTCCCAGATTTAAATATAGTACGACTCAGCGTTTCTTCAAATCAAGTGTTCTAAATCCGTTGGGTGACCGTAACAGTTGACGCACAAGTTTGTGTTACAATTGTGTTACTCCCAGATGTGAATACAGTACGACTCAGCGTCTCCCCGCTTTATATAGTCCTACCACAGAATATTAATTAGTACTGTTACGCAATATATATGATTAATCCATTTCACCGTGTACATAAAAGCACGCGTATACGATCCCTCCCTTGCAGATCTTCAACATCAGTGCAATCGATGAAGTTTGTTCTAATGTTAGACGGTAGTGCCGCGGCTGTTACAAAACATCGGCTACGAACGAAATTGGAAAACATCCGTCGATACAAATAATACATACAGATATTATTAATTTAAGAGAAAAATACCATGTTTATACGAAAGGAACGAACATGGGATATAATACTGTAGCGTGGTACTGCGAGTACAAAATGCGGTTAAAACTGACCCAAACGAAGAAAAAACACTAGCCATTACGGATCGTTCTCCTTACGCACCGTTCGTTTACGCAGCGTACTTTGATACACAAAGACCCACTGTTGAGGAATTTGAATCGTTAATTCCCGAATGGTTTAAAGAATACGGACAAGAAAACTACGTTTTATTTTTAATCGATACAGATATCGAAACGTGTTTAAAACGTATTAAAACAAGAGGGTTATTTGACATAGCTTTTGCAAATGAAGAATATTGCGAGATTCAAAATCAATATTTTTCTACCTTGGCAAAAGTTTGCAATTTAGAAGTAATAGATGTGAAAGGAATGACACCGACTCAAGTTATAAACAAAATAAAGAAGAAAATAGAAACGTTCACAAAGGGGGAAATACTTTTCTCTTGATATATGATGTCTACAGTTAGCCTTGCGTTACGCTTACACAAGACTTGTGTGTGTAATTATTTTTATTCAGTAGTGTGTAAATTTTGTCACTAGTTCCACACTTAAACAAAGTGTTTCTGTATGTAATTGTTTTCACTCAATACAGTGTAAATATTTCACGGGTTCTGTAAGATTTGTAACACAGTTTTCATTATTTTCTTACATTTGCCACGTGGTAGTCGATGCGATGACAATGATGGTGTTTTTTTTGTCTCAATGTTTTCATTGTTTTATATATATTTTTAATTCCGTCCCACTAGTAATTAATGACACAAAGTGTTTGTGTATGTAATTGTTTTCACTCAATAATGTGTAAATATTGTCACTGGTTCTGTAGGATTTGTAACACTGTTTTCATTATTTTCTTACATTTGCCACACCATACGTGTGGTAGTCGATGCGATGACAATGATGGTGTTTTTTTTTTTGTTGTATCAATGTTTTCATTCTTTTATATATATATATATATTTTTAATTCCGTCCCACTTGTAATTAATGACACAAAGTGTTTGTGTATGTAATTGTTTTCACTCAATACTGTGTAAATATTGTCACTGGTTCTGTAGGATTTGTAACACTGTTTTCATTATTTTCTTACATTTGCCACACCATACGTGTGGTAGTCGATGCGATGACAATGATGGTGTTTTTTTTGTTGTCTCAATGTTTTCATTGTTTTATATATATTTTTTATTTCCGTCCCACTAGTAATTAATGACATTAAATACATTATTTTATACGCACAGTTTGATTGTATAGCATACAACATATTCTATACAGGACGATCAATATGGTGATAATAGTTGTGTATTAACACCATTTAAGAGTTCACTACCTCGTTATATCGAGAATCCGTCCAGACTTCGGTACATTCGGTTCTGTTGTAGCGCAAATTATTTGCGACAAACATCGCCACATTAATAGCATATTCACACTCTAATGACAAAAATCACGAACAGTTGAAAATAGCATAAAAAGAGCGATAAAAGAGAGAGTGATTTCGGGTCTGTTGAATGTTAAAACACTATCACCATTAGTGTTTTAGGATATGTTTATTAAAAATATTTACACACACACACACACACACACACACACACGCAAATACAAAAATATAAAAATACAAAAATATAAAACTACAAAAATATATACACTCGACCCGAGTGGGCGCGGCGCAGGGGGCTGGCGCTGGTGGTAGTACTCGTGGTGGTGGCGGCTGGTGGTGGTGGTGGCGCTGGTCCGGTTGCTCGCCCTAGAAATTTATTTTACGTTATCACTTTTGATTGTACATTTTGTACCAACAAAACTGTTTACTGATTCTGAAATAAGCGATTGTCGTACCAAATACAAAAGTTAAAAATTGCATACGACAGCTAGTTGTTTAAATTATAGGATTTCGTTTTATTATAATACAGTACACTGTTTACTGTTTATACCATAACGATACAAGATAAAATTAATAAATTAAAACATTGTGTAAAGTAGGCTACTCCAAATAGATATAGAGTGATATTGATTTTATAATTTAATACAGATAAGACCGAAATAAAAATTGGTCGTACAAAATATAAAGTAAATTTATATTTAAGTTAAAATATATATAAGTATAGTTAATTGTTTAAACAAAATTATAGTAATTCACTTTTAATCGTACTGTTTACGATGTAAATATTATTATCGTACAAACAAATGTTTAAAATTGTATACGCCATGAACTAATTTATTATTTTTTTAACACACAAATTTAATTTATAGAGTATTCGAAAAAGAGATATTATTGATTGATTAAATAATTACTTTTTATTATAAAACCTGTACCAATAACACTGTTTATGGGTATTGAAATAAAAAGTTGTCGTACAAAATATAAAGAAAAATTGTCTACACCAACAACTAGTTGTTAAAAAAAATATGCAATTCACTTTTAATCGTACTGTTTACGATGTAAATATTATTATCGTACAAACAAATGTTTAAACTTGTATACGCCATGAACTATTTTATTATTTTTTTAACACACAAATTTAATTTATAGAGTATTCGAAAAAGAGATATTATTGACTGATTAAATAATTACTTTTTATTATAAAACCTCTACCAATAACACTGTTTATGGGTATTGAAATAAAAAGTTGTCGTACAAAATATAAAGAAAAATTGTCTACACCAACAACTAGTTGTTAAAAAAAATATGCAATTCACTTTTAATCGTACTGTTTACGATGTAAATATTATTATCTTACAAACAAATGTTTAAACTTGTATACGCCATGAAGTATTTTATTATTTTTTTAACACACAAATTTAATTTATCGAGTATTCGAAAAAGAGATATTATTGATTGACTAAATAATTACTTTTTATTATAAAACCTCTACCAATAACACTGTTTATGGGTATTGAAATAAAAAGTTGTCGTACAAAATATAAATAAAAATTGTCTACACCAACAACTAGTTGTTAAAAAAAATATGCAATTCACTTTTAATCGTACTGTTTACGATGTAAATATTATTATCGTACAAACAAATGTTTAAACTTGTATACGCCATGAACTATTTTATTATTTTTTTAACACACAAATTTAATTTATAGAGTATTCGAAAAAGAGATATTATTGATTGATTAAATAATTACTTTTTATTATAAAACCTGTACCAATAACACTGTTTATGGGTATTGAAATAAAAAGTTGTCGTACAAAATATAAAGAAAAATTGTCTACACCAACAACTAGTTGTTAAAAAAAATATGCAATTCACTTTTAATCGTACTGTTTACGATGTAAATATTATTATCTTACAAACAAATGTTTAAACTTGTATACGCCATGAACTATTTTATTATTTTTTTAACACACAAATTTAATTTATCGAGTATTCGAAAAAGAGATATTATTGATTGATTAAATAATTACTTTTGATTATAAAACCTGTACCAATAACACTGTTTATGGGTATTGAAATAAAAATTTGTCGTTCGAAATATAAAGTAAAATTCTATACGCCAACAACTAATTGTTACAAAAAATATAGTAATTCACTTGTAATCGTAAGTCTAGTAATTTTTATTGTTTACGATGTAAATATTGTCGTACAAAAATATTACAAGTTATTTTCCATCACATAATTTTATTTACTTTTGATGAGAATTTTATACTGTTTATTATTTATAAAATAAAGATGGTTTATAAACAATTCTCACCGTTTAATTTTGGACGATCGAAACGAAGCGGCTCCCCGACGCTGACGAGTGACTCTGACCTTCCATGTCCTCAAACATATCCTCTATCTCCACCAGATACTGAATATGGTCGCTCGGCAACTCCCGGACGTCGGGATGAGTCTTAGAAACGAGTTTCCAAAACCCATCCCCCATTTTCCGGTAGTGGCCGATTTTAGGGACAGTGTCGGCCCACTCACCACCCTCTTCTTCCTCTACCTCTTGAGCTGGGAGGTACACTATTTTTCTTTCTTTCGCCGCTCCACCTCTTCTTTTTTTCTTTCGCCGCTCCCACCTCTTCTTTTTTCTCGCAACTCATGACTACTTTGATGACTAATACTTAACAGAAAACACAGAAGTGTAATTACCTTATGCAGTTCAGTAGTCGACTACATGAATACGGTATCCTCCGCTGAATATATACTCTTAGGAACAACCCCACTATTCCCGTTTAAAAGATTATTCTACAACGGGAACGTGATATCCCGTTGCTATCCAGGTCGAGTTCACCTTTGCACACGATCACATACACATGCACATGCACGTGATCACATACACGACATACACATGGTGCATTTACATATACAGGTGCTTTCACACGTGTTAATTATGTCCCGTTATGGTGGTATACATTAATCATTCAAACGGTGCATTACTCATCAGATTCACTACGACGGACATCTGTTTATTCTTATTCACAGTAGGATAATTATGTTAAACAGACGGTGAACCGGACGGTGAATGCACCATTTGAAATGCCGTTTTACAGTTTATTTTAAACGGTGAACGGATTACTTTTTACACGGTGTATCAACCTTTTATTCACCTTTTAAAAAAACTCTGTACACCACCTACAAATCTGTCCGTTACAATATAATAAGAAAAAGAAATAAATCGAAGAATAAAATGATACGTAAAAGAGAATTGCGACGAAACAAAAGTAGAAGAAAATGTAGAAAGGTGCTGGACGATTTAATTTCTCATAATAGTCTATTGGAACATCACATGAACAAAATTCACCGTTTAATATATACTAATATCGATGGAATTTTATTTGAAAAAGCCATTTATGGTTTCGTACAATATATACTAAAAACCGTTTTAGAGTATAAGATAATCGAAATAGACAAATTAAAAAACGATTTTCAACGATTAAAACAACAGTATGAAGACTTGAAATTTCGTTCTTTCCTTATGGTATAAATTGTTATTGTTATTATTATATAAAATAAGAAGAAGTTTATGGATCGTCACCTGATTATAGATTTTCAGGGGTTTCGTGACAATCGACACGAATATGTTATTAAAGAATTAGCATACGTTAAATTGAAGGGAAACAACTACGTTTCTAATTATTGTTTCTTAGCTCCCATTGCATTTGAAACGCTTTTACCGCACATAAAAAGGGAAAATCGGTGGATCGAAAAACACTTGTTACACTTATCTTGGTACAGTGGAAGAACACCGTATTCTAGTCTGGAAAACGTATTATACGGAGCCACAAAGGATATCACGCATTTGTATGTTAAAGGAATAGAAAAAGTTAGTTACTTAAAGAAAATATTACACGATCTACATAAACACCCCAATATAAACGTTATCAATTTGGAAGAATACGACTGTCCAAAATTGAAAGAATTACGAAAACGATACAATTTTCGTCTTTGTAAATATTCACACAGTACACACAATTGTGCGGAAACCAACGTTCAATGTTTGAAACAATGGATGATGGAATACATGTTCTTTTAGGTAAAAAGAAATTAATTACAAAACGTATGTTTAAATATAAACGATCGTGTTTATTATTTAACGTAAATTATATAAAATTAAATAAAAAGTACAAAACTTATAAATACTTGTTTTTTCTTAACGTATATTTACATAATTGTATGTATAAAAAAAGACATTGCAAACATTTTTTTCAATATATATTGTAACATTACATTTGGAACTACTTAATATCGTACCAGATTTAATGAAGACCATGGACAAGAAACTAAACAAGAAGAAAAATATCTTTCAAAATGATAGTGAAGAGGAACGAATAACTATTTTAGACTGACTAGTACTACAACTGACTGTACCCAAATTAATGATTAAGCAAAGTGATGCAAAATACCCCGACTATGACATGAACTTCAAATAATGACAAAATAATACTTATAAAGACAGACAGCTTATGTACCAATACTATAAGGAAACAAATAATTTTATCAAATGTATCAAATTATAAAGATAATCAAAATACAAATTGAGGGATAATAGGCCCAAACATACAATACAATGTAAAAAGAAATATTAGTAAGTTATGATATAATGAAATAATATAACAAACTTTATTATAGATACATGAAACATACAACTAATAGTAATGAATAGTGGACATAAGGTTGTCCAGAGAATAACAAATAATAACTTATTCACATTAATATTTTATAACAAGAGTAAAGTGATGAGGGAAAAGTTAGCAATAATTAATCAAACAGAACAGACTGTATAGATTAATTAGTTCTTTTAATGACAATAAAAATGTGAACCAAACACAAAAACAATGAATGTGACAAGTAGAAATACAATACAAGGTATTCTAGTATTAAATGTATTTTAATGAATAAGGAAGTAGCTGAATACAGTATTATGTGTCAGTGAAACCAAAACAATCAGTAACAAAAGTGTCTAAAGGTAGAATTAAAAGTGAACCAGTGGAAATTATTTATATAATGGCAAAAACAAATCTTAATAATCCTATATAAATAAGATTATTAATCTTATAAGACTATAAAACTGATTAGAGATAAGATCAAAGAATACCAGTGCAAGCTATTTTATTATGTTAAATAGACTTCAAGTGTCAATGTGTAAATTCATAAACTAAGTGAATTAGTGCCTTTATACAAGTTTAAAGTTTTGTATTGAATACAGAAATAATATTTGGTAGAATATTATTATGAAAACAGAGTATAAAAATGTTTCTAAGTGAGGGCCACTCTTTATCTAATAACATTTATTAAAATGAAAATAAGAGCAGGCAATAAATCAGTGAAGTGACAAAGGGTACATCCCCAAAATAAAATAAAAACAGCCAAGACTGCATAAATTTAATTTTAAGAAATACTTTAAATAATGAAGGGACAGATGTGTTGTTTATATTAAGGTCAATGAACTCTATACTTAACTGTTGGAAATAGAGTATTAGGTTTTTTATTATTCTTAAATATTTATTATGTTTAATAGTATCAATCAAGGCTAAATGTCTGAGATGGAATACAATTCTTTTATTATAAGATATTCATTATATGTTTACTAGAATTAATCAAGACTGAAATGTCTGAGTTAGAGTACAACTCTTTTGTTTTCAAATATTTGTTATGTATAAATAGTAAGGACTAATTAGTTATCAAAGCAAAATGGATTGAAAGGAGATGTTCTTACTATGTGTTAAACAGTTGTTTAGTTTTAATGAAAGTTTAACTTATTTATTCAATGTCCATAAGAGTCATAGCCATGTGGACAGGACATTAAATTGATTTGATTGTATATTGTTTTGTTATTGTTCATGTAATGATGTTATCAGAATAGCCAGTAAAGCAACCAACCATTCTAAATTAATGAGAAATAGTCAAAATAACAAAGCAGACAGTAGTTCTATAAGGGTGATCACATTTTTTGAACAAATAAATGGAGTAGCAAATGTTTTTGTGAATGGCAAACTGTATGAAGCCATGTAAAACCAACTTTTGTAAATTTTAGGAAATACTGTTAGAATTTTGTAAAACAAATGTTGAAGGATGAATAGATTTATAGTTAATAGTATACACAACAAATCTAGAAGCAAAATAATCCGTTTTAAGTTATTTAAGAAAAATTCAAATAGCAAAAATGTAACATCTGTATTTCTTAAGTAAAAGTAGGCATGTTTAGTGTCTATATGTCACAAATGTAAAGACCAAAATAATGATGCTAATAGTTTTAAATTCCCAATAAGGACAGAAAAGTTATACTAATTTAAAAGTTTTGAACAAATTCAGACATTGAAATAATGAATTTGTATGACAATGTATATCTGAATCAACCAACCAGATTTCAAGTTTTACCTTAGCAACCAAAAATTTCAGATAAATAAAATAGGACTTCTTTAACAACGGTCATAGAGTACAGACGCGTTAGTAAAACGTCTTATATAATTAAACTTTAAACTGTGAAAACACGTTCCAGACATATTAAAACAAATCGATGTACATAATACGAACTATTACAACCAAGAGAGGAACATCCAGCAATTGAAATAGAAGAACTGAGATCGAAGGGAGAAGAACCGAAGAAGACGTGGACCCTATCTTCGCCCTAGAATCATTTACAGAAGAGGATCTGGTGAATTTGAACATTTTATTATATTATGTGTCAACACCAACATTTGTATACACGACTTTCTAAGAATTAATCAAACTAAAACTACAGACACTATATCACACCAACACTAAGAACACTCACAAATAACACGAATTGAACTTTTCACCCTTTTGAACACCATAAGAACCCTTAATGATAACTAATAAACACATAAACTGGACATAACCTCTAATAACAAGCAACCACTACTCGACTGCCTGCGTGCACTTTACACACTAAAATTTTGTAATATCCTTGAACTGTGAAATTTGTATTTTGATTTATAGAATAGTATTATTTGTTTAAACGTAATCCCCGAACCAGATACGCCCTGAGATATTTTATTTTAATAGAAATAATAACCAATGCATTATTTTGGCCTAAATACTGAATAATATTTGCAACTACTGTACCAACTGGTAAAGAAGACGCATAATTTTGCCACAATTGTGATTACCATAAAAGGAAAACGAGAAACAATTAACCAATACTTCACTGAATAAATGGTTTCTATAAAGATATATGTTTGGTGTTATATTTGCGTCATTATTATTGCTGTTTCATTTAAAAAATAAGTTCACAGAGCACAGCGGACACAACAACGTTTGGCAACTGTGGGTGACGTCATTGAAACTGCACGTATAGTGGGAGCGAGCGGCAGAATACAAAATCATTCGCCGTTCAACATATCATATTAATAGTAACAGATTGACAACAACAACAGTGTGGTTGAATAATTTTAATACATATATATTGAATTTGCTAAAATTGACGCATGCTAGTCGGAGCATAAGAGCTCGTATATCATCACAAATTGTTATATTGTTTACTCGCGAGACCTCATCTCATTTATTTATTACTGTTACAAATTGACGACTCCAGTGTGAGGCGAAATAATTTACGTTCCATCAACACATTTATTTATATTTGTTATAAATGGACGCTTCCAACGAGCGGCGTATATAATTTACGTGCCTTCAACTCAACACATAACATCATTTATTTCGTGTAACAATATACACTTTTTTTGTTAACACATATTTACATAATTGTACATATATAGGCCTACACACGTGTTACAATCATTATTTTATATTATATTATAACTAGACCTGTTTACACTGGTTACAAATAAATATCTGTGTCTTGTAAAAAAAAATTTTAATTTAATTTAACTTTAAAAAAAAGTTCAAAAAAAATTTTTTTTTAATGTTTGTTTGTTGTTGAATACTTTATAAATAATTCTTGCTGTGAGTTTCCGTTGAAAATTTAAAATTCTGTGAGTTTATTATGTTAATATATGCACTTCTGGTTGACTGTAAATGAATCTGGAGTTAATCAGATTGTCTTACTTTACTAATCGATTGACGATTTTCTTCTATACTCCAGTATAGCACTTTCCTTTAGCAAAGGTCGTCTTCCAGTAAGTTCTGTAGTTAATAAACACTCTTATATTAATGTATGAAATAATTTTAAAACGATTTAATAGAATTACTTTGATTTATTAACAGTTCGTTGGAAAATATCGATTGAAAATCGATATTGATATAATGTTGACTCTTTTACAGGGATAATCGATTTCACAAAACAGGTTATATTATATGACTGTTTAGAATGGTTCTTTTAGCGGTTATAATTATATAGTCAGAGAAGGGGCAGGCATAGAAAGTATAACATGTACAAAAGAATTCTTAATAATTAATAAATGACAAAGTTGATAATAAGCTATAATGTTTATAAAATTGAAATATTCAGACCAATGCAGTGGCGACGAATCTTTGCTGGCAGACACTCTGCATGATGGGAGTTCAAAATGGCGGCACGCCTCGTTGTAGAAGAAAACTGCGAAATGATGGTTGGAAATTCTGATAATAAAATTACCTTCACAACTGTTTTATTATCTCCGGAATAGTGTATAATGTCTATTGTGTTGTTTGAGGTGTCCTGTTTAAGTGTTCTGCGTTCACTGGCTTTAATTGTTTGTATATTGGTGTTTTCACTTTTGTCTAAGTGTAGCTAAAATCATGAGTTTCGTTGTAACGTGAATTCTTAATGTGTGATAGTTTTACTGGTTCATTTCACAAATATTCTGTTCAGTATTGTTTGTTCTCACTGTTTGTGGTGGTGTGTCTCACTGATTTTAAGTTTAAAATGACAATTTTGGTAACTCTCGTTTTTTCAATGCATAACCTTATACGCCATTTAATATACTTGATATAGGTTCTTAGCGCGATTTTATAACAACCGTTCGCGTTGAATGTTAATTAAGAACTGTTTTACTTCCTTCGTCTCATGAAAAATCTTGCCAAGTTAATATTAGAAATTGATTGTTTTAATATAAATCGCTTCCTCTTCATGTGATTTCAAAATACATTATATTCAGAATATTTTTTGCTTGTTGGTTACTTTCGTGAACTAGTAATTACATAATTGGTTTCTGTTTAATTTGATATGCAATAGTCTATATTTATAAAGATTTTTGTCAAAATTGCTATATTTCTTTCATTTTGGAAATACAGGCTCAAATCAGCTTCCTGTTCTTGTCCAATATATTTTTGCCATCTTAGGTGTTATAAATATGATTATATTAAATTTCAGATTGATATAAATCTTTCGCTTTCCTTAATTCTTATAAATTTAACATTTGATCATTCTTTTAGTTATAATTCATGAATTTACTATTTCTCCTTTGAAATGGTTAGGTATTACATTTTGAAATTTTTTAATAATTTAATACAACCTTTCATATGATTCTTTTAAAGTATAGATTCAGTTATAGTAGTTGGTGATTAATCTACCTTATATAAATCTAATTAGTTTGCTTGTTTTATTTAACTTCCTTACTCAAATATAAATGTTATTGGAATTTCCATTTTGGCCTAGATTCTATTGTTTTACATATACTGGTTTTTTAATATTACTAATTCTATACCCTCTCTGACTGTCTAAAGTTAACATAATATTACATAAAAATTCCTTATACAACTATTGAAACATGTAGCATTGTATTCCTGCTCATACTATAAAAACAATATTGAAAATTAATGAACCGTCTTTAAAGCTAGACATTGGTTTTAACTATTTCTAAAAAATTACATAAAAATCAATTTACAATTAGTATAGCATACATACAGCAACATTTTTGGCTGTATGCACACTGTTATACATAATAAGTATTCTTATATTGCTTATAATTCTATATTTTATTAACACTTTGAAATGTGGAGTTCATAGGCTCTGAACATAAACATAATCAGCCAGTTGATTGTTAAATTTTCCTTTAAACTTAATCTAATTACAGTCCTTTCTGTTTATTGTATATTACATTTTTTAATCCCCTGTCACAGCAATTATTTCCTCTCAGCTCTCTTTATCATTTGCATTTCTATGAATGTTTTTTGATAAAAAGATGTGGCCTCTTCTATGAAATATTTAACATATTTTCATAACAATACTTCATGATATGTCATTTCTGTCTTTATTATAAAACTTAAAGTTATTTGATTGTACATAGTTAAAATATAAGTTACACCTTTATTTGAAGTTTATTAAATAGAAATCACTTGCACTGGTACACTTACACTGTTGGTTCTTATTTATATTTGAGTTCTACAGTATTCTAAGACCAAACTTTTAGTTATAAGGGACTGTGAAGATTTGTTTATTTTATTACATAATAACTTTAGTTGGTGCACTTCTATTTACTACTGAACACTTTTGTTTATAATTATTTTACATGAGGTTTTGGGGTGTTATACTTTCTTTGGGGTGATATTAACACTTGGTTCGGGTTTTTTTATTAATAGGTTTTTCATGGGTATTCTTCGTAGTTCTCCCATCCTACATATTCTTTTCTTCATTTCTTCTGTCTTGGGTTTTCCAAGGTAAGTATTTCCCTATGTCCTTTGGTTGGTTCGGGGTATCTTCTTTATTCTGCTCCTAACCTTCCTGGGTAATCTCCTGATTTTATATGATTTTCTTTTGATTTAATTTCCTTGATACTTTATCATTGCATTTTTATAATTTAAATATACTTTTCTTTTATGGTGGTGTTGTTCACTTTGATATTTAATTCTTTTCATTTGATAATTAATTATTTTTATTCGATAATTCATTATTTTCCTTCGAACTTTCTTTTGAGTTAATTAATTTAAATGTAATTATGATCATATTATAATTATTACTTAGTGGATTATCTGTCATGCTACAGATTGCCCTCCTCCAGAAGTGATTTTTTCAGACTATACTTGGTTTGTCTGAAATAATTGCTTATGAGAATTATTATATTTTTTATTATTCTTGACTTCCTTCCATTTCTAAATTTTTCTTATATATATTTGAGCTTACATCTATTTCATTCTTACTTGATCTTCCTTGATAGTAATAGTCATCTGAGTTTCATATTTATTATTTTATTTTCATTTTTCTTCTCGGTGTTTTATCCCTGGGATATTTAGTATTTAGTCCCTATCATTCCCTAACACGTGAGCTGGTGCAGTTCAGAGAAGCACTGTACGCTACAAACTCTGCTGGCCAATACTTCACATCTATTTGATTACAGAGGCAAATCATCTCTGCTCAAAAACATATTAATACTGCTGGAGTTTTCTACAGACAGTTATTTAAAAAATTATTTAAGAATAGTACACTTTTATTACTATTTAAAAAATATCTTTGGATACTTCACTTCGTATATTGCTCAGAGATTTTAATATTCCTATCTCAATTATCCTTCTGACTTGTTAGCTTGATGGTTATCTCAATTCTTATGGTGGAAAGCTCTTTTATTAATATAATTATCAATGTTTATTATCATATAAAGTTTTTGTTATTAGTTCTTTATTCTTTCTGGTTTTTGTTACAATCTGCTTCTGTTTATTGATAGCATATATTTTCTAATATTTTGTTTGTTTGTTTCTTAGTTCTTATTAATTCCACTAGTTCCATGTTCTAGAACTTTCTTTTAATTGTCTTTATTACACTTGACACTTATTTCATGATCATTTTCATTATTGATTTATTTAATTACATTTATCTTTTGTTCCTTTTCTCAAATTACTTCTCTCTGACTTTTTATTCAAATGAATTCTTTAATTAATTTTTAATGGGGTCATTGCTTCTCTTTTTATTACTTCAAAGTGTTATTATTTTTATTTCAACAGAAGTTTATTTATTTAATCGTATCACTGGTTTTTATTTCTTTTTATTTAATTTCATATAAGGTTTTTATTGACCATTGGTTGTAATTTGATATTACCATATATTGGAATTTTGTTGACTTTAACAAAATTCTTTCTTTTTGTTTCTAAATAGTTTTTTCATAAATTGTTGTAGTAAGCTGTTCTTACTCATATTTTTAAATTTTGTGGGTTTTATACACAAAATTCAATCTTCTTTTTACTTATACCAAATGTTTCTTTCAAGATAGTTGTAGTAAGTTGGCCTTATTTATATTTTTGAATTTTGGTGATTTAATATTCAAAATTCTTTTTATCTTACTCCTCATGATATTTTTTCATGGAAGCCTGGTTATATACACCTTTGATTCTACCAGAACCCATCTCCTTTATCTCATAAGTGTTATTGTTTTTGTCTTTGGAGACTATATAGGGTCCAGTGTATAATAGTAACAACTTCTTTGTTATCCCTTCCAGTGAACTGGGTAATTCCCGATTTTTTAATAATACCTTCTCACCACTTGTATAGGTTTGTCCCATGAATATTCTAAGTAATATTCAGTCTCTCTTCTTCTATATTTTTCAGTATTCGGATAATGGACATCGTTGATTCGTTCAACTAAAGCATATGTGTCTATAAATATAATCCCCCTATAAGCTTCCAGTATAGAGCATTCTGATAGAGAGTTTTCAAATGTTTTAAAAGATACAATATATAATCTTTCTGCCGCCGCCGATTTGTTCATTTTACCTGTAAACAAAAGCAAAAAAAAAACGCGTAAAAATATAAAATATAATAAACCTACATAAATAAGCAAGTTTTACAAAAAGGAAACTAGTGGTTTACTTAAATTGATATTATTCGGTCAATCGTTCTTTAACGATTCTCATATAAATAGATTTGTTACGAAAATTTATACCGACTATTTAAAATCAATAGGTCTGAATAGCGAAGAAGTAGCGTATATAGTATCTTATTTGAACGGTGAATTTTCCGCTAAAACTCTGTATAATAATATTAATTCTCTTTCTAAAAAATCTGAAAAATTATTATACGTTTGCAAAATGTTATCAAACAAAGATCCGTTCGAATCGGTAATAGAATTTGAAAGGATTTACAATTTACAAGAGATTTACGACTTCGGTATAGGATGTTTGAACGCTCCTGGTTATAGATTATACGAATCGCCGTTGTTTAAAACCTCATCGGTTTTTTCTATAAACGACAATTTTGAAAATCGAATATACGTTTTTGGCACAAACATAATTTATGAATTAGATAAATTGACATTGCCGATTTCAAATATAATAGAGAAAGCATCGGAGTTAGAAAAAAACAACGATATAAACGTATGCGTATACACCAGAGATTATGCTATTGTAAAATCGTCCGAATACGAAGGAATTGTTTGTATAATTGACTCTAGATACACGTTCGATTCTTTACTTACTTACCGGAATTATTACTGCAAACTGACCACCACACCGAACAACGTTTATCCGTTACGTCTGATAGTTATAATGAGACGTCGTTCCATAGTCGAGTTTCAGACACTAATGAGAGCTACAAAGGAGATGTGCAAATATATACGATCCGGGTATAAGGTACCCATACCCATTTCCACTTTGACAATATAGCACGATTTTCGTCTATTCCACACCAGGACGTATTACTATATATAGTGAGAAACAACATAAGCCTTGCCATTACAATCGACAAAGGTGTTTTGAAACGGTATGTCGGGAAAGAACATTTTAAACTTCTATCCCTGTTAGACTCCAAATATACGGTAACTAAATTAATATACAATATCGAAGGAAAGGAAACGGATAACGATTCCGATATTCTACGGGAAAGAGAATAGTGCAAACCGGTGACGGATGGATGGTGAAATACGTAAATAATTTCGACATTCTGTTGGCCGGTAACTTGTTACTGTCTGTAAAAAAAACTTCCTTTATGCAATATAGTCGGTAAGGATTTTTTTAAACGGTATTATAACACCGAGTGTGTATCGAAAAACGGATTAACTTTATTATTGTATTCTTTAAAATTAAAACAGAATTTCAGAGGTTTTTTCCAATCGGAAAACGATTTGATAATAGGCGAAGTCGATTCAGAATCCCACGATATTAATAAATTTGAAACCGTATCTTTGACGTTTGACGAGACTGTTGATTACAGAAACGACTTCGATATTAAAACGTTAATAAACAGTGCTTTTGACAATATAACAACCCTTAATTATAAACATATAGAAGGAGAAAACGGAATAGTCGTCTTACGGCTTAATAACTTTCTAAACAAAGATATAAACATGTTTGCCTTAATAGGAAACGGCTGGAATCGTGAATCAGAAGCCAGCTACTTGTTGCATAAACTATTCGAATCCAGTTTGATCTGCGTGAAAGAAAGTGATGGCAACGTTTTTTAAAATCCACTAATAATTGTAAGAGAACTGCAGATTTATTTTTACAAAAAGTATTAATAATGAACGATTACAGAATGACCACTTTTAATAACGTCGCCGAGGATTATAATTATTCGCCGAACGGGGAATTTTTTGTTTTTGGTTTAATAACATTCATTTTGGTTATCGCTATTATAACGTTGTTTACGTTAAATAAGTACACGAAATTATTAGACGGTACGTTTGTTTATAGCGGATATTTTCAAACGAATCGATAACGGATTAAAAAAAAGTGTCCTTAAAGATACTATTTATAAGCTTAGATTATAGTGTTAAAATATTTGACACCTAAATACAAAAAAAAAAAAAAAAAACAGGTTTAGAAATATGGTCGATTATACGAACGAATATAAAGACATAATACGAAGAATCGAAAGTATATACGTTTTTATAAAAACTAAAGATACTGTAGCTTTACCGTTATTCGTTAAGGCGGTAGTGGAGTTTTCAAAAACCGAATACAAAATATCCGAATTAAACAATATTAAAAAAATGATTTTCGACGAACCGCTTACGGAAGACAAAACAGAATATCTGGATAAGGTAATACTATTTATGGGACGACTAAAATTTATAAGCCCTCGTCTGTCCGATAACGATTATAAGTTTATTGAAGTTTTTTGATTTTTTGAGATCTTTTGAAAACGCATTCATTGCTAAAAATGACAAAAATCAGACAACGGATCGTACCAACGGGGATTACAGAAAAAGATTCAAATCCCCTTTGACGCTGAATATATGTTCCGACGTTTTACGCGGTACGTTGTGGGATTTGAATTGTTTCAGATTAATGGAACGATTGAAACATCCTTCCTACACCAGTAGTTGTGTTACTCCCATGAACAGGACTACTAAAGAGGATTTGTACCTATTAGAAGAGACTGAAAATTGTAAATCGCAAAAAAATCAAATCGTATACTAAAATATACTAACGACAAGTACAAAAAAGAAAACATGTTTGTTAAAGATTTAACGACGCCCGTCAACGTTGAAGATTATTTAAAAAACAACATCGAAAATTTAATTAAAACGTCTTTATTGATGGAAGAGTATTTGTCGATATTTACAACTAAACACACTTTGCAGCGGTTTTATTTTAAGTTTATGCCGATAAAGTAAATGAACCGATGTTAATGTCTTTTCATTGTAACGTCATATTTAGTGTATTGTAAATAGAATCATTGTATAAACTCTATATTTTTCTAATAAACGCTCTTTGTATACATTATTATTACACCATTACTTTATTTAACACATCGTGTATTTAATAGAGCAGTATAAAAATTCTACACGAGGTCATTTAGAATGTTCTGCAAGCCTCGTTAACCCAATGTGATTTTTTTTTCTTTTTGCAAAACGAATTTTATTATTACACCGTCTGTACTTTTAGCGTTCCACACATCCACTGATCAAAATTATACCCCCACTCCACGTCAATCCCCTCCACTTTTTCGTTATCATCCAATAATACGGTCTTAATCGACGGCGATAACGTTCCAAATTTCTAACAACCAATAAGATCATTGGATTTACCTCCCTCCACTCGAAAATCTCTATATGTACAGGGGTGCCTTCGCGCGCGCGACAGAAAGCTTGAGTCGGTCGGTCAGCGCGACTCAAGCTTTCTGGAAAAAATTTTTAATTTAAAAAAAGACCGACGGTATAATCGTTCAAATAAGTAAAATAAGAACGAACGAACATACGAAAACTTTGTTGAGGAAGCGTAGAACGATAAAAGAACGTTCGCGACGAAATCTGTGGAGGAAGAAATCCTGTCCAGTATAGTGAAAATCAGAAACACAAAAAGCAGTTGTTCGTTACGTTTTTTTTCTCCACTAGATTGCTGCTCGATCCCACTGACCAACAGATTAACACGTTCCTAAATATTTCATTACAAAAACTGTTATTCTTGTTGTTACAATAAATTATCAATTGTACGTATTAATATGTTAAAAGGAAAACCAATTCAGCGTTAACACCAACATAAAGAGAAGCTAAAAAAAAAGCAATCTTCAGTATCGTTCTATCCAGGGAGCGGTAACAATCTTGGTCCATTATTACGTATTTGGTTTATTTACAAAAGGTGTATAACGAGTGTACAGTTGGACATACACGGAGAGCGTGAACAGTAGTATAAAAAAAAAGAAATGCCGAAGGTTGTAATTGATAATAAAAAAAAATTTATAGATTTTGATAAGTTTTTAACTCGTAATGTAATAATGTTTGGGAAACAAGTTTCAAATGACCGAATTAACGTTCGCGATTTTTCAAACGCTTTATACCACTATTGGACAAGTGCTAGAGGATTACTAAAGCATCATACGTTGAATTTAAAACAAGTAAGTATTATATCATGCGAAAGTACAGAATGACATCCGAGCCCGGGTGTACATTTTGGTTTACGTTTAAGTATGATGTATTTTGAACCGAAACAACATACCAATTTAAACGCTAAACGGATTAAAGTGGGAAACAAATCTTTTTTAGGCGAACTAGAAGGAAGATATTTTTTTATAAAAGATAAATATTATGTAAAAGAAATATACCGTATTACAACGTCGTCCATACGATCGGATACTATTTTTAACAATTCGAATTTTAAAATCACTTACAGTGTTTTCATGTTTACCCTCGATTACGATACTTTGTGTTCGATATTCAAAGGAATAACTAAATACTTTGTTGGTATTCGTTTTGAAGAAAAAAATGACGATAAATGTATAGTATCTATGTTTACTTTAAAAAACGATTTTTATTATTTTTTAGTACATCTATATTCTTTGATCGCTGAACACACCGACATGGTATTCACTTCTGTTAAGAATTTATTCAAAAACAACAAACAAGCGTACATAGTGAATTCTACTTTTTATTTATATTGTATAACAACAGGAAATTATTTACCGTTAATAAACAGTTTAGAAGACGAAATAAAATTCAAATATATACGATTGATTTCGACGATATCCTATGAAGGTGGGTGCACTGCGTTGAAAAATTTTTCAGAATACGGCTGGGGTCCTTTGTCTAATATAATTTTTGAAGCCGGCATAACGTCGTCTAAAAAATTTTTTTAAAAATATCCCAATAGAGTAAACAAGATTGGAGGAGTTTTTCAGAATACGTTTCTGAATAAACCTGTAAACGGATCTTCGTTGTTTTCGAATTTTCGTATATACGATTCGAAACGATAACGACTCATTGTCGATGAAAAACAACATTCAACAATCCCAACAGAATAACACTTATTCCTATGCCGATCGTACCGTCCACAATCAACGACGGAACGCACACTCTATCGTTATTGTTTTGTGTAGAGTTTATTTCGACATCTTCACTAACGGATTCGCTTCGTTGAGCCTCCTTTTCCCAGTGTTTCTGTAAAGAACGTTTCAAACGTTTTATAGCTTCTGCGGTTTTGTAAACTTCGTCCATTGTGTGGTAATTTTTTCTTATAATAATAAGACGAAATATAAGAAAGAACTCCCCGAATAAAAAAAATGGGATTCGAAAGGTTCGAAAACTTTTTGAAATTAAGAAACATATACCATAACCCATGCGGTATACTACGCGTAAAGTTAAACGACGGTGAACTGTACGTAGAAAACGCGTTGGGGTATCCGTCCGTAGTGACACTGGATAACAGCAAAGCGTGCGTAATAAATAAAATACAAACACATTATTCGTTATCCAAAGGATTATACGTAGACTACTACCTACCGGCATTTACGATAACTTGGATTCGTTAAAGTATAAATACACTGAATTAAAAGAAATACCAAACATAGAAGAACTAACGGAAAGAATATTTCGCAAAAACGATAAAGAACACAAACGGTTTATGAAAACCGATTTCTGTCATATTTTTACTAAGATCGTAAACGGGAATAATAATACCAGCCAACGGTCGAAAAGACGATTTATGGAACAATTCGATAATTTAACAAAACAGACGAATAAAAACGAAAAACGAAATAAATTTGATATCCTTAATAGCGACATTAATCTGGATACCAGTTCCTGTCCCAATCTAGAGGACCTGGAAAAGCTATTACGAACGTCTACAGAAAAAAGCAAAGCGAATTATTTAGAAAACAATGCCTGTGGGAAACCATCCGACCTGAATAAAGAAACCGATTTACCTTCCACTTCTTTTGATTCGGAAACAAAACCTGCAGGCGATGACACCTTCTCCGAAGAGGAAACCGTATCAGATAATGAAGATAATAATACTAATACCAATGGATTAGGACAAAACGATGCGTGGTTATATTTACGCGACTACAAAGAATAAGTTGAATACTAGTGGTTTAGAAAAACGTGTCAGAAACACGCTTCCAAAATTCACTCATTCCCTACGGCTATTCAAACGGTGTGTTTTCAAAATACGTTGTTAGTAATTTAACCAAGGAAAAAAACTAAGTCACCGCTCATATAGACTTAGCCTACACACAAAGATGATATACTGCTTTCCTTATTAACGTATTAAACATTCGTATACAATCAATACAACTTTTTGAATTAGCCCAGTAGACAGTCTATATAAGACTGTTAATACGATGTACAAAGAATTTATCAACTCTCCTCTGTTAAATGTTTCCATGATAAAATATGTGAAACTGTGTGGATTTCGTAATAGAATTTACGAAAATCATAACGATAGTTTTAATAAAGTAAGTGTTAACAGCGATGAAAAAAATAACGATGATGAAAAACTATATCTTAAAGTCAATCGTATTTCGGTAAATAAAAATGAAAACAGTGTTGTTGTATATCTAACGTTTCCCGATTTTATAATATACGAAAAGAATAAAGAAACTTTGATTAAACAAGAAAACATTCCGGTTTGGTTATTTTTAGTATTAATAAAATATACCCTTTACTATTTACAAGAAACTTTCAACGACGATAATTATATGCAACTAACAGACATGATAAGCGGAAACGAACAACTTTCGGTTATAGATTTAAACGATTTGCAGATTTCGAGTACCGTCGAAACAACGATTCTCGAACGCTACTTTTCTATATTGAATATATATCTAAAATAACACAGTTCTACATAAGTTTCTATATAAAAACGTCTACACTCGATTTGATAATTAAACATATTCTGTTTAAACAAAATGATATCGATAACGACAAACCGAGAATTAACGACGGGAACGATCTGGAAAGTAACGTTAACGCCTTAGTAGAGGATTTTACGTAGTCGTTGTAGAGGAAAACGTTTTCATGCGTAAATCTACAACAAAATACCAAAACAAAATTCTCCTTTGTACCGATGACGGATTGAGAGAAAGTGGTTTTATAGTGAATTTTAAAACCGAACAATATTTTGTTCATTACGGAAACTATAACACGAAAATATATTCCGATATTATAGACAAAGATCCCGAAGGAATACAATTGTTCGTTTTCGGTGGCGAATCGATTAAACATAAACTGACCATATCGCGGAAGGATTTATTGGATACGATTTTATTAAAATTGAATATGAAATTAACAATCGAAAACGAATTATTAGTTATCACTTTTATCGATAAAAAGGAAATGGATTTAGTTTCGATCATGACGATTTTAATATCGTTTTATTATACGATATTACGGAAAAAAATTATCTCGTTGAGGCGTCTCCCGTTTCTACGAATTCGGAAGAAAGTGCTGACCCAAGGGAATCTTATTCCTCTTCCGCTTCGCTATATAACCATTCCGTTTTGAATTTAAACGAAATAGACAACGAAGCAATTCAAGAAAGGGTTAAGGATAAGAACATGTTCTTTCTTCTCGATTCTGACGAGTATATAGACGACTTTTGATCGGATAATAAAAACATATCAACACACATTCGTATTAACTACTACTATTACTACTAGTAATATTGTTATTATTATATAATAAGATACAAACATGAGATACGATTCGTTCACGAGACGTTTATCGACAATTGTATTCTTGGTATGTAATGTACTCGATTCGGGTTTATTGGACGGTACTATCGTTAACAACGCTACTAGTACTGTTACGCACAATGATACACGAAGAGAAAATATCTGCGAATCGAATAAAACCATAGTTCAAAATGAAACCATAATATCTAGTAGGAGCGAGTCACCGGTACCTATGACGATGACTATTCCAGAGACTACTCTTATCGTCATGTTACCGAAATAAACGATTTTCGTAATAATTCTAATCCCGAGATCGGTGTAAGGACGACGATGGTAGAAGGAACAACGGTGAAGAATAATAAAAGCGAAATTAAGACCAACACTAGTAACGAAAACGGTGTGTTGAGTCAAGACGGGAAAAAGAACAAAACAAACGAGGAAATTTTTAAAAACAACACCATAACCAACGAGACTATATCGGCTACGATTCATAATTCGTACAATAAAAATATAACGAATATTACTAACAACAACAACAACAACAACGGTAGCACGTATGATGTTATGAAGAACAAAACCATAACCGATGAGACTACATCTGCTACGATTCATAAACATTCCCACACTAAAAATGTAACGAATATTACTAAAAACAACAACAACGGTAGTACGTATGATATTATTAACGAATCGTCAAGTGAAAATAAAAACGATACTTCCACCAACGAGACGAATTTTGTTGATACCAAAATCCAGAAAGAAAGTGTTGTTGATTTAAAATCAGCACAACAAAAATCTTTTAATAAAACCGATGCACCGACGAGGGTGGTTGGTATTGAAAAACGACCCACTTATAATTTGATAAACACCACCGAAAGCGTATCCATATTAAACGTAAACAACAAAAACATATACGTTCTTCTCAATCCAATAGACTTAAACAAAGAAAACGTTTTTAATGTTATGTGTAAACAGCGTGACGAGAACGGGGCGATTTGCGACTATTTAAAAATGTGAATCTAAACGGAAACAAAAACATCGTTTTCCGTTTGAAATCAAACGTACCGGACGTTTGTATTATCTACAAAGAATGTCTCGGTTTGAGAAATAACAAAGAGAGTCAAATCTTGACCGAAAAAACGATATATCCTTTTCTGTTGAAGAAAATACACGAGAAAGAAAAGTATCTGTAAACTTGCTAGGCTAGTCTTCAATCCGAACGGCGTCACTGTGTACCGATAGCACTTGCCTTCGTACAAAAACCCAGTAAAATCTCTACATTCCTGATGCAATGGGATTTGCCAAAATGAGCTACGGAGGTCGATTGTGGACATGACTTTAATGTTACCACATTTTGCCAGTATCTCATTAATTGGAATGGCTCCCTCATGGTCTGGAATTGTTACTGAATTCAGCTTACGGGCTTCCAAACATAATCTAACCGTCTGGTCTTTCTTTACGACAGTAACCATAGGGTTGACGTATGGACTCTGGGCCCTTTCAATAACACCATGCGCCTCCATTTTCTGGATTTCTGCCTTCACTGCTTCCTTGTATCTCATCGGAATCGGCGATCCTTTCTGACAGTATAGTGTCCGATCGATGGTTCGAATCTATGTTGATACGAGTTAATTCTACCTGGCGTATCTCGGAATACCATTTTATTCTCCATTAAAATATGCTTTAGCTCGCTCCGTTCAGCTTCGGTTATCTCTGTGATAGTTTGTACATCCTGTCCAATCAATTCTTCGATATCTTCATCGGCAGATGCGAGTTCTACTCGTAGTATCTCCGCTGTAGTTCCTTCCTGGTTTTGATCTCCCTGAATGATTAATCGTTTGTTGTTCAGGTCGATCACGCATCCATTTTCTTCCAATAAACCCACGCCTAAGATACAATCTTTTATTAATTCTAGGACAACTACGAAGACACTATCGACTCTTAAACTTTCGATCTGGACGGTTAACAGGATTTGTTGAGTGATCCTTTTTGACTTACTGCCGGTTGCACCCTTAATTACAGTATTCGACAATTTTAACATTTCTAGATCACCTAACTCCCTTTTATTGTTTTTAAACCATTGTTCTGAGATAGCGTTTACCTGGTTTCCAGTGTCTAGCAAAGCACATGTAGACACTCCATTCAACGTGACTCTGACTTCCGGACATTTCTTAACTTTATATATTATGTTTAAATTATCATTATCCATTAACTCATCTTCTAAATCTAGAAACGTAGTGTTAATATATTTATTAATAGTACTTAAGTCTATTTCATATTTACATAACTTATCTAGTTTTTTGGCATAGCGGTATTAATTTTGTTACCGTTCGCACCGCTTGTCGACGGAATAGGTTCGCTTTCATTTTTAAACCTGTTCGGTCGTTTGGGGTAGTGTGAAGTAACTGGCCTACTTTCACTTTCGTTAGCGCGTCCGTGCTCAGCCGGTCGCTCTCTCTCCTCTTCACCCCTCGTCCATGGTTTACGATCTCGCATTCCTTCATAATACCCTCGGCTCGCCTCCCTTGTGTCAATTCTCAGACTCATAAATTCTAATAAGACCTGCTCGAAATCATTGATTGTCACTACACCACGAGTAATTATCGCAACTTGTATTTCATGCAGATAATGTTTAGTAATTTTCCTAATTAAATATTTATCAGGTTGTGACGGCAGCGGTATGCGAAAATCTGCTCTCCGGTACCAGCGGTGGACACAGCGAGCCAATCCGGCATCAGCATTCGGAGCGAGTTAATCAGCGATCCCGGTTAGTTAATAAAACCCGGGCCGGCAGAAAATTTTGAGCACTCTTCATCGCCACGCCATCGGACGCACTTCATCTCCTCTCCTCTCTCGGACGACATCGGCGCGGAGTCAGCCGGAAGGAACGGCCGAAGAATAGAACCGGCGTTCTTGCGTCTTCGCCCCCCAGTTCCGCGCCAGCGATGGATTTCGCTGGGCCGGCAACCGACTCTACAACCGGTGCCGGAAGAAGAGGAACAGCGTGGGTACCAGTACGCCACGAACAGCGAGCGCAGCCGCCGAACATCTCAGCGCGGCACTACCACCATCACCGTTCTCGCCACTCGGTCCTTTTTAGGGCCACCAAAATAACTAGTGTACGATTGGCGCCATTTGTCATGCGGCAAGCCTTTTGTCCGGTGACAAGTGGCGCCCAACGTGGGGCGACGATCATCTTGCGGATGCAAGATCCAGCGAGCTACCAGCCGGCACACCAATCAACATGGCGCCCAACAGACACCTCCACAACATCTGGAGAAGAGCAGTAGGCTGGCTACCGGAGAGCATTCAAGACACGGTGGAGTTGTGACGGCAGCGGTATGCGAAAATCTGCTCTCCGGTACCAGCGGTGGACACAGCGAGCCAATCCGGCATCAGCATTCGGAGCGAGTTAATCAGCGATCCCGGTTAGTTAATAAAACCCGGGCCGGCAGAAAATTTTGAGCACTCTTCATCGCCACGCCATCGGACGCACTTCATCTCCTCTCCTCTCTCGGACGACATCGGCGCGGAGTCAGCCGGAAGGAACGGCCGAAGAATAGAACCGGCGTTCTTGCGTCTTCGCCCCCCAGTTCCGCGCCAGCGAAGGATTTCGCTGGGCCGGCAACCGACTCTACAACCGGTGCCGAAAGAAGAGGAACAGCGTGGGTACCAGTACGCCACGAACAGCGAGCGCAGCCGCCGAACATCTCAGCGCGGCACTACCACCATCACCGTTCTCGCCACTCGGTCCTTTTTAGGGCCACCAAAATAACTAGAGTGTACGATTGGCGCCATTTGTCATGCGGCAAGCCTTTTGTCCGGTGACAAGGTATTGGCGGAATTAATTGTCGGTTTTCTAACAGTTTACGCTCTAAGTATTGGATCATGTTCATTCCATTCTCTGCGTGATATCTTCCGAATTCCAGTTCATTGCGTACTCTCTCTTGAATGACGTCATTCCAATATTTATTTATAAATGCGTCAGTGAAATCCACGAAATTGTTAATGCTATCTTTTACTAACCTCCACCATACTGCTGCCTCTCCTTCAAGATGTCTTGCTATCCACTTGATGTTTCCGGCCTCCTGATAATGTTCTCTGAATATTTCATTCAATTCTTTAATAAATTCCATCGGGAAATCACCCGTACCATTATATTTTATGTCCTTCACCTGTTCATTTGTCATGCTCCGATTACATGGTGTATTGCTCATTGACGCTAGGTTAGTTCGTACTTCCTGTTGTATTTGTTGTAATTTAAGGTGTGTCTCGTCAGACTTGCTGTCAATTTTAGTTTCCAACTCTTTCAGTTTTTCGACCTTTAATTCATTTATAGCTGCCGTGTTATCTGCATATCTTTGATTGTTTACACTTACTGTTTCAATAATTATTTCAAAATTATTATTGTATTTTTCATCAAGTTCTTTAATTTGTTGTTTTGTATTGGCACTAATTTCGGTATTAATCTTATCACAATTTTCTTTGATCTTATTATCAATATCTACTCTAAACTCCTGGAGAACGTTTTGGTTATTTGCTTTTTCTTGATTGAGTTGTGTGATTACTTCGTTTCTTAGTTCCATGTTTTGTTTGTGTATCTGCTCTGATATTTGTTGTAATGCTCGTTCAAATTTTTGTTCGTGTTGTTTTTGTTGTGTCGCTTGCTGTGCTAGCTGTCGTGCTGTTCTTTCCGCCTGTTTTTTTATTTGTTCTTTTGTTTCTTTCGATTGTTGTAACAGTTGTTGGAGTATTGTACATATATCGGTGTCTTTGTCTGTCTCTGGTAATGTCTGATATACCGGTCTCTCTCTAACCTCTACTAGTGTTTCTTGTGTAATCTGTTGTGTCTCTGCATTTTCGTCGTTCGGTCCCCGCGTCCCTGACTCTTGATTCCCCATTGAAATGTGTGCGAGCGTCTGCGAATCTCCTAGCTGATTGTTTATATCGAAGTCCATTTCGTTATCGTGGGACGTGGTTTCTGTATTCATGTTATTGTTTACTCCGTGCGTGTTGTTCTGTGTTTATGTTTTTCCTACTCTTACTCCGCGTAATCATACAACTATATCTTATATTATTGTTATTCTTAATTCTATTTTATTCTTGTTTTACTATTCTATTAGTGTCTCAATAGTCCCACGTTCCGGGCGACAGAATGTAATACACTTTTAAATATAGGCCTTGAATTACTACTATTTTTCGTTACTACTTTGCATACTAATTGGCCTACGAGCATGTATAAAGTAAGGGTTTATCAAATTAAATTATTCGATGACAAAATGTATATTTATCACATACCAAATTTCAGTAACAAGATATCACACTTACTTTCGTGTACCGACTCTTTAGAATTATCCCAGGGCGCCAGTAATAAATAAACACAATTTGATTGTTATTAATTAAGTTTTTTAATAACGATTTGCATTCAAATATTACAAATTTATAATTCAGTACTTCAATCATTTACTATAAAATTTGTTAGTGTTTATTTCTTAGCAATGGATTCTTAGACAGATTGAGTCACCTAAAACAAGATTGACATATAATTGAAATTAATATGCAATATTAAAATGATTGTTCGTTTTTGTTATTTACGTGTATGTTGAATTACTCTGCGATGCGATGTAATCCACGCTGCGGGTTCCAGGCTGGTGATCAGAAGTTATCCGTTGAATAGTTATCCTTGTCAAGTTGCACTATTTACACTGGTTTCACAAGTATTACACAATTCACTGAATTTACTTAGTGATAATTACACAGGTGCCGTATACTAATACACTTGTAGCAAAACACAGTATATCCTTATCAAAGCTAAGTGCGTCTAACACCGGATTGATAACTGCTCTCGACCGACAGTCCCGTATAATGACGTTTGACACATTTACAATCGCTAAGTAACTCAACTTTTTAACGGTTGATGTTGTATTAATTAAAACTTAGATATATTACTCGGTTTTAATTTGATCTTCTTTAGTTATACTAGAATTCTTCTTATTAACATTTATTAAGTGTTTACGATGCGTAACTTCCGCACAGATTACTATCGCATTACCGTAACTGATTTACGTGGCGATTGAAATATACTTATTAAAATTACTGACAAATTATTATTACAACTAATACGAGTCTTAGTGTTGTGATCTCCCCGTAGACTAACTTAACTTCTTACTCTACGTATTTTTTATACTTTGCTACAAACTACACTCACCAACTATCGACAAACTACACGCCTATTGGTCTGACTTGCCGCTAATTTCAAATCTACCCAATCTGTCTAACGAAACAACCCGCGTAAAAAATGACGTTATTCGTCAACTAAATGCGCGTGAACACGTGGTAGAAAAACTTCGCTTCACTCTCCATCTCGCTCTACACGCTCTCTTTCTAACATAACGGTTCCTTTTGTTAGATGCACTTAACTTTTACAATCTTGGTGAATGTTTCTTACACCCTAGCAAATAATACAGTTTTATGACGGTCCGTCCGCTACGTGACTTATTCATAGTTTTTTAGCCGACTTACAAGCGTCAACGCTAGGTCGTCTGTATGAATATCTACCGCTCCCTACTAAATATTTTAATGTTTTCTTACTTTGAAAAAACCACCGTTTTCTATAAATTTATATTTCTCCCTGGGTATCATATGACTTTGTCCCCGTAAAATTGTTGAGAATGCAATTTCCCGTGACAAACTCTGTTGTTAATTACGAACTGTTTAACTGTAAAAATTAAAGCTGGTGATTAGTGACTTAATTGTTGTCTTTTATTTTGTTTCCTCTGTACCTACGACGATCAAGTAGACCGTCGTAACAGTGGTGTCAGAACTGGGATAGAATGGTTAACAGTGGAAACAGTGGACACTTTGTACAAGACGAATGTAATTCGTAATTAATCGGTAAACAATGGATGCCAGTCAGATGATGGAAGCTTTCCAAGCGCTTCTACGGCAGACACGGGAAGAGACAAAAGAAGAACGAAGACAACAAAGAGAGGAAGCAGAGAAAAGATGCCCACAGAAGGCGAACGAAGCAGAAAAACGACAAGACGAGAAAACGGAAGCGAGACAGAAAACCCTCCAGCTAGAGACAGAGGAACGACGACGACAGGAGGCAGAGGAACGGAAGCGTGAAACAGAAGACATCAAAGCATTAATACAGGAGCAGAAACAGATCCAAGAACACAGTACTGCAGAATTCGGTCTCCTACGAGGTGAGCTTAATAAACAATTTACTAAAATATCAGAGGTACAAGATCAATGACATTAAAAATAGCGGAAGTAGAAAAATCTGTCTCGAGTGTTGAAGAATCGATGTCTAATAAAATAGCTGAAGTAGAAAAATCAGTCACGAGTGTAGAAAAAGCTATGTCACAAAATTTAGGCCTAAAACAATCAACACGAGTTTTATTCACGATATTGATTGACGACTTGTTGGACACTTGGTGAAACATATCGCTACAAAGGTTTTAAAAAACACACAAACACTTGGTAGTTTCACAATTTTTTCTTAACCTCTGACAATTGTTTCAGCCTGTTAGGGTATTCTCAAAGCGCTGCTAGGAAGAACTAAATACACAGAATGCATAGGGCGGTGAACATGCGTTAAGGATGTGTATCTGGACATGTGTGTGGGATGTGTATGGAGAAGGAATTTACTGAAAATCTAAAATTTATAAATTGTATAAATTATAGAAGCAATTAAAAATAACAAAAATGTAACAACCGAACAGAGAGAATTCTTTGTATCTCTTTTGTTAAAAGCTGTTTGTTATATAGTTTAGTTAATTTTTAGAATTTACATTCATATTATGCTTAGTTATTACACCCACTTGACCTTCCCTATACTACTCTTCCACCCCCTCCAACATACACGCCCCACACACATGGCCAGATACACACCCTTAACACATGTTCACCACCTTAAATTACAAGTGTTCGTGTGTTTTTTAAAACGAGTTTTATTGTTTACGCGTGTTTTCACGCGCTCCAGTGCGTGCCTATATATGCGAGCGTAACTCAATGGAATCACAGCCGTAGTCTCGGCGGTTGACGTGTCCTCCCGGATGAAGCCGGGGCTCACGCCCGACTATCAGCGGATCCCCGACGAGGTGTCTCAGCTCGCTTGCGAGAGGAATCGCCTCCGGAGACGCTGGCAGAGGACTCGTGACCCGGCTGACAAGGCTGCGTTCAACAGAGCGTCCGGCAAGTTGCGTCGCGACATGCTGGCGTTCCGTAGACGCAACTGGGAGCTAGCTGTAACACAGATGGATGGCCCTGCCGAGGACCGTAATGTCTGGCGGATTCCCAGTGCCCTAACGGGAAAGCGCAAACGCGCGCCTCTCCCCGCACTGGCCGGACCTGGCGGTCAACCCCTTGGCCGCCCCCTCGAAAAGGCCGAGTTCTTGGCTGACAGTTTAGAGCGTCAGTTCGCTCCCAACCCATCCAAGAACCCGGCCTTCACTGAGCACATCTGCCGCGAGGTAGAGCGCTTTCTATCGGCCGGTATCACAGTCCAACCGGAGCCCATCTCCCCGGAGGAGGTCTCTGAGAGGATTGTTCAGCTCAAGCCCCGGAAGGCGCCTGGCCCGGACGGAGTCATGAATTCCGCCCTCCATCGCCTTCCGGAGCGAGGAACCCAGTTCCTCACTGACCTGTTCAATTCATGCCTCAGACTGGCCTATTTTCCGGTGAAATGGAAAACGGCTACCGTCATCGTGATACCCAAGCCGGGAAAGAATTCTTCTCGCGTGGAAAACCTCAGGCCCATCAGCCTCTTGTCCGCGACGTCCAAGGTTTTTGAGCGTCTGATCCAGCGTAGGATCCGCGACCATCTAGAAAGACTAGACGTGCTGATCCCCGAACAGTTCGGCTTTCGTGAGCTGCACTCCTCGACTCATCAGCTGATGAGACTCGTGGAATGCATAACCGAGGCTGGCTGCCAGGGCAAACAGACGGCTGCGATCTTCCTAGACGTAGAGAAAGCCTTTGACCGCGTGTGGCACGAGGGTGTCCTTTACAAACTAACGGAAGTCCTTCTCCCAGACTGCTACGTTCACTTGATCGGCAGCTTTCTGCGAGACCGTAGCTTCCGAGTGAGAGTAGACCACGCTCTCTCTTCGGAGAGGCGTATTACCGCTGGTGTCCCTCAGGGAAGTGTCCTTGGGCCTCTCCTGTTCTCGTTGTTTGTCAACGACACGCCCCGAGTTCCTGGAGTGAAACTGTCGCTGTTCGCGGACGACACTGCGGCTTTTGCCTCAGAGCCGAACGCGAGTTATGCGGCAGTTAAGCTCCAGCGCCAACTCGACGCGTATGTCGGGTGGACCGATGACTGGAGAGTTGCCGTTAACGCTTCCAAGAGCGCCGCGGTAATATTCTCGCGAAAACGCAAGCGGCCTCGGCCGCTTAAAGTAGGCCCCGTCGAGGTGCCCTGGACGAACAGCGTCAAGTACCTCGGGCTCCACGTGGATTCCCGACTCACCTGGCGAACCCATGCAAATTACATCAGACAACGCGCTTCGGCGCAACTCAGTAGACTCTGGCCCGTGCTATCTAATCCAGCAATGACCCCCCGGCTAGGTAAGCTCATAGTCAACACGTACGTGTTGCCGGTGATTACCTACGCCTGTCCTGTTTGGGGATACCTGGCTCGTGGTCATAGAATCGCGCTCCAGCGCGTACTCGACCGGGGACTGAAGCTCGCGTGCAAAGTCCCCCGGAGGTACTCTTCTCGTCTTTTGAGGAGAGGACTCGGTGTCCGCTCTCTTGATGACACCGTGAGACGCCTGGCGCGACGATTCTATGTTCGTTCCGACAGAGTGACCCACAACTCCCTCATTGCCGGACTTGGCAAATACACCCCGCGACCAGGTGAGTCCTGGAAGCGACCTCGTTTGCTAGTCCCGGTGGTATAATCCACCAATCGCAGGTCGCTTCAGACCCCCCCCCATAAGTAGATAAAAAGTATATAATGAACTCTACCAGACCCAGTGGCAGGAGTCCTTTCTGAGACTCGGGACACTGCACTACTGGCGACCCGCGCTTCGCGCGGGCCGCGCAACCCCCAGTTGTGTGTGGAATCACAACTGACGAGAGCGACTTGAGCAGTTTTCCCCATCACGCAGCCAAGCATTCCACAGGGAGACAATATACTTAGTTCAAATATATTGTTCAGTACAAAGGATGGCCTATGTTGTATCTTGTATGATTTATTAATTACATTTTGTGTTGTAATTTATTGATTATGAAAAAGCATTCTACCGAGTTAACAGGGATATGTTATGCAAAATCTTAGACAGAAGAGGCTACCCTCTACGCTTAATTAGAGTGGTCAACAACTTATATGACGGCACGGCTATTGTGATATGTACTGAAAGAGGGAAGACTGACCCATCGATGGTTAATAGAGGTTCAGGCAAGAGTGCAGTCTTTACCTACTTTATTTAATATAAAGGAGGATGATATGATCAGACAGTGGAAAGTTGAAGTCAATCCAGGAAAACTTACATCCTGCCAACACATGCATAAATACTCTATTATTCGCTGATGACCAGGTAATACTCCAGAAGAGTAAGGATGCTCTGCAGCAGTCGATATACCACTTGAACCGTGTATATGGCACAAATACTCTTAAAATATCTCAAAGCAAGACGAAGGTTATGGCTTTTAAGGGGAAATTCCCAAAATCCCTTTCAAAATAGTTGTTGAGGATAAGACTTTAGAGCAGGTATCGCACTTTGTTTTTCTTGGTTGTGACGTAAGTTATGAACATGATGATGGTAAGAATAAAAAAGTAAATAAGTATCTGATGATGTGAGGTAAAATAAAACGAACACTAAGATACAAAACAAGAACTGGTACTAAAATGAATTTCTATAAAGTAATGGTGGTACCTCGTCTTACAGAAACATGGACGATAACTGGAAAAGAAAACAGCATATATAAACTGCTGAAATGAATTTTTAAGGTACGTGAGTGGCTATCGTCTAAGGGATCGAATGCGTAATGAACATATTATAAGGGCCGAACTGGGTATATTCTCCATCAGTGATAAGATAGAAGAACGAAAGAGCAGTGGATGGAGCACGTCTACAGAATAGACCACCAGAGGCTAGAAGAGCGCGCTGTAGACTACAAACCGGTTGGCAGAAGATCTGTGGGTAGAGATGGCTGCAGTGAAGACGGAACAGGCTGTAAGCCTACACCGTGTAATGACGACGACGATGACGGACTGTGTTGTATCTTGTATAAACACAGACGACCATAATCGACTTCGATCATTTTAAACTAAGGTTCCGACAAACCAATCTTACGCAAGTGTTACTTACTTCTACGGCTGTAAACAAAACTACTACACATGGGAACGTTTTACATATAAAGGGAACGTATTTTCATTAGCAGGACTCAGATGAAAAATGTAGTTTACAGGTCTGCAAGTGTAGTACGAATTTAGGACTGGAAAAAAACACTTCCTTGACCTGGAATTGTTTACTACTTAACCTAAACAGAATATTAATATAAAAAGCCAAAGGTAGTACGACCGTCAGTGACGTATCTATAATTAGGCTTTGGTGGCGAGGGGGCAGTCAAGTCGGTTTCATACAAAAGAAAAAAAAACAAATCAAGACTAATCAACAATACTATTTTGAAAGACGTGTTTGAAATGGTATCCAAGTCACTTATTGACGAAATAAGGTAAATATTATACAGATTTTGAATATTATTTTTAAAGTGGTTGAAAAACGTGTGATAACATCCTGAAATAAATCGCATTAGGAAACTGTAATAACTCAATAATAATACGCGTTATTGAAACACTGTTTAGAAAAGATACTAACTGAATTCATTTTCGTATATTTTATATTGCAAAGAGATACGCTAGTAATTGTATATTTAAAAAAAAAGAGTTACTACTATATGAGCGTACACAGCTGAAATAAATAATAAAATAGCCTAAAAATTAAGAGATTAACAAAATTCGTCAACTTTTTCCGCTCCCATTCGTCTGAGGGGTAACATATTTCCGGTAACATAATTCCTCTGAGGGGGCTCCGGTCCCATTCGCCCCCAACGTAAGCCCCCCCCCCCCAGACGATGACGAGAGTGAAGAAGACATATTTTGGTTTTTTAGATTATAAACGTATCGACTATCGAAAAAAAACAGTCCGAGCGGAATAACAGTTTAGAGCAACTGTGAATTTTATGTAATGTAAGTGAACTGTTAATGAACACGTCGTGACAAACGATAGTTGCTGTGCTGACGTCGACGCACCGGAACTGCACACAAAACTTTGCTTAATGCACAGTAGCTGTTTGAAAGTCGATAGAATGACGTAGTTCATATTCAACGATACGTCTGTAAAAAACGAAAGAAAGCAGAAGATTAATTGCCTCTAGTGTTCACGCTGGTTTCTTTACCCGATACAAACTCCCGTCAGTGCCATTGAAGTTGTTTACTGGATTTCTTGATAACCTTGTTTCCAGCTGTTATTTCTTCCACACATCTCCATTACGTTTCAACATTTACTTACAGGTGGTTTCAGAACATACGACCCGTGAAGTATAATGGGAAATTAAATCAGTTGAAATTTGTTCTCTAAGAAAGCGCAATAGTAGGACAAAAAATTAATACTGTTCGAAGATCGTAAAAAAGACGATCGCCTCAAGTGTCAGGTTTTACGTATAATGAACCAGACAACTGCAGGGTTTTACCACAATTCGGTCGGGTGCTGCCCACTCTACCGCGCCATGGACACATTATAATGTAATGGCGAGTTTCTTGACCGGTTTGGAACCACAGATGTGCTGACAATTTGGTGGTCAGCGTTCAGAATGTTTTGTACAGTTTTTAAAGTCGACTCGACACCAGAATGATTTTGAATGCCACAACGTTGTAACCAGCTTAATCATAATTAAATTACAAAAAAAACTTCTAGCAAACTGTTATTTTAGGCCTATGTGTACAAAGTGAAAATGAATGCGACGATTGTATTAAATTGAAGTAAATGAAATTATATGTTTAATACAAAACATAAAAATTTAAGATAGTATATTCATTACACTATTACAAAATTATGTTTTGTTTTTTCCCACTGTATATATACACTAACAACAAACAATGTATACTGTAAAGTACAGAATGTTATAGCGATTAGCGCTCTAGAAATTTCTTTCATCATAAGTGATGTTCCTAATCACAAGATCTGAAAGCGCTAATAACCAGCCACAATATAGGCTACGCTCCAAAAACTAGATTGTTAGTTTTACAGGATTGGATATGTAACACATGTATTTACGCTATTAACATTCAAACAGAAAATAAGCACTTTAAGCTGTTAAATATTTTTAAATATTTAGAGTAAAGTGACTAACAGAAGTGATTCGTTCTAACAACTCAGGAACCTGAAAACAGGTTTTGTACACGTAATTTGCAAAAAAACTTTCCACAATACAAGCATTTATTATTTTATTTATGTAGATATTTAAGACCATTAGATGGTCTTATATTATCAGTTATAAAATTGATTTGTAAACATTCAAATGTCAAGTATACATTTTATAACACAACAATTTCTGTTGATTTAAAACAAGCAATTGATTAAAGCATTTATATTTATATGTGCATTAAATGATAACAGAAATGCTTGCACTTTGGAAGGCTTGTTGAAAATAACATAATATAAATTATATGTGACAACATAACGACTAGACACACACACGTCTGTTTGTGTATATGTATGTTCTCTACTGCTTTAAACATTTTTTTAAACTTCCACGTCGTGTTTTCGTTTTGTTCTAAAGAAGCGATAAGGTGAGAATATCTACTATTTCTTACGATTATTTCTTAGGAAGGTTCAAATTAACCTAAATAATTTACAGATTCGTTTGTAACTCACTCCTATAAAAACTATTTGCGACAAAAATAGAGCCTACGATAAAATAATGTGTTCTCGGACAAACAATCCACGTCCTTTCTCACTGGTGCCGCGAATTAAACCCACATCGAACTAACCGCACGGACAACGAAACGCAAACTTAATCCTGTCTGGGTTCTGAAGGATCTACAATCCTACCCACCTGGCAGTCATAATTATTCCGGAAATTATTTAAATATCCAGTTGTTGAGATATATATATTAAGAACGGATGCCATCGCAGTTTGTTCAGGCTTTGATCCTGTGGGGTTTGGCCTTTCGAGTAGGTTGCTGATTTTGTTGTCCCAAACTTCAACAGAGTTAATTGGTTGTGCGATGTAGCAAGTCCACAGTTCAACAGGAATTTCTTCATTCTCCAGCAATCTCTATATAAAACATTAAAAAAGTTGAGACAGTTTCGGATTGTCAGGAGCCTGCGAGTGGCTTTCAAGCCAGCCGTCTAAGGCGTCATCAGGGTTCAGGATAGCTAGCGCTAAACCCAGCCGGATAGTCTTGTACTTGTTCTCCTGAGACATTCTGTCATTGGAAGCAGCACTCGTTTATTTTCAAGAACGAGAAAACTCCTTTAAGGACGGAAACTGCGGCTGCCCCAACTTCAATGTTAACTTTTCTAGGTTTCCATTCTGGAACTGTATGTAAAATCCGATGGAAAACGGACTGGATAGACGTTTTTGTCTTCTTTAGAGCTTCCATAATCAGCGTTGGATAATATCAATTGTTTGCTATAACTTTTGTAAGTTCCATCCACGAAAAATCTTGATGACACTTTAGGTTCTCTCTTCTTTTCTCCCCACTCAGAATTAACATTCTTTCTCCTCCTCCATCAAGAGAAAACTAGTGCTATCTTTCGTCAGATGTATTTTTTCTTCTAGAACAACTTCATCTCGGAGCTGTTCGGCTCTGTTTGGTTGCCACGAGATTTGCTTATCTGCAGATACACAGTTCTCTTAGTCGTTAATTGTTGGGGGGTTTCTGCGACGAAATCGTAGACTTTATTACATAGTTCTCCCAACTCTTCTGTGTAGATTCTTGAAATTAAAGCGTCTTCATCACTTGATTAATACGCTTTACAACTTTTAAGTGCCCGGTGCTCGGCATAAATGGTCGGTCACATACAAAACTTCGTCATATTTTTGTCTTAAGCATTCCACGCCTTTGTCATTTTCTTGCCTTAAGAATTCCACGATACCTTGTCGATCTTTTTTTTCTGGCATCGTCAAATGGTTTTCCCATC
Organism: Magicicada septendecula; assembly: GCA_034769895.1. Taxonomy (NCBI): domain Eukaryota; kingdom Metazoa; phylum Arthropoda; class Insecta; order Hemiptera; family Cicadidae; genus Magicicada; species Magicicada septendecula. The sequence goes on along the minus strand of CM068375.1, from coordinate 339,666,278 downwards.
ATTTTTTCTTCTAAATTCCCGATCAGTAGCCATTGTAATCAATTGAAGGTTTACTCTTATTAGTTATCAGCACTTCTATGACGACACACTGTCACTATTCTATTGCAGATTTTTACAGTAGACGCCTATAGCACAAGCGAGGGTGCTAAGTACAAACTCTGATGGGTCGGGTGTACCCGGGACCTAGTATAAATCTCCCTTGTGTGCGTTTATTTGAGTGTGCGCTCTTTTCTTATATTGCTTTGACTGTGCGAGAATTATTTCTTATCCAATTATTAGCAGATTTCCTAGTATCAGTGTCCTCAGCCTTATTACTGGATAAAATTCAGCAACAACAATAAACTCTTGCGTAACGCAAATAGGCCTAATTGTATACGTCTATAATGTTTCATGAACTAGCACATTTGGAGTACGATAACTGGAAAATATAACTGTTAGCAGTTGATATTGACTTAAGCATGTATTACTAGTCCTTTTTGCAAGTTGGAATGCCTGGAATCGGCGAGGTCAGGTGATAAATTTAGCAATGCGTAAGCATAGACGTCTCTGAGCGCGCGTGTTTGCAGTGTTTTCATCAAGCCAGATCACACTTTATCACATGAAATATCAATAACCGGTTTCTAAACCAGTATGTTGAATATAGACGTGACACACGCACACGCGCGCGAGTGTACTTGTTTTATATAGGACTTCATAAAATGTACGTTTACGAAGTGTGTTTCCTTTATAGTCGTATAAACAGTTTCACACGGCCAGACCAGATCGGTCTCAGCGCAATCGAAGACATCGCCCTTGAACTTGTTTGTATGTCCTTGAACTCTAGAAATCCAACCTAAGGCGGTTCGAAATTACATTCTGTATAATAGCAGGTGCGAGTCCTTATACTACTACCACTAATTATGTTAATGCCCGTTAGACGTTTTCGTTATGATGATATCCAGCCGCAGATTAAATTACAAACCCATCGACGCATAAAGCTGAGTCGATATAATTGAATCCAGCGATTATTTGTGTAATAATTGTAAAACTCGAAACTGCGAAATACGAGAAATCAACAACGGCTGCACAGACTTGTTCTAATCAAAACTTAGTTTGATAGTTTGCTTTACGTTCGGGCCTAATGTTTTCTGCGATTTTCTCTGGGCGCGAATATTGCATTTTTCCTTTAACACTGTAGTCGGTTTCACTTCTGTCAAAATTAAATTTCTATCGACGGTTAAATGTAAAAACGTGTTATTACATACAGTATAATAGCATTTCTAATTTAATAAAACGCGTAACATGTCTCTAGTAAAATAATCGATTAATAGTATTTATTAGGATCTGCGATAATTGGTCGAATAACAATTGACATCGCTAATGTCAACGAGCAAACAGGTGATAAATTAGGTTATTAACTCTTATTATGTGTTTTCAAGATCAGAACAATATCGTGGCTGGTTAAATAAATTTATTGAAATTCTCAAGTGTAATTAATTAGTGTTGACATGTTGGTGTAAACCAACGTCGTGGTAACATATCTAGTGACGATTTTTGCGAATCCATCGAGCATCATGAAGTAACTTGTCACATACTGTTCATATAACATCCGTATCATTTTTATATCTAAAGCTGGAAAAGTTGTACGGCAATAACCCACTTAGCGCTCCAGATACGTTACCGCTGTAAGAGGTCGATTATAACATATAACATCCGTATCATTTTTATATCTAAAGCTGGAAACGTTGTACGGCAATAACCCACTTAGCGCTCCAGATACGTTACCGCTGTAAGAGGTCGATTATAACATATAACATCCGAATCATTTATATATCTAAAGCTGGAAACGTTGTACGGCAATAACCCACTTAGCGCTCCAGATACGTTACCGCTGTAAGAGGTCGATTTTTCAATTATTATAGTTTACTGCTTGTTTTATTCTTCTTTCTTTATTGTTTACTTACATTTGTTTATATTTTAATTTATTTTCTTTTTCTAGTTACTAATTATTATTATTATTACAAACGGTATACATTAATACATATAAATTTAATTTAAACTTTGTCGTGTTTACTTGCTAACCTGCTAGTTGTCATGTTCCGGACGAAGCCATTCAGAGTTCCCACCATTTTCAAGCCCTAAACCACGACAAAAAATATCCAGCTGGTTCATACGCGGGTTCCAGCGGGATATTTTTTGTCGTGGTTTAGGACTTGAAAATGGTGGAAACACTGAAAGACCTCGTCCGGAACATGATAACTAGCAGTTTAGCAAGTAAACACGACAAAGTTGGAATTACAGAGACTGCTAATTCAAATAACAAGATGGAAATTTTAATTTAGTTACTTAAAGAGTACAAATAATTCCAACTCAGCCTGATAATCTACGCTAGCTACTTCACCTGTTATTTAAAGTTGAACGTTTCTTAAGCCTATCAAACAATCATCCACTAGCTGCAAATATTTCTGATTAGTCTCCTTTATCTTGCTGAATGTAAGTAAAAATGCTTCTCGCTTTATCCATGCTGGCAAGCTGACTTAACGACATGTTATGTTGCGTTTGATTGTCAACCCAAAAATCTTTGGTCTTTTTTTCATTTCTTCAAGCACACTGCTTCCCGACCGAGTTATTTTAGTTAGAGATCATTTTTTTTGTCGTCGACACAGATGATTTTTTTTTCAGAAATTTTAAAATTGTCGTAATTATCGATGATGCCAAATTTAATGAACAGGCTACATCCACTTGACGCTCCCCAGATTCTAATCGTCTCAACACTTGTAATTTCACACCCAAGCTGATACTTCCTGTTTGCATCTTATTTACAGGGTCAGGCTTTGAACCCGACGTGATCAGCGATTAAGAAATTGAAAAATTTGCAATAGCAATACGTTAAATTAACACGAACTATCGATAATAATAATATACGTAGAACCTAACTAAATAACGAATAAATTAACTGTACGTATTGATAAGTAAACTGGACATACAAAAAGAATGGCACAGGAACGAGAGTTATGGAAAGGACCCCACCACGAAGAAGGAAAAGAGGAAGACCACCTACCACCTGAATAGAAGAAATTCAGACTATATTGAGGGAAAGAGAAATCGAAGAAGATCTTTAGATGGAGAAGCAGCAGTGGAAGGTGAGAATTCAATCAATTCTGTTATCTTTGGTTCCGGAAAATGTGTAAGCATTGTACAGCCGGAATAATAAAAAACAATTTTTAACTAAATAAAACACAATTGATCTCGATTTTTCCCCCAAAAGGGCTATGACGAATCATGGGGCTAAAAAATACAGCGCTGTTATTGTATTTGGCCAGAAAGTAGATACGTCACCTGGACAAACGTTCAATATAAGCACAGCATAGAAGACACGTGTTTTACATGGTCCAAAATGCAAGTCTGAACATTGTAATACAAGTCTGGAATTTATAATGAAATGATACATTTCCTCACAGGCCGAACACGTTCTTTCTGCCCAATATATAGCGTCTGATCACAGTCGTCTGAATGCACGCAATAAAATCCAATTTTTGTGATTTGCGAAACACATTATTATATTAACATAAGCTCCTCTTCTCGAGTTTTACTTCTAATATTATCTTATTTTTACAAGGAAATGTTCAGTTGCGTAACTTACGTTTTGCGTCCTTACTTGTTTTGATGTTGTCTTTCTGTGAGTTACGTATTAAATAAAAAAGTCTATAGAACAACAAAGGTTTGTTCTGGTGGTGTAATCAGAAATCTGTTTCGTACCATTTGCCAACGTACAACAAAGAATTAATGATTATTAGGCCGTGGTCTCTCTTGTTTGAAGAAACAAACATTTCGGCCTTATCAGCGGAAGCCATCTTCAGTGTTATAGAGTACCAGCAGATGTTCGCCGTGAACTCGTCAGTATAGAGACAAACCAATGGTGTTTGCGGCGGACACTGTGTCTGCTGGTACTCTTTAACACTGAAGACAGCATCCGCTTTTGATGCCGAAACGTTTGGTTCTTCACGGCCTAATAGCCCAGCATTCAATCGCCGGCCGTGAAAGCCTAAGCCTTCAGTTAAAGAATTAATGAAATAATGCGTTAATATTTTTCCGATTAACAGATATTAATATTTTAAGATAGCCTATTCATTAATATTAAGATTTTCCGATAAACAGATGTTAACAACAGGCACTTAACATGTCGTTATTGCGTTTGTAGGTTAGGCAGGAATTTCAGTAGCCATCCTCATAGTTTTCAAAAATTCTTTTGTTGACTTAGAATTCCTCAGCACAAAGTTAACTATGTGTCCAGTATTAACCTTTAAAAATAATATACGTCAATTAATTAATCTTTATTTCCCTGCCCGTCCATTTCTTTTGCCACGTTCGTATACAAATTCCTTCTTATATTATTCTTTTTCCACATGAAACCTATAAATTCGGAAATTTTCTCAGTTTCAATCCATACAAATAAATAACTTGAAACAAAAAAGATCAGAACAGTGAGGCCATAGTTAGGCGTATATTTAAACAAATGTTATACTAATGAGATTGACGGTGGCAAGTGTGGAAGCGTGTTACGGGGGAATCTTTAAAAACAATTGTAGAATGACATGATCATAAAGTCATTTTAAAGCAAAATATGAAAGACCATTGTCACGTCTAATAATTTCTTACTTAAATTGTTTAGCTCACGATCTCAACCATAACTCTCATAAGAATTTTATTTTAACTCGCTGTGTTCCCGCAATCGGCACAGTGAACTAATACCCGACCACGCTGTCGAGCTGTCTTGACCCATATATTTCCAATCCACATACAGTCATGAATACCAAACGTGACATTTTGACATAATCCTCTTAACTCAAGATTTATACTTATGTGAGGTTTTGATCTACGATTGGCCGACTCGAATTATTCCACGCTGCGGCCGACTGTACTTCTGATAACTGACTACAAAATATCTCTGATTATTTAATTATATCATCAACATTTTCAGATCTATCGTCAACATTTTATGGTAATTAAATCCTTTAATTTAGTCCTTTGTGTAATCTCTTCCAGTTTAATGTTAATGTTCACTATTTAACATTTTCATAAATATTTTCATATATTTACATGAATTTAACATTCTTCGGTTGCAAAAATTTACTGTGCGCATTAAAGTGCATAAAATAACTACAGTACAAAAAATAATAGTTTTTAAACATTACATTTCATTTGATTTGACACTACACTATCACTGACGTAATTTAAAAACAGTAAGACTCCTTTTTATTACAGTCGATTTGTAAACACTGGATTTTGGTAATTAATACCAAACGTCTTTTCTTAAATACAAAACACGTAAGATTTTTTCAAACTTGTCACCGTTTCGTCGTTGTAATATTGATCGTTATTTTGCCACATGAAGTAAAGTATATTATTCATCGTTAATATAATAAAACCGTAAGGGGGTATGAAGTTACACAATGATTTTCACATTCACTAGATTTTTTACATTCCAACAATCCTGAGATTTATTCTCGTCAACTGAGAATCCTAAAACTTTGGCTTCTTTAAGGGTCCCAGTACGCTTGTAAAATTGCCTCAAATACTTTGGCGCACCCGTGAATACTATTAGTCTCAATTTGTACACTAGTAAGTAACCAGTGTGTCCCTACGGATTTATTAATATTTTATTTTATAATACAAATTAGCATAATCATATGTATGTCTTACAGTAAGTAGAATTCCAGCAGCTGCTTGTTTACTTGGAATTTCGCAAAAGCTTAAAATAATATCAGTATTTAATTTTCTATAAAAACATTACTTATTGATAAAAGATGATAAAAACATTATTATAATGACAAAAGATGTAATTTATGGAATATCCGTTTAGGTATAAAAAGAACATATTTACACACTATGTTTGCAGTTCGATCCTCAGGTTGAAGTACAGCCAAACTCCCAGTGTCCTGGAGAAGACCGTTATAGAACCTGTCATTCTTAAACCAAAATAATACGAGGTTTTTCGATTTGACATTTTTCACAAATAATGTCAAATACTCCAGAAAAGTAAATTCAATCATTAACTGCGAATTGGTGAGCTTCTCCTACCAAATTCAAGGGAGGACACAATGGCACCTCCTCCGCCCAGACGGCACGAAAATAAATGGATAAAGTAACTTATACAATTAGTTTAGTTATTATATTTTTGTTTAGTTAAAAACTAAAATTTAAAGTAAAAATAAAGAGAATCTGCACTATTTATTTTTAAAATACAAATAAAAGGTCTTCACAGTATCTCCGCATCTTGGGATTAGTGGGTACTACAAAGACCTTCAACTTGTCTGTGCTGCACGGGGATACTCTGTGTGTGTGGGGGGGGGGGGGATTAGCCCCCTGGATCAATACGCTGATCCGCCTCTGTGACCTTCCAGTGTGTTGTACACTTCGCGAAAGACCATTGACAGCGAAATGTTTGCAGTGTATTACAAGCCAAAAAGAACGAACATCTGATCAAGCAGGTATATTCTTATCTGCAAGAGAAAGACGCCAAAAACAATGGAGAACATTTGATCATATATTTGTTATTTGACATAGATTTGTCATGGCCGGAGTCAATGATGAATGAAATTTATATCCAGGCTGTTTGGCCGTTTTCGAAATTCTTGTTCTGTAATTGTGGAGAGCCGAATGAAGGCCTACCCCTATCCCAGGTAAAAGTAAATCTTAGGTTATGGGTACGTTTGGATCTCCACCCATTTGTAGAACACGTTATGAAGGCGTCCGGTGGATGGCTGACACGTTTACACAATAACAGAACAAAGTAATCGACCGCGGCAAAACAGCCTGCATACAAAATTCTTTTATCGATCAAATATTACTCGTTCATAAAACGACGAAAATTCATTTTCATACACACAGACATGCCATCACAGATGCACAACACACACAAACATTCACTGTCACATATTATTCATGTCTAATATTTTGAAGGTCGTAGACTGAGGTTTGTAGTTTTCACGAACACGATTTGACACCATAATTCCTTTTCTTCGTGAGTGGAAGTAAAAAAGAAAACGCTGTTAAAGAGCACAAAAGACCGGCACAACTCGACGAATACATTTTTCTCACGAACATCTCGCAGGCTGTTCACGTGCGTACGACTGTGAATCCCTACGTAATATCTTTTCGATGTTTATCCACTTGAGAATTCTTCTACAAACGTTTGTCTAATCGACTCGGGAATTCTTCTGCAAACAATATTTTGATGTTGATCTTTCGTGTTACCAAATTGTACAGTACAAATTATAATTCGTTCGTTTATTTTCTAAAACATACGTGCTAACGAATTCCACGTCCCGTTTTTGCTGGTTTCCACCTTGTTTTATTATAGTAATAATAATGATTGATAACAACTGTGAATTGAAGGTAAGTCCGCTATTCGCTGTTCCTGTTGCGTGTAAAACCACAATTAGATAACAGATTTTAACAATAAACGAAATTAATTTCTCTTGAACTATGAACGGTACATCTGTTGTTACGCATTTGTTTGTTGTTTCCTCGCTGGATATAAATCTTCTTAATGTACCGTTAAATGTAAGCTAAAAATACACACAATCCGTGTAGAATAGAAATGCAAATACCTTTAGCGGTCGACAAAGTGAGTCTATAAGGGGACATTTGCTGTCCACGGAATTGAAGATGCCACCTCTGGGTCACCAATGCAAATGAGGAAGTAGGCTACAGTATACAAAGCAGACGCCTCAATACAATATGACAGCGCCCTGTAGCGCCCTTTCAACTGAACAAGTAGCACTCGTCTTTGTTATACACTAACTAACTTGCTAATTAAAGATAGTCAATAAAAATTAATGTATTTTATTGTAACGCAAATCGTGGTTGTCGTGTTCAATTACAAATAGTTATTGTTTATAATGGATTAATTATATTTAGCGTTCGCCGGTTATTCTCAGTTGTTTTGCTCCCCTATCTTTTACTGATTTTCAAATTATAAATATTATAAAGTTACTTTTCTCTAGGCCCACCACAAATGTTTACATTCGCTTATACGAATTAACATTTACATTATAATTATTCACAATTTATTATTCCTGTTCATTAATTAATATTATAAATAAATAATAATTTTTCATACAAGGGTATATATTTTATATCTATTTGTATTTTAATAAACCGTGTTTCGATAGTTTTTCTGTACTGTTTTGTTCAGATATTATAAAACATAATGTTTCATTTATATGTTGTGTCTTCTGATTTTAAAATAAAATATTATGTTTTATAATATCTGAACATAAGGAGGAACAATACTACATAAGGTAAGCCAAATATGTGCTTACGCTGACGATGTGTGATAACAGCCAGATAAAGACAACGGCTAGTTGAGGTATGCAAGGAGCTGAATCCAAGATCCGCTGGAATAGGATTCCATGTACATATCAGCAAAACTTAAACATGCTGATTTCTGTATCAGAAAGGAGAAGAAATCTATATAATTTACGCATAGAGGATAATTCATTTGATGCAGTTAATTAGTTCAGATACCTGGGTAACATGATAGATACTGAAGTGTCCATAAGCACGACAATACATGACCTGGATACAAACAGGAAACAGGGCATATTATGCCAATAACAGACTACCGAGAAGCAAACTCATTAGTCCCAACACAAAAATAAAAATTTACAAGACGCTTATCACACCAGTTCTTACTTATGGAAATGAGACGTGGACATTGACAAAAAAAAGAGGAACAAGTGACACTAAGAAGGTTTGAAAGAAAGATAGTAAGATGTGTTTATGGCCTTACGAAAGAAAGAAGGTCACGAATGTAAAATAAGAAGTAACCAGGAGTCAGATGAGCTATTGAATAGGCCACCTAGAGCGGATGGATGATCAGCGTATGCCAAAGAAAATCTTGAGGGCGCAAGTCTATAAAAGCAGAAAGATAGGCCGACCAAGGATAAGATGGTGGATGATGTGCTGGAAGATCTAAGAAGAACGGACGTGAGGGGTTACACTGAGAGGGCAATGGATAGGAGACTTTGGAAAAGATTGGTATTGGAAACCAGGATTCACAATGGGCTGTAGTTCTGAAGAAGAAGAAGAAGAAGAAGAAGAAGAAGAAGAAGAAGAAGAAGAAGAAGAAGAAGAAGAAGAAGAAGAAGAAGAAGGATATCTGAACGCAACACTATAGAAAAACTGTAAAAACACTGTTGTATTAACTACAAATAAATATAAAAAAATATAACCTAGGATATGTAGTATTACTATAACACAATATATCGTTAATTTCCTACGAATATTAAATAAAGCGTTTTCAACTCAAACTTGTTCAAAGGAATAATTTTTATAAACTCTCCGAAAAAATCGATCCGGTCAAACACATAAATGAGTATTGAAAAGTGTTTAATATCTCCGTCGAACAAGATACCAATTTTCTGAAAGCACCGACTTCTTGGTTGTATTGTATTAAGGTCTAGTGTCCACACTGATTAATGTCCATACTGATTTTTTACGTTGTTTTCGTCTTAAACGTTTTCCACTGTATTAATTAAACAAAATTTTGCCTCGTGCGCTCCTTATAAACACCTTTTCGAAGTTGTGAAATGCCCCTTCAAAATCCTTTCGACCGCCACGCGCGGCTTATATAAACCCGTAGTAGTAGTAGTAGTAGTAGTAGTAGCAGTAGTACTAGTAGCAGTAGTAGTAGTAGTAGTAGCAGTAGCAGTAGTAGTAGTAGTAGTAGTAGTAGTAGTAGTAGTAGCAGCAGCAGCAGCAGCAGCAGCAGTAGTATAGTAGTAGTAACAGCAGCAGCAGAAGTAGTAGTAGTAGTAGTAGTAGTAGTAGTATAACTTGACAACAAACAAAAGAACCCTTGGCTAGTTGGGTTCGTGCACTTGCGTCTGGCAGTTCTGACGCGACGGTTGGAAATCCGTAATCTGGCGACGTGTGGGGGCACTGGAGGGGCGAGCGGAGGTTCAGCACTTCGCTACAGAATGCGAATGTTTCATACAAGCGTCTGACTAAATAAAATACAGTATAATATTTCATGCAAATTTGTATATAATAAAAATAATATATTTTTTTATAATATATTATGTATTTTACAATGTACACAGATTTTTCCTATTTTTGATAATTAATTATCTGTTCATATTGTTACTGAACGAGATTCTGCGTGTGAATATGAGGTGTTTAATATTTCGTGTACAGTATTTAATTTAATTCGGAGCTTAAATGTCATGTGGGCTTCAAAACCTATTTGAAAAATTTATTAAATATATAAACCTAAAATATTACTAAACCTAAAATTATAAAATAGTATTAAGCATAGAGTTAAATGGAACTATTTACGATTCCCAAGCTGTAAACCTTATTTTAAAGAAATATACGGCTCCAATAAGCGTACACACAGAGGACATAATATGAACAAAACGAAATAATACATGCAAAACACTCGCTTATGAAGGATAAGGATTAAGTCATAAGAGGCAGTATAACATACCTGTCATTCTCGTATCTCATCTGCGATCTCACCATCGTCTTCCTGATTACTGCTGTCATCCTCGGACTCAGATTCAGATTCAGATGAGCTGACATCACTCACAGAAATAATGAAGCTATCAATGGCGTCATCAATGAGGACATCTTTGGATATACAGTATATTCATCTTCTATCTTGCGTACGTGCTCGCAACATTTTTTCTATTTGGACTCTGAATATTCCGAAAATGCTTGCTCGCAAAGTCTACGCTTCACTTCTAGAGAGTCTGACACAGATTCACCCACTCTACCTTTGATGTCTGCCCACACCAACTCAATAGGATTGAGGTCTGCGTGATAGGGCGGCAGACGTAAAACACTGTGACCGGCATTGGTAAACATTTTATCAGTTTTGTAGGTCTTCTCACTAGGAACATTTTTTACTAACATCAGCAATTCCGCTTTGGTCAAACTACCTTCAAATTGGATGTTGTTGTGCGTAAGCCAATCAACAATGTCCTTTTTGAGCGACGATATTGTTGGCTTCCTATTCTCTTGTACGCTGTGATAACTAGCATTTTCTAATACTATCACACTGTTTGGACTTAAGTTCGGTAGCAGTTGCCTTTCCACCCAGGTTGAAAAATTGGTAAAGTTCATGTCGCCCCTGTTTTTTGCTTTGATTTGAATATCAATAAGGCGTTGTTTATAAAGCCTTCCTCTCTCCGGCATGCACAACAATAATGCGAGGACCTTTTCCTATAGCTTGTAATTTTCCCAGGTATGTATCAGATTGCCAGCATGATGGGACAGAGTGAGTAGAATGAACGAACGAATGTTTCATCTAAATACACTATTTTCCGACCATCCTGTCTGTACTGACGAATTTGTCTGAGGTACCTTTCCCTCCATGCCACGATATCAGGTTTTTCTATCAACAGCTTTCGAGAACTACGGCACTTTGTCCACCGGAACCCCATCTCTTTCAATAGCCTTCGAAGATACTCTCTGCTACAGTCAAGTATATTTTCTGATTTTAACACTCTGTTCAATTTATTCAATGTAGGTACAGTTTTTTTCATCACGTAAAATTCACTTATTTTCCGACGTATCACACCTTTCGTGAAGTCGTCTGTTTCGATCCTTTTCTTATGGACTGTTTTCTTGCCATCAGGTGTAGAAAACTGCAGACGACCCTTGGCCATAGACGTCTTCCCTTCCGCTATTACACGCTTCACCAGTGACTTTGAAACTCCCGTTGCTTCACTTGTTGAAGCCACAACATTATAATTAAGTTTATTAACGGTTTTGTGTTCTCGTAGGTGAGCAGCTACGTTATAGACTATTTCTCTGGCTTGTCCCCTTAATGGCCGTCCAGATTTCCTAACAGACTTCGAAGAAGCAGCCATAACTAAACTCAAATGACACTATCACTAGAATAACATGCTACACAACACTATATACATAAACACATTTACCAATAAAGTACACGCTACGCGATAAGGGATTATAGGACTACAACTAACAACTAAAGAAAGAAAGAAAGAAAATGTGTATAAAACTGACAAAACAACAAGAGCGCGCGAAAACTGATACAGAAGTGGCAACGAAACTCTTGTGTCACCGCGTCTTCACGATGTGCACAGTACAGTGGACAGCATGTGACCCCCTCCACCACTCCTATATGACGTTACACATCCACTCGGAGAGAATGTGCGGGGAAGTGGGCTTTGCGCAGGTTCTTTTGATCGTTGCACCTTTATAGTAGTAGTAGTAGCAGCAGCAGCAGTAGTAGTACTAGCAGTAGCAGCAGTAGTAGTAGTAGTAGTAGCAGTACTAGTAGTTGTTGTTGTAGTAGTAGTAGTAGTAGCAGCAGTGTACACACAATGCTTGAAAGAGAGTAACATCAAAAACAAAGAACATAGTGCTTTTAACAAAAACGGCAACAAAAAATGTACAGTTGATAAACACAATTCTTTTTGAATAGTCAGATTAAAACAAAAAGAAACAACGTGTTAACAAATGGAAATAAAGTTTGTTATTCGTTAGGCAGTCAATATTCTTTCATGTTGTTTCGAGCCACAAATCTCGAAAACTTCACTGGTAGCAAATTTTGTTGGAAACAAAAAATGGGAGACATGTATAACACCCCGTCTTACTTCGACTTGGTTGCTTTTCTAGTGATCTGCACAAAAACCGAGTAGGCCTATTAGTGAAAGAAGATACTTTTTGACTGAATTGATTTTACTATATTTCATCTTTTAAATGTATACGCAAATGCTGTGCAATAAACCTGTTTATATATATATATATATATATATATATATATATATATATATATACAGTATTACCATTAGCATTTACAACTAAAAAATAATAAAATAGCCTGAACATTACGAGAGTAACAATATTCGTCGACTTTTTCGACCCTCTGGTGGGGGGTCCCCTCTTGACCGTCCCCTGCCCTTAAATATTACGCCCCTGACGTAATCTTCCACTAGCCACTGCATAAGTAAATATGTTTTTAGTGACAATTGAATACTATACTGAGTTGTTTATACTTCATGAACAAAACATATTTCTCTTTGATATATTTCGCTGTTTAATCTTCAAACTACAAAATTAAAAATGCATGGTGTTGTACCTGTGTGTGTGTGTGTGTGCGCGCGCGCGCGCGTTTTATTCATATCAATCGACTGAAGTGACAAAATGCTAACATGATCTACGTAATGTAAATTTGCAACCTCTTAGTTTTTTAAACCACGCGTCGTTAATTTCAAATTGACAAAATATGTAAAGAAAACGGGCTGTTTCGTATTCAGAGAGACAGAGAAATGAGTCAAAGAGAGACATATTTGTGTCAGCTCGTCCCTACAGGCCTTCCTCGTTTGTGTGTTCGTAAAACATAAAATTATTTAACTTGGTATTATAGAGAAATTAAATAGCGCCAATAAAGTGTAAGGCAATCTCGTGCAGATGCAATTAACTTAATGACGACAGGTACACGGATAAGGTGACAACAGCGCTTGCTGACAGCCAAGTAAATGTAACTAACCAGTGTTACGTAACTGAATACAATCATAATGAAACTCTTTCTGGAATTTTCTGAAACGTATTTTCTTTGTTGAAAATAGTGAAAGTTAACTGACCGATGTCGGAAAAAACAGTAATCGTTTTACTGAGAATTTCACTATACTGCAAAACTGACACTCACATATATATGGCCAAAACATTAAGTAAATCAGTATAATAAATTTGATATTTAATCCTGATATAATTTAAACCAGAAGTATCGATCGAAATAAGGAAAAGGCGGCCGGTATTTTACGGTGTACGGCATTATAACTTATTGCTTTTCTAAAAGGTGCACATTTCTGTAATTGCTTATAGGATCGTTTCTCAATGTTTATAGGAACATATCTTTTCTTTATTAGAATTCTTACGTGTTGAATTTTAAATACTATTCACTAAAACGAGTTCCAAACCCTTATAAAAACTAAGTAGGCCTACTAATACAAATTACACATTTTTTCACATAAATCCCGTTACTAATTTCGCAAATATTCCTAAATTACTCATTTCTCAATCCACAAAAAATGTTCCTTCAAATAAACTGTTCCTTACGACCCACATTAATAAAATCATCAATTTGGCAGTGTTTCTACCATCACAAACAAGTCACTGTCCTTCTAAAAGGATGACCTTCGTTTGCGGAGACCTTAAGAAGTGACGGAGAGATAGAGGATTTGGGATTGAACAGCGGGACAAGAAGTTGGAGAAGAAAGAGAGAGAGAGAGAGAGAGAGAGAGAGAGAGAGAGAGAGACGTCTAGAAACCAACCGGTATAGCGTAGAAAGAAACGCATTAGCGAGACGGAGTCGATACCAAGGCCGACAGCAAGTTAATATAGAAATAAAAAGAAAAAGAAAAAAAGACACAACGTGTCATGCGAAATTGATTAAGTGACGTTTAAATACACTCCAGTGGGAGTGAATGATAGGCGCTGACTCGAGACAGACAGACCTTACACAGACACAACTTATAATTTCCTGTGTACCAATGCCTTTTATATTAGCAAAAATATAGTAACATGTTTTATGTTAAGCGAATATAGGCTATAGATTTGTTTTCCACTCGTGGATATGCCAGATATGGTTAACGAATGTTAAATGCGAGATGTTCGAACCATGACTAAAATTAGCGGCCAACTTTCTATGAAGAGATTTGTTTAAAACTCCATAATACGAAGGTCGTTTGAAAGGTATTACTCCCTTAGACCAGAATTTGGTCTTGGGGATCCGGACGAGTCTGCTCCATACAAAAGAAGAAACAAGTTATGTATGACTAATCAACATTACTATCTTTAAGCTGGTTGAAAAACCTGTAACACATACTGAAATCAGTCCCATTAAAGTAAACTGTGATAGCACAATAACAATACGCGTTATTTTTACAATATTCTCATTTACTGAATTAATTTTCCTATATTTCGTATTTCAAAGGCATACCCTAATCCTGTGAAATAAAACTTTTTTTGTATTTGTAATATCGGTATGGAGAACCATACATGACTTCCATGTTCTAAGATTTATATTTAAAATCATTTTCGAAATAAAATATTTCCATAGAAACTACTTCTTTCTACTTACTGCTTCAGCCTTAACCACAGTACTGTGGTCACTAACGTATACCACCTCACGTTATCGCACTCGATTTTCTGATTTGCAGAAAACATTGGACTAAGGCCAAACAGCCCGGGAAGGAATTTTAACAACAAACTACTTCTTTGTTGTCGACAACGTAGTACACATATAAAACATTATCCCCTCCCCCTTCAACGATAATTTTCATTTATAGAAAATGACCCCTACCCCGTTCTACTAGCCTCTTCATTTACAGATATTATTGAAATGAAGGATAACAAATTGATTTATGTTTTAACAAGGGTAATTTTTTCAATGACGAACGATAACTGCCCTAAATTCAAACAAAATCAAATAATTTTTTATATATGTGCCTGAGTTGCAGAGGACACAAGGCCTATTAATTTTGGAGAAGATCGGTTACGGGAAATGGGTAGTTTACCTGCAACGTTTTATGTTTTATCAAGAGTAAAGTACTTAATTTTGATAAATCAAGTATCCTGATAAGAAGATCATAATAATCAACTGTAGAAACGTAAATGAAATATCTATAAATGAAGAGGCTAGTTGAACGGGGTGGGGGTAATTTTCTATAGGCCTAAATGAAAATTATATTTGAAGGGGGAGGGGATAATTTTTTATATGTGTACTACATTATGGGAACAAAGAAGTAGTTTGTTGTTAAAATTCCTTCCCGGCCTGTTTGGCCGTAGTCCAATGTTCTCTACAAAACCAGACATTTCAGCAATGCCATCGAGTTCCATCACCAGTGAAAATCGAGTGCGATAACATTAGTTGGTATACGTTAGTGACCACAGTACTGTGGTTAAGGCTAAAGCAGTAAGTAGAAAGAAGTAGTTTATATGGAAATATTTCATTTCGAAAATGATTTTAAACATAAATCTTAGAACATGGAAGTCATGTATGGTTCTCCATACCGATATTTTATGACCTTTTCACCGAATTTCACTCTTATACATTATCACGTGCTTCATAATGCACATTCCCTTTTCTTCCGTTTTGCTATATATTTTGTCACTTCTTTCTGATTCAGAAAAGTCTATGCTTTACAATTGATATTCTTTAATACTTTAAATAATACTTAATTCAGCCTAAATTATTGATCCACTATGATCTTTAGTATTAGGGACCAAATTGCCGTTAATTTTACATGAACTGGTCAGCCTACTAATAGCCCTACATTTTAATTAGCTTATTTCGTTTATATTTTCATTAGCCGTTCATAGTATTCGAAAGAATCGTTACGATACAACAGAGAAGTAAAGAATAATTGCACGTAGAGAAATGTGCGATCTATAGATAATTTTTCAATCTATTTTAGATTATTAATTACAGTTAAAGTCACCAAAGAGAACAAATGCATATAAAACAATTAATTAAGGTTTAAATTATCCAACATGTAACCTATAAACAAATATATATTAGCTATTTAACAGTATTGCAGTAAATAATACGCCACCAAATCCAGTAAGCGGCACACAATAATTTTTAATTTCCAAATTAAAGTAAACCATGGAAAAAATTACGCATACAACTCGTTATCGCTCCCATTCGCGGACTCTCAGTACTCGTATATTTTGCCTGTACGGTGTAGCGTAAGTGGTGTAGCAATACTGACCTGGGTGTCGTAACAATTGTCTAAGTCTGGGAAAGATCTGAAACATCTCAGAACCTCACCGGTAACACAGGTCGTGCAAAGCGTCACGTAACGACACATGTTAGCTACCACATCAACGTAAAAATGGTACAAGTAACACAGACTTGAGTATTGTCTTCATTATAGCTTACAAAATTAAAAATACAAAAGAAACAAAGTAAAATTACATTATAGACATACTACAACAATAATTTATGAGAAGAGATACAGTTTCTCTTTTGACATTTATGAAAGCAAAATTCGAATTAAACAATAACAGATTTTTTAAATCTATATCATTTATAGTACGTATATAGATCAAATCTTTTTCTTAACGCTATAACGATCTGCCAACCATTACAAATTTATTGGGTTGCCTCTTTTATCACTTTACCTTAATTGAAGTTTGTATAGTTTTCCTCAGCACGCTAAATAAATTGATTAAAAACAACTTTAGTAGTTGTATTGTTCTATTTAAGAAACTTCCAATTATTGGGTTTTAATTACGTAGCTAAATTTTTCTCCTTTACAATTATTAATTTAAATGAGAAATGTCAAATAAAAAGTAGAGTTGATTAGAAAGAATTAATATTAAATGAATTTTGTGTTAACGATTTGAGTTTTAACATTTCTTTAACCTTCATTTTTAATAGCGACAATAAATGATAAGTGCAATAATAATAATAATAATATTAATGTTTTTTTTTGCGAGGGAAGAAAATGCATTATACACCATCAGGAGACACCCGGCTGGTCTCCCGGTGTGTGGGACTCGCACCCACCGAAAAACGTACACTTTACAAGCAGGGAACCCCTCCTGGAACAACTATTCGTATGGCTTCAGGGCGGCACATCGTATTGCGCCTACTAAGCTCCTACAGCTTCGTCTATATCATCGACTTGTGAGAGGGCAGTTCTCTTTGCTGCTGAGCATGACGCCTATGATGTTATCAGGTGTCATGGGGCCAATCTCCGATTCCAGTCTTCGCCTCTCCACCGTTGACACTCGAAGAAAGTGTGAAGAGCGTCATCAGAGTCTGAGTCGCCGTACACGCACGACGGATCCTCCATTTTACCCATCCGTCGCAGGTATGCACACCCTGCCACCCACCCTGCAAGCCCTGTCAGGAATTGACTAAGGTAATAATCTACCTCGCCGTGCGTTCTGTCCACCTATTCAGGGATGTTCCCAATTAACCTCGCCGTCCACCTGGATCGACTCTCCTTCTCCCATCGTAGTTGCCAGCTCCGCATGGTGTGTGTCCTGGCCACTGTTCTTGCTTGTTCGATTCTCAAGTCTGTACATTACATTCTGTTGAGTTTGCAGGTTGACATTGATCTTGGTATACTCCAGCTTTTTCATAAATGTTTTCCTTTTTCGTACTGTTTATTTTCAGATTGTTGTAGATGTCATTGTTTGTTCTGAATGCTAGTTGATAGTCATATTTTGTAAATGTTCTAGCTAATTTTTGAGAGTTGTCGTCAATGTAATGTGGAGGTATATAGGTTTTCTTCTTTTTTATTGATGTGTTATTTGTTTTTGTCAACACTCAAATCAAAATTCAACAGTAGCCAAACACATAAAACTACAATCTTGTAAATATGGTCCAATACAACAACATTTAACCATATTGAAAACAGGCAATGACAAAATAAGATCAAATATATATGAACAATACCAAATACACAAACATATAAAAGAAGAGGGCCATCAAAATGTATTAGATGTTATTACTGACTTTAAAAATCATATAACTTTCGAAATATTACAACAAAATCAGCTGATATGATATGTAAACTCTATAACAGAATCAATTCTTAGGAAGCTTTATACAAACAACATATGTATCAAATTAACAATGTCTAAAAATTCATTTTTTAATGTTTTATAATATTATGAACACAAAAGTGCTATAAGTGTAAAGTAAAGTAAAACTAAAGATGGTCTATGGACCGAAATCGATCGAATATAAATAATAACATCATATGGCGCCTTTAGGCTGTATAAAAAAGAACATAATAAAAAATATAAAAATTGAATTATAGGTACCATTAATAAAAATATCAGTATGGAGAACCATACATGACTTTCATGTTCTAAGAATTATATTTAAAATCATATTCGAAATGAAATATTTCCATAATAACTACTTCTTTCTACTTATTGCTTCAGCCTTAACCACAGTACTGTGGTCACTAACGTATACCACATCACGTTTTCGCACTCGATTTCCACTGATGATGGCAGTCGATGCCACTGCCGAAGAGTCTGGTCTTGCAGAAAACATTGGACTTCCCGGGACTAAACAGCCCGGGAAGGAATTTTAACAAAAAACTACTTCTTTGTTGCCGATAACGTAGTGCACATATAAAAAATTCTCCCCTCCCCTTCAACTATAATTTTTATTAATAGAAAATTACCCCCACCCCTTTTACCTAACCTCTTTATTTATAGATATTTCATCCACGTTTCTACAGTGGATTATGATGAGCTTCTTAACAGGATTCTTTATATATCAAAATTAAGTACTTTACTCTTGTTAAATCATAAAACGTTGCAGGTAAACTACCGCTATCTCTTAACCGATCTTCACCAAAATCTACAGACCTTCAGTCCTCTACAATTGAGGAATATTTGAAAAAAATTATTTGATTCGCTTTAAATTTACGGCAGTTATCGTTTGTCATAAAAAAATTACCCTTGTTAAAACATAAAACGTTGCTGGTAAACTACCCCTTTCCCTTAACCGATCTTCAACTAAATCAACAAACCTTGAGTTCTCTATAATTCAAAAAGGTATGCAAAAATGTAGTTGATTCTGTTTGAATTTACGGCAGTTATCGTTCGTCATATAATAAATTACCCTTGTTAAAACATAAAATGTTGCTGGTAAACTACCCCTTTCCCTTAACCGATCTTCACCAAAAACAACAGGTCTTGAGAACTCTACAATTCAGAGCTGTATGCAAAACATTTTCGATTCTGTTTGAATTTGCGGCTGTTATCGTTTGCCATAGAAAAAAATTACCCTTGATAAAAAAAATGTTGCAGGTAAACTACCACTTTCCCTTAACCGATCTCCACCAAAAACAACAGGTCTTGAGTACTCTACAATTAAGGGCAGTATGCAAAAAAATTATTTGATTCTGTTTGAATTTGCGGCTCTTTTCGTTTGCCATAGAAAATACTCTTGTTAAAATATAAAATGTTGCAGGTAAAGTACCCCTTTCCCTTAACCGATCTTCACCAAAAACAATAGGTCTTGAGAACTCTAGAGAACTCTACAATTCAGGGCTGTATGCAAAACATTATTTGATTCTCTTTGAATTTACGGCAGTTATCGTTCGTCATAGAAAAAATTACCCTTGTTAAAACATAAAACGTTGCAGGTAAACTATCCCCTTTCCCTTAACCGATCTCCAAAAAAATAACAGACCTTGAGTTTTGTATAATTCAAAAAGGTATGCAAAAGAGTAGTTGATTCTATTTGAATTTACGGCAGTTATCGTTCGTCATAGAAAAAATTACCCTTGTTAAAACATAAAATGTTGCTGGTAAACTACCCCATTCCCTTAACCGATCTTCACCGAAACCAAGAGGTCTTGAGAACTCTACAATTTAGGGCTGTATGCAAAACATTATTTGATTCTGTTTGAATTTGCGGCAGTTATCTTTTGCCAAAAAAAAATCTACAGACACACAGACACACACACGCACACGCACACACACACATCCCGAACTGGCAAACCGTCTCTGAAGTAATACTTAGCCAGGCGATCTAGGTGGACGACCTTGAACTTTCGCTGTCCTTCCTGTTGAATCCGATAAACGTCATCGTTAATTCTTTTTTGTGGATTATATATGTTTCATTATATGTTTAAACTAAATTATTTAAACTTGTCATTGATCTAAATAGTAATTTTTAAAATTGACAAAACTTGGAAGTCAATTAATTACATTAAAAAAATACACAACCAGGTTAACATTTTTGCTACAAAATTTTCGGATTTCAAGGGGGGATATATCCCCAATATCACACCTCTTGGTTCACCCCTGATCAGATCCAATCCAGCTGAAGGGCCAGGTACAGTTTTGAGGCCCCCATTCGCATGTCCTGGAAATAAAGTTCCTGGAGGTTTATCATAAGCGCAAGACCCACAGGGACCCTCCAGACACAGGTTGATAATAATCTTACCCTTAATGAAAAATATTCAGTCTACCAGTAAGCAAACTTTCTTCTTGCTGAAAGCTTTTTTTTTGTATAGCCATTCTAGCTTTATTTCTTTTTGTTGATAACATCATTTGTGATTATGGTACACATAAAATATAAACTGCTCTACTTCCTTAAAATATGTTTATTAATAATAGTGTTCAAACATTTTGTCACACTTCCTTGATATTTTCATTACTTTAATTTCTTAATACTTATCTTCATTGCATAATTATTTTCTAGTTTGACAGTATTCTGAAATTCTAATTCATTCCTTACTACGAGTGTCGAGGGCCGTCCGAAAAGTAATACCGGTACCTGTTTTGTAATAAAAGAAATAACCAACGATGGTTTTTGAAAGAAACTTTTTAATTAATATAAAACAAACTTAATCTACTTTTCTACATCATTACCTTCTTTACTTAAGCATTTTTCATATCAATCAATGAGTTTGTTTATTCCCATGTCATATTCCTCCACTGCCAGTTCTGTGAGAAAAGTTGTCACTGCTCACTGTAAGTCTTCATCACTTGCAAAGTGCTTTCCTCCCCTCGCTAAGTTTTCAGAACAACGGATAGCCACTGGGGGAAAGGTCGAGGCTATAGGTTGGATGTCTGAAAACTTCCGACTTAAACTTTGCCAGAAACTCTGCACTGTTATGAAGAAACAAAATCCTGCTAGACAATAGGGCCCTCTTGCAATTTTGAACGGCCCATCTCATTTTTTTATTAAAGTTTTGCAATATGTGTCAGCATTTATTGTGGCTCCACGGAGCAGACAGTCAATAAGAAGCGGGCCTTTTCGGTCCCAAGAAACAGTAGCCATAAACTTTTGAGTTGAGGAATGCAACAAAACTTCACAGTGACTAATTAGACGCAGCAAAATATAGCATTATTCTTGATAATGGTAGCGATTTTACAGACCCACAAGCCGAGCAGCTATCCAACCTAACCTCATCACGTGTTAAGACAACCCGCAGCTATGCTGGAGCTGCTGCAGCGACCCAGTCTCAGTGTCTGCTTCTTCTTCATCGTCCTCTTTTCAATCAGCCATCGCCGAGGTTACCTCCTTCCTTGAGGAATTTGACCTCGTCGAAGTGGCCCGTATTTTCAAGACCATCCGTTATCGTCTTCATACGGCAAACCCCGACCAAGAGATTTCTCCTCCTTGCAGAAGCTGCAGCCACCACAGGTCTTCTGTAAGTGTTCCACACTAATAGGATAATTTCCCTGCAGCGTGACTTCCCATCATAGCATGGAACGCTGATAGACTTCTGCCCCATCTCGAGGAACTCAGCAAGTTCCTAGCCCGTTACAAGCCCGATGTACTTTCTTTGGGCCACGACAACGTAGGGTTGCCCAACTATGTGTTCTACAGTGATGATAGACCTGGCCAGAATGCGGGGGAGGCACAGCCATAGCAGTGAAGAATTGCGTTGCGCATCACCGTGTAGTTCTGTCTCGCCAAAATATTGAGGCCACTGCCCTAGAACTCCCAGATTTTTTGGGGGTGTCCTCGTAGTTTTGGCTTATAAACCGCCGAACGCACCAGTTCTAGATGCTGACCTGTCCACTATTTACGGAGCATATAGGAAGGTAATCCTTGCAGGTGACCTGAAATGCAAACATCCCGACTAGGGTAGACGTTTGACTATGCCATCAGGGAGGGCGCTTAGCAGGTACTTTCACCACCGCCATCTCTGTGCCTACGGACCTGGACAACCGACACACTATCCCCGCCATCGAGGCCCCCAACCTGACATACTGGACATTGCTGTTGTTAAGGCAGTGGCAACGCAGTCTGAGGTGTCTGTGCTAACGGAGCAGTCCTCTGATCATTGACCCATAGAGGTGCACGTGGCTTCCCGACACACGATTGGGAGAGGAGCGCGATGGGTGGTCGAGTGGGACCGCTTCGGACATGCCTTCTGTCGAAAGCTTCCCGAGGAGGTTCCGCTCGCTTCCATTCAGCACATTGACGAGGCAGTTGTCTTGGTCTCTTCCGTCGAGAAGCTCAATCTAACCCCTGATTTGCACTGGATCCTAGACAAAGTCCGTCTTCTCGCTCTAGAGACGAATAGACCTCGGAAACGGCAGCGGATGCGAGGTCCGGCCGACAAAGCCAGCTTCAATCGGGCGGTGGGCAAGTTATGTCGTGACTTGCAGGCCTTCAGACAAAGCTGCTGGGAGTTCGCGGTCGCCTGCATGGCAGACGATTCAACGGAGGAGGGCTCCGTTCACAGGATTCCTTCCGCGTTGACCGGGAAGAGGCGGTGTCCTCCCTTCCCAGTCATCAACAGACCTGGGGGGGGATCCCCTTGCCAAGTCGGACGAGAAATCTGAGTTCCTGGCCAGGCGCTTGGAGCTTCAGTTTGCTCCTTAAACATAGAATCAAGCCCGTGCACAAGGGGGGTTTTGGGGGTTTAACCCTCCCCATTTGGGAAGAGAAATCAGCGAGTTTGGAAGTGAAATAGTGATTGTTTGAATCTGATATAAAATACCGGAGGTATTCACATCATTTGAACTCGTGAACAATTCCCGCCTTGCGCAGCAAACACGGCAGTGCTCCGTCTTTCTCACACTCTCACATCTATCTTTCTCACAAGTTAGTAGTATACGTAGTTCATTCGGCACGCCAGTTCTCTATTTTCGTGTGGTTCGCGCAGTATTGACTGACTTGTGCGTTAATCATTAATTATCGCTACCACCAATAGACTACGGACTGTGTATTCCTAGTTCGTTTTGCGATTTTGTGCTGAACAATTAGTAAAATATGTCCAGTAAACGAACGAATTCTTTGTTAAATTACTTTTGCAAAAAACAACGGACAGAAGAGGTAAGTTATTATTAATATTTTTCATAATTCTTCTCTTCGAAGTTTTGTGACAAGCGTAAAACAAAAAGGTTTATTTATTAAAATTTTATTATTTTATGCACATGCAAATAAAACACAAATAAACCTCAGTACACGTTGCTTTCTCATCTATTTTTAAACGTCTAAATGACAACGACCTTGGCGATAAAACGGTCCATGGTGATTCCCGGAAAACGATGACGCTATGCCTCTTGTCACATTTTATTGTAATCTAAGCTATTCAGCAGGTCAACTAATAAAGTCAGAAGAACATTTTAGTGAGTAGTGTGTTACGGCCCATATATGGTACGAACAATTTTTTGTACTAAATAATTAAATAAAAATCTCGGAGTACGTAGACTATAAAAAATTAAGCAGTTTATTTACAAAAATAGCGAAAACTCGCATCCGCATAGTAGACAAATTTACCGAAAATGACCGCCGCACCACAAGAAAATCAATTACGGGACGTATATACCCCGTAACGCAGCGAACGTGTTAAAATTCATGTTATCAAATCAAATACAGTAATTTATTTCAAAGTTGACAGAAAAATCTCATTCAATACATCATAATCATGCGTTGCATAAAAAAGTATAAGGTAGCCTATCAAATAATAATAGTCTTCATTCATTTATTTATTTGCTTACAGCCGAAATCAGGATACAGTTCTAAATCAAGTCCGACAAATGAAGATAATGAAGTATCAAATCCAGCACAGTCCAATGCTGAATCGCTGACAGAAACAGATACCAACCAACCAACAATTAGTGGTAGCTTACATCAAATCCATCCTTAGGATGTGGCATTATTTTTAAGCAAGGAATTGGAAATGAGTATCACGAACGCATACAAATCCATCTGGTCTCCTCCAGAAAAGTATAAATTTCCTTGCTCTGGAGAAAGGAATCTTCGTTTCCAAGGACATTGGCTGAAGACTTACCATTGGTTGGCCTACTCGAGAAAGGAGGATGCAGCTTTCTGTAAAGCATGTTTGTTGCAATGTAAGAAGACTGCTGGTGTCGGTTCTCAACCTCTCAAAGGATTGGTAAATGAACCGTACAGAAACTGGAAGAAAGCACTCGATTACTTCAAGAAGCACGAATCGACTGTTTACCATAAAAGCAGCATGTTGGCATTAGAAAATATCAGAAAAATGGATGAAGGAAAAATGGTGCCTATTGATGTACAATTAAGTTCGGAGAAGAAAAAAGTGATCGAGGAAAACAAGAAGAAACTCATGGATATTGTAGAAATGGTAAAACTTTGTGGACAGCAAGGCTTAGCCTTGAGAGGCTCAAAGGAAGGTGGCCAAATAACACCTGAAGTGCCTGCTGTAAATGATGGCAACTTCCGGCCCCTTCTCCGTTTTCGTGCTACAACAGATGACCTACTAAAAAAACATTTGGAGACTTCGTCAAAGAATGCGGTATATACAAGCAATAGAATTCAAAATGAAGTCATTTCTATATTTCACAAGAATATCTTAAGAAATTTGGTAGACAATATTAATAAATCCAAAGCTTTCTCACTACTTGCTGACGAAACATCAGACATTTCTGGTTTAGAGCAACTTTCCATATATGTGCGTTATACAGCAAACGAAGGTGAGAAATGTGTGGTCAAAGAAGATTTTATAGGCTTTTTACCTGTAACAGACTGCACGGGGAAAACCCTAGCCACAACTGCAGTCAACTTTTTGCAAGAGAATGGAATTGATACATGTTATCTATATGGTCAAGGCTATGATGGAGCGGCGGCCATGAGTGGGAAAATGCATGGAACTCAAGCCTACATTCAAGCAGATCACCCTCTGGCTCTCTATGTCCATTGTGCCTCTCACAGCCTTAATCTTGCTGTGAGTTCGGCTAGTAATATTTCAGCCATTAGAAATTGTTTGGGAACCATTGAATCCGTATATAACTTTTTCAACTCCCCCCAAACGGCAGGCTATTCTGCAAGAAACCATAGCTGAAGTATTACCAGAGGTGAATCACTCCAAATTGAAAAAATACTGTCCAACCAGATGGAGTGAACGTCATCAATCCGTATCAATTTATTGTGAGCTTCAAGAAGGCGTGATAGAGGCCTTAGGAAAAATTTCTCAGCTGCGAGAGGCAACAGTGGCAGCTCAGGCGTTTGAACTACTGAGTGCAATTAAAAATTGCCAATTTCAAATTTGCTGCCAAATCCTATTAGCATGCCATGCCATTTTAACACCCCTGAGCGTGTCTCTTCAGCGAGAAGACCTACATCTGACCGAAGCTGTACTCCTTGCAAAACATTATTTAGAGGAACTTAAAAACATGAGGAAGTCTGCCAGTGAAATGTTCCGCAATATACTTGAGAAAGCAAAGTCTGTTATGGAGGATTCCGACATCGCTCTTAGTGTTCCACGATTAAGTAAGAAGCAGCAACACCGAAGCAACGTTGAAATCGAGTCACCAGAAGAATATTACCTTGTGACAATGTTCATACCATTTTTAGATGAACTTAATAGTCACATTGAATCTAGATTCATCAAGCATGGTGAAATTCTTATCAGTTTCAACTGTCTGTTACCTCAGAGGCAGGCGCATTTCAATGAAGACAACTGTCGGAACCTATACAGAACTTATGAGTCAGTCCTCGAATGCATCAATGAAGTTGAATTCCTAGCTGAAATTAAAATGTGGCGAAGAAGAATTGGAGATTGTAGTGGAAAGAAAGGAGACATCATCTTCCATGCATTGGATATTTGTGAAGCAAGGCTCAGTGTAAGGAAACTTCTGAAAATCCTAACTGTGTTGCCTGTCACCACCACAGCGACAGCAGAAAGATCATTCTCCACCCTACGCAGGCTGAAAACATATATTAGGAATTCCATGTCAGAAGAAAGACTAAATGGCCTTGCATTATTGAACATGCATAGAGAAATTAATGTCTCTAGTGAAGAGATCGTTAATGAATTTGCCAATTCAAACAGAAAAATGTTACTATGTTAATAAAAGGAATTAGTGTAATGTATACAATTTTTATTAATATTGTTTTCGTTCATTTCCTCTCAAGTCTACTTATTATGTGTTACTCCATATTGTAATTCATAAACAGTTTATTGAAATTTTCATTATATACTACTTTATGGAAAAGAAATTTTCCACTTCAGAACCCCTCCCTTTCAAAAATCCTGCGCACGGGCCTGCATAGAATCATGTTTTAATACCAGTAATTACTGATTTCAAAAAAATCTTGATCAGATTCAACACATTCTTGCAAATCAAGAGTGATCTGTTTATGATGTTACTTTTGCTTCTCTGTTGGCAGTTTTGGATCCAACTTCGGTGCTACTCTACTTATAGTCAAATCAACAGTTAAAGTGGTGTGAATTGATCAAAATGAGAAGTTAAAATTGTTGCTGATTCTCTCTGGTTGTCAGACTGCAATTAATAGAGATGGTTTTGTAATTTTTTTCAATCATTTTATCACTGCAACTTGTGGAAAGAGGCTCTTTATGTGCGCTACTTTCAGCACTCATTCTTCCTTCTTTAAATATTTTAAGCCACCTAAAAACACATGTAAATGACAATGTCTCACTTCTGAACCTGCTAGTAACATTGGTAAGTATTTGGAGTGTTTTTTTTTTTACATTCTCTTGACAGAATTTGATATACGCATGTTGTTTCTATTTTCACTCATAATGAATTCCAGAAAGACACAAAGCCGAACTTCATTCAACAGCATGTAACATATGATTGAGAGAAACTGGCTAGACAGTATGACCAATCCCCCCATCGTAGACATCAAAGTAAACTGTCATACTACACGCACTTCCCTAACTCAAGTGCGTAACTCTCAATAAAATCAGCCTTGATATTTTTTGTTTACACTTCATGTGTTCACTGTCTATGAAATCTAAAGAGGTCTGTAGATAATTGTATTGCAAAATGAATAGTGAAATGAAATTGTTTTACAAATAAAAAAGGAAGCAGAAGAATTTAAGGATATAGAGATGAATAAAGTTCCACTTAGACTTGATGCTCTCAGGAATGATCCCAAAACAGGTGATCTGATTAAAGTCTGTGACCCTATATTTTCGAATACAGTGAAGAATTCATGTAAGTTAACCTTAAAATGTCAGTTATTGCATACTCTCTGTTTTAAGACTTTACAGTCTGACCATTAGTGTGTATGTGTGGCTGGGTAGTTTCATCGTTCTTTTGGTATTATGAAAATTATCGTGTTTTTCATTTTCATAATATTGTAGTATGAAGATGATAAACCTGTTTAGGAAGTATAATTATATGAAATATTTGTATAAATTCTCTCCCACTGCATAAAATGTAATATACTGTATCTTGTATGTACATTATATGAATATGTGTATGAATTGCGAGTGACAGTTTGTGGGAGAGAGAGAGAGAGAGAGAGAGAGAGAGAGAGAGAGAGAGAGAGAGAGAGAGCGTGTGTGTGTGTGTGTGTGTGTGTGAGAGAGAGAGAGAGAGTATGTTATATATAACAGCCAAAAAATAAACAATAACAATTATCAACACAACTTAAAATAGGCTACCACAATTCCTAGTAAAATCAGTTTAAAGTAAACAATTTTTCAAAATTTTAAATGTTTTTATTAAAGCAACAGAACGTTTTTATAAATCACTTTACATTTTTAAATGGTCAGTTTTCAAATACGAGTGAAATGGTCGTATTTTCAAAAGCAAACATCGTGTGATATAATAGGGATTAACCATTTTGACACAATGATTGCAGGCAATGCAGAGTTCAACTAAAGCTTTAATCAGACCTTTACGAGTAGTGTAAGATTGACTAAACTTTAAAGTATCGGGCTCTAGGTGCCTGTCTATACGTATATTCACAAGTTACAAGCTGGGCATTCGAAACAGCTGGCAAACCTGGTATCCTACTTCAAAACCTACATTATTGCTGCGAATGTCATATAGCATTCTCATTTTGTCACTGGGTATCTTCAGCCATTCTGTCAACAAGAAACTCATTTTTCGCAGTTGATTGTCTAATAGCAAGGACTACTTCTGTAGCTCTGTGAACTAAGCCTCGGGTAATCCAAACATCAAGTCCCTAGGAAGACACCAGTTTTCCTGGCGTTATGCCGGTTGTGTCGTGACCTATACACTATTAGGAATAATGGTATTCGCTGGTCCCAGTCTCTATAGTTTTCGTCAGCAAACTCCAACAGATGCTGCTCAAGTGTCCTATTGAACCTCTCAACCATTCCGTCGGACTGAGGTTGGAGAGGTGTTGTCCGAGTCTTTTGAAATCCCAGTAGGTGATATAATTCTTTAGAAAATTGTGACTCGAAATTACTCCCCTACGGATTTCTATAAGGACTCCATAACGGCAACAGAAATTGTGAACTAACACCTTTGCCACATTGGTAACCTCTGATTTGGAATTACATCAGCTTCTACTTCGTCATCTGGCACTACGGTCCCTGAAGAACCTCGGCCTGCTCAACGATTCTCCTCCATTCTTCTCTGTCTAGAGCCTTACTCCTCCAACCTGCCACTTGCATCACCTTCAAAAATCCTTCACATCTTCACCTCAGACGTCCTCTACTCCTTACTCCCTCTGGCTTCCTTTCCAATGCCATTTTTGGACCTAGGTCACTTCTCATTCTCACCACATGCACCAACCATCTCAACCTTTGCACCTTCGCTGCCACAACCATGTCTGCTTCTCCATACAGGTCTCTTAGCTCACAATTCTTTCTTATCCTCCACATCTCTCCATCCCACACTGGTCTATAAATTCTTCTCATAATTTTCCTTTTGAAAACAACAAGGTTTTTCATATCTTCTAACTTCAGTAGCCACGTCTCACTTGTATATGATACTATAGGTCTGATTATTGTGGTGTATATTTTCTTTTTGACATTTTTTGATACATTCCTGGATTGGAATATATTTTTAAATGTGTAGTGGCTTCTGTTTCCTACTGCTATTCTTGCTTTGATTTCTTTGCTTGTTTCATTATTCTCTGTAATTGTGTTTCTGAGATATTTGAATTCTTGGCCTCCTCAAAACTGTGGTTGTCTATTTTTATTATTCCTTTCTTTTATAGCTTTTACACGTTTAGAAAAACGTGTAACCCTGACATACCGGTTTCTATAATCAAAAACTGGGAAAAGTCCAGTAGTGTCTATGGCAGTTCTCTCAAATGGCAGTCCAATGCTATACTGTCTCATTATCCCCCTGCTTCTGATTTGAAGGCCCTTGCTTGCAGTACATATTTCACATTTCCAACACCATTCCTCTATGTTGTGGTGAAGATAAAGCAAATAGAATCATCTCCATATTTTGTTATTGTTTTATTGACATCAAGATGACTTCCAGATTTTCCATCATGCATTTCCTTCAAAACAGACGCACTTTACTTAGAGGAATTATCAGAGCATGTACATGTCTTGTCCTAAGACATTTTCACCAATCCTTTCTCCAAGGTTAGAGATTCCCATTATGAAAGTAACTCTTCAGCACTTTGGAACAATAGTAGACATCTTGCCAATAGGGGCGACGAACCTCCTCTTTTGGTGATGGCTTTAACTTGTTCATTTGTGTTCTGTTCTTCCTTTCTGCAGCAATGTCAGCAAATCTTCCGAACACGGTCTTTGGGATAAACCATCTACATTACCATGCGGACGGCCCACTGATGTTGTACCTTAGAGCTGTACTCCTGCAAACGTTCAGGCCACCTTGCCAACTCTTCTTTCCTATTTTTAAACCTCAAGAGCGATGCAAGCACTGGATGGTTCATACATAGTAAAAGCTACCTCTATACAGTTATTTATGGAAGTGCTCCAAAGCTCGGACGAGATAGCCAGCAACTCTCTCCTTGTAATGCAAGGAGATACAATGAACTGCTAGATTTTATTTTTAATTTATTCTCTTATGTTTGCAATTGAGTCTCCTAGTGCAGATATTTTTGTTGATATTATTTGTTCTATATTTGAGACAGCTCTTTCTACTGTAGACAATCTTACTTACTTACAAATATAGATCACCGCATAAGTCACCACGTAGAAGACCCAATTCTATAGTAGTAGTCTACGCTCTTGCATCTGTTTTTACATAGCTTCAAAAAGCGCTTCCATTTTGCCTGCTTCTCACTTACATTCTACTTTTTATCGTCCTTCAAATTTCAAAATTAGTGTTTTCTTTCTTCTGTTTCCAGCATTAGTGCTTTCTGCCACTCTTCTCTTTCCTATTGCCATTCTTCTTTTTGTCGTCTTTCTGCTTCTTCCGCCTCCTGTCTGCATTTCTCATCCTGTTGTTTTTCTGCTCCTTCTGCCTCCTGTAACCGTCATTTCTTTCTCTGCTACAGCAGAACCTGGAGATTTTCCATCATCTGACAAGGTATCCATTTTACTTCCATATTCCTTAAGGAATGGAAGTATGGTGATGGCAAAAAAAATCGTGTTCGAGATTATTGCAGATTCTGATTCTACTACACTCAAAACATGAAAAAAAGTCGTTTTCCGAAAAGTGTCTGTGTGTGTGTCTGTAAATTTTTTTTCTATGGCAAACGATAACTGCCGCAAATTCAAACAGAATCAAATAATTTTTTGCATACAGCCCTGATTTGTAGAGTACTCACGACCTATTGTTTTTGGTGAAGATCGGTTGAGGGAAAGGGGTAGTTTACCAGCAACGGTTTTTTTTATCAAGGACAATTTTTTTTTTTTTGGCAAACGATAACAGCCGCAAATTCAAACAGAATTAAATAATGTTTCGTATACAGCCCTGAATTGTAGAGTTCTCAAGACCTATTGTTTATGGTGAAGATGTGTTAAGGGAAAGGGGTAGTTTACCTGTAACGTTTTATGTTTTAACAAGGGTATTTCCTATGGCAAACGATAACAGCCGCAAATTCAATCAGAATCAAAAGATTATTTGCATACAGCCCTAAATTGTAGAGTTCTCAAGACCTATTGTTTTTGGTGAAGATCGGTTGAGGGAAAGGGGTAGTTTACCAGCAACGTTTTTTTAACAAGGGTATTTTCTATGGCAAACGATAACAGCCGCAAATTCAAACAGAATCAAATAATGTTTTGCATACGTCCCTGAATTGTAGAGGTCTCAAGGACTTTCGATTTTGGTGAAGATCGGTTGAGGGGAAGGGGTAGTTTACCTGCAACCTTTTACGTTTTAACAAGAGTAAAGTACTTGAAAATTTATTTAAACTTTTTGAAACAATGGTAATTGTTAAATATCTGTATGGAGAACCATACATGACTTCCATATTCTAAGATTTATATTTAAAATCCTTTTCAGCCAAACAGCCAGGCTGTGTCTTACCTGCCTTTTTATTGCTGTATTAAATGAAAAATATTATATTACATTAAAATGAAAAAATTATAATTTTATTGCCTGGCAACAAAATTATTTTATTTTTAACAATTACCATTGTTTCAAAAAGTTTAAATAAATTTTCAAGTACTTTACTCTTGTTAAAACGTAAAAGGTTGCAGGTAAACTACCCCTTCCCCTTAACCGATCTTCACCAAAATCGAAAGTCCTTGAGACCTCTACAATTCAGGGATGTATGCAAAAAATTATTTGTTTCTGTTTGAATTTGCGGCTGTTATCGTTTGCCATACAAAATACGCTTGATAAAAAACGTTGTAGGTAAACTACCCCTTCCCCTCAACCGATCTTCACCAAAAACAACAGGTCTTGAGAACTCTGCAATTTAGGGCTGTATACAAATAATCTTTTTATTCTGTTTGAATTTGCGGCTGTTATCGTTTGCCATAGGAAATACCCTTGTTAAAACATAAAATGTTACAGGTAAACTACCCCTTTCCCTTAACCGATCTTCACCAAAAACCATAGGTCTTGAGAACTCTACAATTCAGGGCTGTATACGAAATATTATTTGATTCTGTTTGAATTTGCGGCTGTTATCGTTTGCCAAAAAAAAAAATTTCCCTTGAAAAAAAAACCGTTGCCGGTAAACTACCCCTTTCCCTCAACCGATCTTCACCAAAAACAATAGGTCGTGAGTACTCTACAAATCAGGGCTGTATGCAAAAAATTATTTGATTCTGTTTGAATTTGCGGCAGTTATCGTTTGCCATAGAAAAAAAAATCTACAGGCACACAGACACACACACACACACACAGACAGACACACACACACAGACACTTTTCGGAAAACGACTTTTTTTCATGTTTTGAGTGTAGTAGAATCAGAATCTGCAATAATCTCGAACACGATTTTTTTTGCCATCACCATACTTCCATTCCTTAAGGAATATGGAAGTAAAAATAAAATAATTTTGTTGCTAGGCAATTAAATTAAAATTTTTTCATTTTAATGTAAATTATGTTTGAGTTAATATCTTTATATACACAGTGGAACTTGGTTATTACGGCCTCGGCTGTTACGTCAACTCGGGTGTAGCGTTATTTTGTCATAAGTCCGGTCAAACTGATATCTTTAACATTATAAAAATTCCCGGTTTTAACGTCACTAAATATTGTACTACTCTGTTATAGCGTCAAATATTTCTCAGATATTTTACTCTAAATTTCATATAAACGTATATATGTGCGCGCGCGCGCTAGCCCATGGCTACAGACATACATTGTATGCAAGCGATAAGCACTGTAACAGGACTGCCGGCGCCAGCCATTTTACGTGCTCCAACGGATGGCTAGATCGATTTAAGGCCCGACACTCGATTTCCTTTGCAAAAATTTGTGGTGAGGCAAAATGCGTAAATCTGAACGTTACAGGCGATTGGGTGCGTAACACTTGGCCAGAAATTAGACGATCATATAAAGATGAAGACATCTTTAATGGACATGAAGCCGGAATTTTTTATAAATTAACTCCAGATAAGACTTTCAAATTTAAAAATGAAAAGTGCGTTGGTGGGAAGCTCTCTAAACAAAGAGTTACAGTTTTTGTTTGTGCGAACATCACGGGAACCGAAAAAAGGAAACTTTTAGTTATCGGGAAAAGTTTGCATCCTAGATGTTTTAAAAACATCAAAAAACTTCCTGTAAGTTACACTGCCAACATAAAAGCGTGGACGACTTCTAGTATTTTTGAAGATGACTTCTGTACGTGTGTATGTCACTGAACTCCTCCATGTATAAAATAATATATCGTTCGTGGCAGGTAAGCATATCTCAGTTATGTAATGTTTACGTTTCCATTTTATTATTATGCCTACAGCAATAAAAAGGCAGGTAAGACAGACACACACACACACACACACACACACACACACACACACACACACAATTCACGTTATTTCTGGCCTCACTCATGTTTATTTTCTTACATTTGCACGCTTTTTAAATGGAAAGTGCCGAAACCCATACCAACATAACGCATGCTAGCCGAAAAAATGGACATCAATTTGCTTCCTGTGGATCGCTGGGCAATGTTTACACGTGTTTACAGAGGAACGATTCATAGACAGACTTTTCGTCTTTAGGGAATGAACCCTCTGCAAGATGCTGAGGGTCCATGAGTGACTTCGGATCGCTCCTTCTTTTTCGCGTGTTTGTTCTGTGAAACATACACTGTAGATTCGCAGCTTTACTCTAAGCAACGCTCAATAGGAAATGTTGAAAATGTTTGTCCACAGTGTACCCTCATTCACACTAAACCTGCTCTGATGTTTTAATTACGGACATCATAATATTAAAACTTTGGAAACTTGAGCACTACTTAATGGAGATCAATCATTAACTTATACAAGCCATTAATTTTATGCATATATTTTATATATGTGTACAACGTTATCGGCAACAAAGAAGTAGTTTTTGTTAAAATTCCTTCCCGGGATATTTGGCCGTAGTACAATGTTTTCTACAAAACCAGACGTTTCTGCAATGCCATTGACTTCCATCATCAGTGAAAATCGAGTGCGATAACGTGAGGTGGTATATGTTAGTGACCACAGTACTGTGGTTAAGGCTGAAGCTGTAAGTAGAAAGAAGTAGTTTCTATGGTAATATTTCATTTCGAAAATGATTTTAAATATAAATCTTAGAGTATGGAAGTCATGTATGGTTCTCCATACCGATATTTTACTTCCATATTCCTTAAGGAATGGAAGTATGGTGATGGCAAAAAAAATCGTGTTCGAGATTATTGCAGATTCTGATTCTACTACACTCAAAACATGAAAAAAAGTCTTTTTCCGAAAAGTGTCTGTGTGTGTGTCTGTCTGTCTATCTGTGTGTCTGTAGATTTTTTTCTATGGCAAACGATAACTGCCGCAAATTCAAACAGAATCAAATTATTGTTTGCATACACCCCTGATTTGTAGAGTACTCACAACCTATTGTTTTTGGTGAAGATCGGTTGAGGGGAAGGGGTAGTTTACCTGCAACGGTTTTTTTTATCAAGGGAAATTTTTTTTTTGGCAAACGATAACAGCCGCAAATTCAAACAGAATCAAATAATGTTTCGCATACGTACCTGAATTGTAGAGTTCTCAAGACCTATTGTTTTTGGTGAAGATCGGTTAAGGGAAAGGGGTAGTTTACCTGTAACGTTTATGTTTTAACAAGGGTATTTCCTATGGCAAACGATAACAGCCGCAAATTCAAACAGAATCAAAAGATTATTTGCATACAGCCCTAAATTATAGAGTTATCAAGACCTGTTGTTTTTGGTGAAGATCGGTTAAGGGAAAGGGGTAGTTTACCAGCAACGTTTTTTTAACAAGGGTATTTTCTATGGCAAACGATAACAACCGCAAATTCAAACAGAATCAAATAATTTTCTGCATACAGTCCTGATTTGTAGAGTACTTAAGACCTTTTGTTTTTGGTGAAGATCGGTTAAGGGGAAGGGGTAGTTTACCTGCAACGTTTGTTATCAAGCGTATTTTCTATGGCAAACGATAACAGCCGCAAATTCAAACAGAATCAAATAATTTTTTGCATACGTCCCTGAATTGTAGAGGTCTCAAGGACTTTCGATTTTGGTGAAGATCGGTTAAGGGGAAGGGGTAGTTTACCCGCAACCTTTTACATTTTAACAAGAGTAAAGTACTTGAAAATTTATTTAAACTTTTTGAAACAATGGTAATTGTTAAAAATAAAATAATTTTGTTGCCAGGCAATAAAATTAAAATTTTTTCATTTTAATGTAATATAATATTTTTCATTTAATACGGCAATAAAAAGGCAGGTAAGACACAAACACACACACACACACACACACACACACACACACACACACACACACACACACACAATTCACGTTATTTCTGGCCTCACTCATGTTTATTTTCTTACGTTTGCACGCTTTTTAAATGGAAAGTGCCGAAACCCACACCAACATAACGCGTGCAAGCCGAAAAAATGGACATCAATTTGCTTACTGGCGAAGCTAGTAGTTAATGAATGGGTAGGCAAAAATCTTATCTTAAATTTTTTTAAGGAATCACTAAAAGGACGGTGGGTCAAATCGGACGCTGAGGTAGAGTTTGCTGTAACCGAATGGTTCCACAAACAGCCGTAAGAATTTTACTAGCAGGGAATCTACAGGTTAGCGCAACAGTGGAACTCATGTCTTAATGTTATTGGAGACTTCTTTTAAAATCGTTGAATAAAAAATGCTTTACAGCTCTATACGTGTTTCTATTGAACAATCCTTGTATTAGTCATACACAATAATACAACTGATTGAACTTCAAATTTTTAAACTTGATTAGTTTCTATATATATGTTTAATGTTACAAATAATTCAAATAACAATCTTGATCATCTGTTAGTTCAGCGGAATAACAGTGACACTTTTAATAACCGCATAAAATAAACACTTAGAAACAACACAGGCGCTTTAACTTAACTGTTTGGACCACAGAAGTGAGGCATGCCTCAACGCTCTATGTGTACAGCGCGGGACAATCCCCCCTCCCTACACTTCCCTATCACACCACTACATTGCTTACATACGATGTATACAAAAAACGCTGAGGCAAGTTCAGGTTGCCTCATTCGCTTTAAACGAACTATGCCGAATCTCACCTGTCACCATCTAGCGGTCGCTCAATAAAGCACGTTTCGGTTTAATAAATTTGACAGTCGCAGTAACAATGTATAATCTTTACGTTATGTAGTTCATACGTATTTATAATTTTTATTCAACAGAATTTTTTAGGGTAGGCATTGCCTCAATTGCCTCCATGTAACTTCGCCACTGATATATATGTGTACAACGTTATCGGCAACAAAGAAGTAGTTTTTGTTAAAATTCCTTCCCGGGATATTTGGCCGTAGTCCGATGTTTTCTACAAAACCAGACATTTCGGCAATGCCATCGACTTCCATCATCAGTGAAAATCGAGTGCGATAACGTGAGTGGTATACATTAGTGACCACAGTACTGTGGTTAAGGCTGAAGCAGTAAGTAGAAAGAAGTAGTTTCTATGGTAATATTTCATTTCGAAAATGATTTTAAATATAAATCTTAGAATATGGAAGTCATGTATGGTTCTCCATACCGATATTGCCATCACCATACTTCCATTCCTTAAGGAATATGGAAGTAAAACGTCGTTTTTCGAAAAGTGTCTGTGTGTGTGTCTGTGTGTCTATGTTTGTCTGTCTGTAGATTTTTTTTCTATTGCAAACGATAACAGCTGCAAATTCAAACAGAATCAAATAATTTTTTGCATACAGCCCTGATTTGTAGAGTACTCACGACCTATCGGTTGAGGAAAAGGGGTAGTTTACCTGCAACGGTTTTTTTTTTATCAAGGGAATTTTTTTGGGGGCAAACGATAACAGCCGCAAATTCAAACACAATCAAATAATGTTTCGCATACAGCCCTGAATTGTAGAGTTCTCAAGATCTATTGTTTTTGGTGAAGATCGGTTAAGGGAAAGGGGTAGTTTACCTGCAACGTTTTGTTTTAACAAGGGTATTTTCTATGGCAAACGATAACAGCCGCAAATTCAAACAGAATCAAAAGATTATTTGCATACCGCCCTACATTGTAGAGTTCTCAAGACGTACTGTTTTTGGTGAAGATCGGTTAGGGGAAAGGGGTAGTTTACCTGCAACGTTTTTTTATCAAGCGTATTTTCTATGACAAACGATAACAGCCGCAAATTCAAACAGAATCAAATAATTTTTTGCATACGTCCCTGAATTGTAGAGATCTCAAGGATTTTCGATTTTGGTGAAGATCGGTTAAGGGGAAGGGGTAGTTTACCTGCAACCTTTTACGTTTTAACAACAGTAAAGTACATGAAAATGCATTTAAACTTTTTCAAACAATGGTAATTGTTAAAAATAAAATAATTTTGTTGCCAGGCAATAAAATTATAATATTTTCTTTTTAATGTAAATTATGTATGAGTTAATATACGAGGTGTGTTCATAAAAAGACCAAACTTTTTGAGTAACACATCAATCCGCACAAACGACGCTCCGCGACTTTGCGCGCACCTAGCGATAGTTTTTGACAACAAACTACCACTTATTGTGTTCCGCTATTAGCAGTAGTCTTTGAGGTATATCACATTGAGTGGGGACGTGCACACGCTGGCCGGCGGACAAAGCGATTAAGAAAGACCGCGAGAACAACGTGTGCGTATGAAATTTTGCAGCAAAACTAGGTTAAAACTTTTCAGAGACATTCTGGTTTTCAATTAAGCATACGCGGAAGCCTGCGTGAGGCGAACGATTAGTTTAAGAATTTTTAAAGAGGGAAAAACAATGGTCGGTGCAGATCAAAGCGATATCGAAGATCATGGGAAGAGAGCACGTGATGTGGTAATTGTAAATCATCGTTTAAATGCCGATACTTTCTGACAGAATCCATTTAAGATCGTAAAATTAAATTTTGATAGAAAAATTTAAATGTATCGTATCACTGAAAAATTCTTACTGTGTTTGTTGACGACGATCAGAAAGAGACCCGTTTTGAAATCGGTCAACAACTGCGTACCAATGCAAATGGTAATGAAAACTTTGGAAGACAATGGAAATAGCTCTGTAAAGATTTTACGAAGTCAGCAGAAAAATTTTATACACACACGTTGTGTTAGATCTTCATTCTCACTTCGTTATAAATCCGCCGGACGGTGTGTGCCCGTGTCCACTACAGCACGTGTAGCTCGAAGACTGAAGATCGTGACGGAACAGAGAAAACGGCATTCAGGCGTCAAAACCTGTCGCTAGCAGCACATAATTCTGCAGCTCGCTCTATGCGCTAGTTGACGTGCTACACAAATAGTTCGGTCTTTTTTTGAACACACCTCGTACATGTATAAAATAATATATCTAAAAACTGTTCAAAAGACAATGTGAACAGTTACTAACGCACATAAGCAAAATACATAAAAACATAACCTTCACTGCCGAATATGAACACAACAATACCATAAACTTCTTAGACCTCTCCATCACAAAACTAGAACACAGGCACAAATTCAGTATATACAGAAAACCAGCTACAACTGACACACTAATACACAACACCTCCAATCACCCAATACAACACAAACTAGCTGCTTTTAGAACCATGATACATAGACTTAACAACATCCCCTTAGATGAAATAGACTACAAAGACGAACTAAACACGATAAAATATCTAGCAGAATCTAACGGTTATGACAGAACAATAGTCAGTAAACTCCTACACAAAACACAAAACAAACAACAGACAAAGACAGAAAACAACAAATTCATAACACTAACATACATCAACAAACAAACAGAAAAAATTGCCCACAAATTCAAAAAAGCAGGATACAGAATCGCTTACAAAACTACTAACAAAACAGAACACACACTATCAAAACGCATGCCCAAAGCACAAAACAAATTCGATCTACCCGGTGTATATAAACTAAATTGTTCAAATTGCAATAAATTCTACATAGGCCAGACAGGACGTAGCTTCAAACAGAGATACATTGAACACACAAAAGCACTCCACACCACTACAGAATCTACCTTCGCAAACCACCTCATTGAAGCAAACCACACATATAAAAACATCGACAATAACATGAACATACTACACGTACACACAAAAGGCCGAAAACTAGACACTCTAGAACAATTAGAAATATACAAACACACAAAAACAAATAAAAACGACATCCTAAACGAACAGACACAATTCAAATCGCACGCATTATTCGAACACATCTCACCACACACACACACAGCTTCGATCTTTCGAAACACTATCTCGTCGCCAACAACAAGACGAACAGCGCTACTAACGACAGCCTCTGATGAAGCCTTCTATAGGTGAAAGCCGGTTTAGGCTGTAAGGTAAAACTTTACGTTTTTACTTATAAAAAACTTAGTGTTCCGAGTCGTCAATATTATAGTGATATTTAATAATATATCGTTCGTGGCAGGTAAGCATATCTCAGTTATGTAATGTTTACGTTTCCATTTTATTATTATGACTACAGCAATAAAAAGGCAGAGAAGACACACACACACACACACACACAAAATTCGCGTTATTTCTGGCCTCACTCATGTTTATTTTCTTACATTTGCACGCTTTTTAAATGGAAAGTGCCGAAACCCACACCAACATAACCCATGCTAGCCGAAAAAATGGACATCAATTTGCTTCCTATGGATCGCTGGGCAGTGTAACTGCACGTGTTTACAGAGGAACGATTCATAGATAGACTTTTCGTCTTTAGGGAATGAACCCTTTGCAAGATGCTGAGGGTCCAAGAGTGACTTCGGAGCGCTCCTTCTTTTTCGCGTGTTTGTTCTGTGAAACATACACTGTAGATTCGCAGCTTTACTCTAAGCAACGCTCAATAGGAAATGATGAAAATTTTAGTCCACGGTGTACCCTCATTCACACTAAACCTGCTCTGATGTTTTAATTAAGGACATCATAATATTAAAACTTTGGAAACTTGAGCACTACTTAATGGAGATCAATCATTAACTTATACAAGCCATTAATTTTATGCATATTTTTTATATATGTGTGTACAACGTTATCGGCAACAAAGAAGTAGTTTTTGTTAAAATTCCTTCCCGGGATATTTGGCCGTAGTCCAATGTTTTCTACAAAACCAGACGTTTCGGCAATGCCATCGACTTCCATCATAAGTGAAAATCGAGTGCGATAACGTGAGGTGGTATACGTTAGTGACCACAGTACTGTGGTTAAGGCTGAAGCGGTAAGTAGAAAGAAGTAGTTTCTATGGTAATATTTCATTTCGAAAATGATTTTAAATTTAAATCTTAGAATATGGAAGTCATGTATGGTTCTCCATACCGATATTTGTAAATAAATTACCATGCAGACTACGCTCCTATGACGTGTCCTCTGTATCTAATGTTAAATGTTCTATCCCATTTCTAACACCACTGTTACATTGGTTTCACAGATCGTCGTATTGTACATTAGAGAAAAAATAACAGACACAAATAAAGACACTAATTAACAGGTCACAAATCACAACTTGAAATCAACAATGTATTCTCATACAATAATTCAAGTTACATTTGTCCCCACACAATAATAATGGCACCTTATTACAGTACTCCACTAATTAACACAATAATAACTTCCCACAAATCCACAACAATTACTTGATCCGCACTTTAAAATATCAACAGGTGTAACTGACTCACTACGGTGACTAGTGTTCTTATATAGATCCCGCAGAGGTTCCAGAATATTTTTCCATATTCCTGGCAGCATGCTGAGATAATTTATGTAGTTTCAAGTGCTCGAACAGTCTGAAGATATCTGAGTGCATGACTGCATGTTGGGCTAGTCGAGAAATCAGTAGAATGACGCTCTCGAATTTTCGAGTGTTGTGTAATTGTAGCAATATTATTACAGTTATCCCAAACTTTTAATTTTGTATCCTTCTATAACTTTTATTAATTTAGTGTTTTTAATACACGGAAACTAGTGTTTATTACTTGGAGAGAGTGTGGCTAAATTAGACTTTTAGTCATGTTGTTTTAAAAATGCATTAAGTTATTAGATGTATCTAATTGTGGAGTTTTTAATGCCCTTTATAAACGGTACAACTATAATATAACTAGGATAGTCTATTTAGTGTATACTGTTTTTATTGTGACTGTTGGTTTTAGTTTCAGGTTCAATGGATGCAAACTACTTACAGCATACACAAACATTTCACCGCTCATATCACATGAGGTTACACATCTGTCTGTGACTGATGTTTTTCAAACAGTATAGGGTGTTGAATAATTTTTTGTTATTTAGTGGTTATACTTTATGTAAGCATTGTTGTACATTATTCATGCAATTTGTACCGGTACTATTGTGTGTTGTCTCCTACTGATATATAATCCAAATTTTTCATACCCAAATTTGGAAATATTTCTTACATTTACATTAACTTTAAACCTCAAATTAGATATGGTAACAATACTCCACCATATTTACAATCAAAGAAATTATGCAACCTTGTTACATAATAAAAAAATAAACAAACCTCATAAATATTTATAATAACATTAAGTTTACTTGTGAACACTTTATTCATTTTATGGAGTTGTGTCTATATTGTTGCATTTCACAATTCTGTCCAATGGATTACACACTGAGTAAACTTTCTCTTTTTATTCATTTTTTTCTATAGTTATGTTTAACTTTGTTTGTTGGTGGTGGTTTTTCAACTACATTTTTTTATTGATTTGGTGGTTCAAATGCTTGTTTTTTACTGAGTCTTCGGTATGCCTAAGTTAATATCTAATATACTAGGTTAATTTACAGGAACACCTGAAGATGACCACAGACTTTTTTAGGTCAAAACACATATAAGTAAATTATTAATAACCAAAATATTTCGACCAAATCCTTCTGATTATGTATTAACTGTTCATCATTCATGTGTGTACAAAGGAAAATAATAATAAAATACATAACTTTTTATATAGCCATTTCTTCATTATTTTAGACCCATATGTATAATGGTATACACAATTTGCTATATGTACTTCCATTGCTTACAGCGTTGTTTTAACAAATAACAAAAATATAAATTTATAAAAATGAGTATAGTACAAACATCTTGGATTTCGTTGTCCATGACGTGTCCGTTACTTAACTAAATATCACTATAATATTGACGACTCGGAACACAATGTTTTCCGAGTCGTCAATATTATAGTGATATTTAGTACAAACATTATGTAACAATATGTTTAATGCTTTTATAACAAATAATAATAACATCATGAGTTATTAGTAATTACAGTGTCTCAGCTATTTTTTTTTTCAAAACAAATTTTATGAAAAGTAACTACAGGCAACATGTATACCTAAGCCATATACAGTGCACAAACGTTTTACCAGGACATTTAGATCTGTATAAAGATATATGAACACATATTTTTACTGTATGGTGTAGAAGCTATCACATATTAAATAAATGGGTAAAGGACAGCCAAGAGGTTAAAAATGTGTTAATATATGTACTAAATGTATATTAATATATACTTCGTTTCTCTTCTTTGCATCGAAGTCTCTAATTATAATAATAGTAAATTATTACCTTTATCCACCTTGTGACTACTGCTTTCACTGTATAGTACAGGTTTCTGTGCATGTGTGTTCATTCATCATCGCTCCTTCAAGGTTGCTAGGTAAAAAATAAAATTATTTACAGACACATGTAATGTCTGGTATGCACCTTGATGATGTTATTCAATCATTGCTGATTTTATGTTGGACTGGCTGTCTGTAAGGCATTTTGTGGATCCTTGTACTTTGTAGCATTTAACACTATGTCATACAATGAATTTGAATTGAAGTTTACCTGGTAATTTAGTAACTAGATCTGGTTAATATTGGGAGCCTTATATATTTGATTATGCTCTCAATTTATAACCAAACTAATTGAATTAGTAGAAATAGTATTAAAACAAAGTTATATTACATTAAATGGCAATTACTAAGTTCAGGAGGTAGGGCTCACTATGGGATCACCACTCTGTTTGCTATCCGGCATATATTTAAATCACAATTAACATACATATTTATTATCCAATAAAAACAAATTCAGCAATAAAATAGTATCCTATACATCATATTATGTAGCTTAGACATTTATAATTTTTGATGGTGTCCTACAACAAATAGATACTTGAAAGGCTCACTGTTATATTCATAAAGATATACAGTTTACTCTTAAAACAGAAACCAATAACAAACTTAATTTTTTAACTAATTATAAGTATAATACTACTGACTCAGAACACAAAGTTTTTTATTGGTAAAAATGTAAAATTTTTACCTAGTAGCATGAACCAGTTTTCGCTTATTACAAGTTTCATCAAAGGCTGCAACTAGGAGCGCTGTCCGTCTTGTTATTGGTGATGGCGCCTTCATTCGAAAGATCGATGTTGTGTGTGTGTGGTGTGATATATTCGAATAGTATGTGTGATCCGAAATTTGTCTGTTCGTTTAGGATGTTGTTTTTATGTGCTTGTATATTTCTAATTGTTCAAGGGTGTCTAGTTTTCGGCCTTTTGTGTGTACGTGTATAATGTCCTTGTTGTTATTGATGTTTGTGTATGTGTGGATTCCTTCAATGAGGTGGTTTGCAAAGGTGGATTTAGTTGTGGAATATAGTGCCTTTGTGTGTTCAATGTATCTCTGTTTGAAGCAATGTGCTGTGTGGCCTATGAGAATTTGTTACATACTGACCAGCCATTGAAGGAAACCACACATATACAAACATCAAAGCAATGTGGATATTCTACTCGTATACACAAAAGTCCGAAAACTACACATTCTTGAACAACAAATATGCAAACACACAATAACAACATCCTAAATGAACAGACACAGTTCATATCACACATACCATTCGAACATATCACACCGGATACACAACTTCGATCTTTCGAATGACGGTACCGTCACCAAGGACAAGACAGACATCGATCCTAGTGGCACCCTCTGACGAAGCTAGTAAAAAACGAAAACTGGATCAGGCTACCAATTGGTAAAATTGGTAAAACTGTATTGGTAAAATTGGCAAAACTGGATTGGTAAAATTCTT
Organism: Magicicada septendecula; assembly: GCA_034769895.1. Taxonomy (NCBI): domain Eukaryota; kingdom Metazoa; phylum Arthropoda; class Insecta; order Hemiptera; family Cicadidae; genus Magicicada; species Magicicada septendecula. The sequence goes on along the minus strand of CM068375.1, from coordinate 339,621,428 downwards.
ACCAATAAAAAACTTAGTTTTGAGTTAGTAGTATTATACTGTTATGACGGTCTACTCGATCGTCGCAGTTACAGTGGAAACAAAATACAGTACAAGACACCAATTAAGTCACTAATTACCAGCTTTAATTTTTACAGTTAACAGTTCGTAATTAACAACACTGTCTCTCCAACAAATCAAATAAAAATTGTTCACACGCAATAGAATGTCCACGAAAATTAAACACAATTGTATTACAGTTACCGTCCGATTATAAACACAACACTTAACTAATAACCACTTGAACGCGCACAGTAATTTCGCCCGACAATAACTCCCGAACCGCGCTGTCAATATATCGCACTAATACTGAAACTTAAGGCCGCTGCCGTCATGTATTTACAGCCGCCGAAAATCTAGACGATTCCTAATTGCGTCTTGGCGTTCGTATGAACTACGTAATTAACTGCGGCCTTGACACAGTCCGCACGGCTGGCGGCATCGAGAAGACTCTCGCAAATGCGTCCACACGCGTTACATCGAGATTCTTCTGGCACATTCGACAAACACGTAGATTGTTCTGTGATGTCGTAACAATACTTATAATTAATTAGTCAACAGACACGTCATTGACAACAAAATCCAAGAATTTAATTTTTTAGTTTAAATTATTATAAAGACACCTGGTAAATGTCAATACAAGATATACAGAAAACCAACAGGAGATGTCACAATACACGTAGATTGTTATCATCCCCTAATGCCAAAACTGGTTGTTTAGAGTCCATTTATACACAAGCTATTAATAGTACCGCTTTTGCCTACTGATTTTCAAGAATTAATTACAATCAAACACATAGCTGCAGCTAATTAACACAAAAGCACATTCATGTATAGCTTATTAAGAAACAAACAAAACACAAAAACAAAGCTCCTGAAGAATGAAATCAAAACAAAATACATATCAACCAATTATGGTAACATTTTGCCTAAAATTATATTGAACACCTTAAAAGAGATAGATACAAGCATGCCCTTTAGAACATGTAACATCCAAAACATAGTTAGCACAAAAACTTGTAGGCTGTCAGAAGAAAAAAATAAGTGTAAACCAAATAACATGCAGTGACTGTAATACGTTTTACACAGACGAAGAAGGAAGACTTGTCAAAAAAAAAAAAAAATTGAAAAGGACACCATCCTAAAAAAGATATTGAAAAAACAAAATCCAATTCTGGACATCTTCTAATGGATGAAAATCACTGGTATATAGACCCGTAACCCACCCGTATGAGTGATTTTCGTTTTTTACCAACCTGATGATGGGACCATGAGTCCCGAAACGCGTAGTTGTTAAAAACAGTGATGTTGCAAGGAGGAGCACCAGTGTACCTGGATACACGAGGTAATATTAACTATAATTAGTTATATGCAACTTGGAGACCACAACACAATATGTATATTGAAGCTACTCAGGCAAAGTTGGTCTATAAATACAAAAGCATAAAGGTCAAACTAATAAAAGCTAGTCTCGACATCAGATTTAATAAGAAATGCTTATACATGGATATAACGCCTAACTACGTTAGAGTTAACATTAAGAACACATCTTCATCGGCTTCTGTCGCCCAAAAATTGGCTCAGAAAGTGTGGCTGAAAGAAGAAATTAAACATCTTCATTCCAAAAAGACCAATTAAACAGCGAACTGTATCATGCGGACTTGGAAATTCTTAATAAAATTCACCCGGTTGTTGTTCATGAAGTCTTGTCATGTATTGAGACGCAAATTCGTAATATCATAAATAAGATCGTACACGTACAAAAAATAAAGTTTGAAAAATTAAAAAGAAAACAGTACCAAACGGACCGTAGTTACACATACAATAAACACACATTTTATACACGTATGGTTAACGATAGCAACATAAATTTTACTAGAGTAGAAGAGAAATTATTGAGCAAAGGCCTAAATTATAACCTTCCAAGACTATCTAAACACAATATTATTCGCGAAGTAACTAATGCTGAAGCGGCCGTAAAAATACTAAGTGATCAAGATAAACAAAACGAGGCTCGCTTGTTCATTAATAACAAACTGAACCGTATGTTAAAAAGTGAAATAGCGTCAACCTGACTACAAATATCGCAGGGATATAAAAACTGTACGCAATATTAAACAAAAACTCGAGAACAATAATGCTATCATAACTAAAGCTGATAAAGGCAATACGATTGTAATCCTAAATCAAGACGAATACAAACAGAAAGTTTATGAGTTTATTCAGGATAACAACGTACATACTTTGACAAGAGACCCCACTACAAACTACGTTAGGGATATCAACAACTGTATTAATAGATCCACATGCCTATTTGATACAAGCACTATGCGTCTGCTAAAACCAATACACGCCCAAGCTCCCGCACTTAACGACCTTCCAAAAATACACAAGGAGAATATGCCCATACGTCCTGTGGTTAATTTTACCACAGCACCTGGGTATAAGGTAGCTAAGAAACTTTTACAGATCTTGAAAATTAATATTAAAATAGACATTAACCACAGCATCAGAAATAGTATTGAGTTTGTGGACAGAGTGAAATCGATAGTAGTATTACCACAATATAAGTTAGTGTCCTTTGACGTTATGAACCTTTACACTAATGTCCCTGCTTACTGACCCAGCAGATGTTGGAACACAGTCACCCTCAACATCATGGGCCCATATATGCTTAACCGAGCTGGCAACCGGTATATTGTAATTGTTATGGACATGATATTGTGATGGGTGAAAGCAAAAACAGTTCAGAAGGCGGACTATGCTTCTCTTATCTGCTACCTGGAGGAAGATATATTCCCTTGTTGATGGTATCCAGAGGCATTTCCAATGGACAATGGGAGCCGCTCACGAGCCACAAGTGGAATCGATGTGCAACAAGCTGCACATACAACCATGGACTACAGTCAACTACCATCCCATGGCAAACCTAACCAGGTGACACAACAGCAAAATAAAGAAGGTGCCGTGTATCCAACTCCATGACTGCGAGACCCATGGCGACTGGGACAAATGGTTGCCAACAGTCATGTTCACACTTTATAATTGTGTGAAATGAAAGCCACCACTGTTATGACACTGAGCTAACCTCTCCTGGGCAGGGACCTACAGCAAATGGGGGGGGACCCTGTCACACACAGAACAGAATGGCCAGCAGATTGAATAGAGAGAAGGGTCAGCCCAGTAATACCAGACCAGGTATCAGCAGCTTTGAAATCCAGCAGTAGGCCAGCTGGTGTACATAAGGAGTCACACTGGTCCAGTCAAAGGATGGAGGCAGCCTGGGAAGGCCCCTTCAGTGTGACTGCAACACTTGTGGGGAGGTCTGCCTGGTGGAGAAGGATGGACGTCCATACAAGGTACACTGATAGCGACTAAAACCTGCCAGAGAAGAGTAGTAAGCTAGAGACCAGAGAGCATTTGAGACCCGGGGGTGTTTTGACAGCAGTGATAGACATCTGTTCCCTATACTAGCAGGGATTAATCGCAGGGAGCCATCTGATATGTCCTCTGTAAACACCTGGCAGGAACTGGGAAAGCTCACAATGAGCTAATTAGAAATCGGCAGCCCTCTAATAGGCTCGCAGTGACACCAACCTGAGAGGGATAAGAGGAGAACAGCTTGGAAAGAATATCATTTCTGTCAGATGATGTGAAGTAAGCCAGACAGAGAAGGAAGAAGGAAAGATTGAAATGGACGAGAAAGAAGACAAAGCAAGGCCCATTGACTGGGACAGCAGCGGGATCTCCATCTTACTGCAAAGTGAAGAGGACTGTGTGCAGAACTAACAGCAATAGCAGCCGCCAAACATAACACCAAAGCTCGCACAGAACACTCCCATGACAGTAGCAACTAGTGTCCTCACTCAACAGCCCTTCTAAGGACCCCAAATGTGAAACATTGTACAAGTGGTGGTATTTGTTGGGTGACACTATGCACAACATTAACAAAGAATTTACTTAAGAAAGTCTTATAGGAGAATAAGTGTACCGGAATCCGAATCTATACAATGGTTAACTACAGCAAACACTCCAAGAAGAGATGAGCATTGATTTCAGACCTAATTTTGTACACTTCAACAGGAGAAAGCAAAAGCACACAAAAGAACATAACAATTAAACGTCAGTAGTCTGACAATAGTATAGAGTAACTGGGCACACCACATGTGAACACATCAAATGATATCCGTCATTATCAACACATCCAAGAGAAAAGTCCACAAAGCCATAACAGTTCAGACTGCCTCAACAACTAAAATTACAACAAAATTTTGAATATAATGTGGAATGTGGTGCTACAAACATCAACGAATACAGCAACACCACATAACAGGTGTCATTCTGAATAATCAATGGTGATGCTGGCAGCAAACCTGTCAATCATTATAGATTTTATTTGATGTATGTTTAAGACATTAGGCTACATTTTTGTTGTTCAAGAAATATGATTTCTATTTTGATTGTAAATGTGGTACATATATTAGGGTGTCCCAAGACATAAGGGAAATTTTTTTTTCGCGAAATCAAATACGCATACCCTCTATTTTTTTTCTGTTTGACCTTAATAACTCACATAATAAATATTATTGCGATTGAATTATGATAACACGTGCCGACTCGATGCCAAACATGAGAAATGAAAATCTGTACTGAGTTAGTATGGAAGGATGCTAGAACTTAATGTTTATTTGGTAAATAAAACACCAATATGCCCAAATCGTGTTTATTTACTGTTTAACATGTAAAAAACATTATTTTTTAAATTTTCTTTTCAAAGTTTGCTTTTTGCAGTCAGGATAAATCTTCCGGTGTTCTTGTACGCAACGTAACAAAAATTTCTTTTGTTCCTCCTCAACCGTGATTAAACCATGAAAGTCTTGCATCAACTTGACCGCTCTTTCAGCTGTATCGTTCACTGCCCTCAGCGTTGAAACCTTCTTTCTGGCTTCTTGAAACGAAGCATTATTTGACCACATAGTAGGACATTCGTGGAGAAAACTGTCATCAATTTAAGACGATCGAACAATGACTTGCTTCTGACTGAAATGAAGTCGTAGATGTTTTTCTCTGAAATAAAAAAAGAGAAAGTCAGTTAACAAAATTGTGATCTAAACAGAAAACTAAAGAAACAACTTCTATATTTACTTATTTAACTTACCATACAATGGACCGCAAAGTTCTTCCTTCGATGGGATGTAACGTTTACCATGAGTTGATAAATTCTCTTTGGTTAAATTTTCAACCATTTTTACTTTAGTTTCTTGATCCACATCATCATCAAACAGTGACAAGACAGAAACTTCATCAGTCAAATACCATAAATGCTGGCTTATCTTCTGTAAAGCTGCTTTTGAGCTGCTGCCTTATCCTTGCTCGTAATTTTGAATTGAGCACTAAGTAATGATATTTTTAGGGAATAAATTGCTCTCGCCATCCATCGAGCTTGGCGCATGGCACCTGGAGGTCGAATTTTAAATTTTCTCTGTGTATCTCCGCCTAAAAATATCACAGAAAACTCTATCAACTCTTGATAGTCATCTCTGACTATTTCTTTGGTCAGTTCAGTTCGGTACAACTCAAGCAGATTGTCAATTTCGGAAACAGTCAGGTGCAATGCGAGCTTTTCTTTATAGGACTGTATTTTATCTGGATCGACACTTTTCCAGTTATCTTGGAACTTTTTGAAGAGTGGAATATCAGGATTTGTTGTCACTTGACTGATTTTTACTTCGAACACTCTTTTTAACACCAATTCATACACGTGATGGCGGCAAGCAAAAATAAGCATGTCTCTATTAAGTTTTTGTTCAAGAAGCACACAGGCACCATTGATATGACCTGTATTTGAAGCCATAGTATCACAACAAAGAATTTGCACTTTATCTTCGAGATTCCAGTCCACAATCGCGTTCCAAACAGCCTGCGCCTGTCCGCTTCCTGAAGAGCTTTCCAACCTTGGCACAGCAATAAGTTGTTCTTTATTTCCATATGAAATAACTATCGGAAGACGTTCTTCTTTTGATTTCCGAGCATCTTAAAGCAGGCAACAGTTTGCCATCCCAGTGAACAGTCACATCTGGTACCTCGTTTTGAAAATTAGCTTTTATGGCTTCCGCACGCTCTTTCCATTTTTCCGTACGAATTCTTTGAATCGAGGACTTACTTATAGGAAATTTCATCAGTATTATATCCAAGTGCCTCAATGGTAGCTTCAAGAATAAACACTGAATCTCTCATACTTAACTGACACCTATCTAGCGCTGCTACTAATTTTGAAGTAATGAAATTTTTCCGCATAGTTGTTTACTATGCTGGTTCCGGGTTGTATGTTCTCGATCAGCGTTGGAAAATCTTCTTTTAAATGCATGTCATTTTCATTAGAATCAGAAGATGAGTCGTTTTGTAACAGTTCATAAGATGATGTCGAAGGAGTTGGCGTGGAAAAATATGTAGCACGTCGCTTTTCTTCTTCAATAGTTCTGAGGCGCGCCCTTTCCTCTTTATTAGCCAGTTTTTTGTCCACTCCAGCTAAGTGACCAGGCCGACCTGGCTCTCTCTGTCGCTGTAAGAAGATTCTGTCTTCATTTATTTTCATTAATTGAAGCGCATCGGCGTGTGCAATGTCAAACAAATTATCTAAGTTGTTGACAAACCCTTGTCGGCACTGCTCAAATACGTTTTGGGTTTTTTGTTCATTTTTTTGTAACTCCCTCTAAACTTGATATAGGTTCACTAGTTTCTTCACACAATTAGGCACAGATTTGGTAGGTATACCCTCCTTTTCCAAAAAGATAATACATTCGCGAATAGTGAGATTTGCACTTTCATTGACAGTTAAATTCACTTCACGGATATTATAAAATAAAACTGCCAGAACTTGTCCATCAGAGGGCAGTTTTGAACCTTTTATTTGATGTATTACGCCCCCTATTAAAAATATACCCTTTTTAGAACTACGTAATTCCACTGACATGTTCATTGTTCACTGATTGAAAACAATACGTTTACTAACAAAATAACAAGTGATTACAAACACATCGACGGCTTCGACGCGTTAGCACATTGTCACAACGCACAAGCAAAACCTGCTATACTAAACAATCGCTACGGACAACCAACGTGACTCAAGCGAGTTCCAGCTCGCAGTGATGGCATATCACATGTTCACCTGCCTCCTCTCCATGTCCCGCGTCACCAGTGTTGCCCGATCGAACACTAAGCTATCAGTCTCATTACTTTATTTACACACCTTGTACAATGTACAATTGTACAATGTACATTGCACATTTTTTGCTAAATTCGCATTAACATATGGAAGGTTTTCAGTGACGCCTTACTTAGCAAGTACTGACATGTTTCAATACAAGTCGGCACGGTTTGCCGAGGTCCTACGTTTATGAAATTTTATTTACAATTGTTTTGACATCGTATAAATAAATTAAGAGGGTATGCGTTAAAAAAAACGACTTCGATTTTTTTGGGACACCCTAACATATATACAAGCTTTTTAAAAACAAAGGACACTTTCTCTTTTGAAATCTACTCTTTAAGACTTTGTGAATACGTATTTCATTGGCATCTCTTGTAGTCTATATTGGCATCTAGTACAGTCTCTGTAGTGAAGCAGAAGATTGCTTAAACCAATTAAAGAATTTATGAGCCATTGTTCAGTTTTGTTTGAATGTTACTGTACAGGCAACAGCAGAGACACTTGACTTCACCAGACTATCATTAATGTTGTACCACATATGCTTTCCAACCTTCTGTTGTAATTTTAAAAGTCATAATTTTCTTAGACTTAGAGTTAATGTTAAGAATATATATAAAGATAATATTTAGTATTTAACATAATGTAAAATAATTATTTGCTCTCTAATATTAACCTATATTATAGTTTTTTCTGTACATCTGTTTGTGCATCTGTCAATAGGGCTGTAAAAGAGTCTTCCATCTTGCTAAAGCTTATCTTTATTTTGGCAATACTTGAAAAATTCATTACTTATAATAAGAAAAGCTCTATATTATACTCTGTTATAATTCAATAACTTACCTTTTTTTACTTGCTTTTCTTTAACTCACAATCTTGTTTGTGTTGGGATCTTGCATCCTTCATTTAACACACTTCCTGACATAACCTATTGATGAAATTTTGCACACTTACTAAGGTCGGATGACAATACAATATTCCACCGTAATTTTGCAAATATCCCCTCATGGGGGTACATTAAGGGTGGAAATTAAGGGTGCAGGGGTGAAAATTGAAAAATCTGCAAAATGGCTATACGGGGGTTTTTGGGGTCGCAGATGACAAATCCGATAGCAGTTTTGCGAACATACCACGAAAGGGGTGGAAATTGGGGGTGCAGAGGTATAAAATTAAAATAAATAAAATTTAAAAAAAATTGACAAAAAATTGGTACGGGAGTTTACTAATTAAACTTATGCAATGTACGATAATAATATAATAATAATAATAATAGTAATAATAATAATAATAATAATAATGTATGATAATAATATAATGATAATAATAATATAATAATAATGATAATAATAATGATAATAATTTAATATAATATTGCATAAGTTTACTAATTAAACTTATGCAATGTATGATAATAATTTCTAGGGTATGTATGTATGCAAAAAGCAAGTTTTTAAAATTTTTTTAATATTTAACTTGTTAACATTAATGTGGTAAAGGATTTGTCAAATATTTTTATAAACAGATTATTCTGCAAATTGTTTAAGTTTTCTAAACACATCTATAAACCAACTTTACTTTTAGTGTTTATGTTAGAAAATGTAGGTATATTTAAATTCTTGGATTCCATTGTCCATGATGTGTCCATTTTTTAACTAAATATAATTAAGTCACTACCGACTCAGAACACAATTTGTTTTATGGGTAAAAACATAAAAGTTTCACCTTATAGCCTGAACCAGTTTTCGCTTATTATAAGCTTCATCAGAGGGTGCCATTGGTAGCCCTGTCCGTTGTGTTCTTGGTGACGGTGTTGACTTTTGAAGGATCGATATTGTGTGTGTGGGGTGCAGAGCGGCTCGTACAGTGAGGGCAAAAGGGTGCAGCCCTCCCACTAAATTTGCAAATTAAACTTGTCAATAATATAACTATAATGTGTAGTATTCTTATTGAAAGATATTTTTGGGGCGACTAATAGCGATCACCCGATGTTTTTGGCATGGCCCAGCAGCTGGGACGGTTTCGCTGTAGCCCTCCCTGAATAGGCCGTTCTTTCGGGGAGCGGGGCCAGAGTAAGTGCACACATCTCTATGCATTTAAATGAGAATCCACCATCACAGGTGGGACTGTGGCTGCTTTCTGTTTCGCATCTAAATTCATAGAGAAACATGAGCGTTGTTCAAAACTTCTCATAGTGCATATATTTCCTCTTGTGTTTTATATAGTTTTGATTGTGTTCTTGTTGTACTTTTTGTGTAAACGTAATGTTCTAATAATTTATTCTTTATTAGGCAGTGTATTCTGTGTACGATAGTGTTTTTGTCGAACCTTGTGTACATAAACGTGTAACTTATTCTGTGTGTACTGTGCGTATTTGTTAGAAACGATTAAAATGGTTATGAATTCGGTAAGTAATATTAAACGTTTGATTATTTCAAATTCACTTACTTACGAAAAGAAAATAGAACTAAAAAAATTAGGGCCACCAAAACCGAATTTAGATATTACACAACAAAATTATAAAACGGACAGACCAGCATCAAGTAAAAAAAACTACACAAGAAAATTTAATAGAAACTGTTACTTACATGCTGATTGGATATGTGGATGTGAGGTGATCAATTCCTTTTTTTGTTATGTATGTTTGGTGATGAACCTAAACAGTGATTCAGTCTGGACTGAAAATGGAATTAAGGACTTGAAACATTTGGGAGAAAAAATTAAAAAAAACTTAAAATTAGTGAAACTCATATGAACAATTGTATTGAATATTCATTGTTAGGAAAAGTCAATATTAGTTGCCAGTTAGACAGTGCATATAGATTAAAAATTAAACAGCATAATGAAGAAGTCTGTAAGAACAGATACATCCTAAGTAAGTTAATTGACTGTGTAAAGTTTTGTGGAATATTTGAACTAGTTTTAAGGGGACATGATGAAACAAACACATCTGAGAATCCAGGTATTTTTAGGGGCTTAGTAAAATTAATGGCAGGCCTAGGTAGCACCGTAAGAGAGCACATTGAAAAAACAAACAATAGGGTTTTCGTTGGTCTTTCTAAAACAATTCAAAATGAAATTTTGGATTCTATTTATGCAGTGTGCATTGGACTAATAAAAAAAGAAATAAATGAAACTGACTACATTTCAATTGAAGCAGATGAAACCACGGATTGTGCCACTCTGTCACAAATTGTGTTAGTTGTGAGGTATGAATTGAACGGAAAATTACATGAGAGATTTATCAGTTTTGTCAGTCCACAAGATCACTCCGCTGAAGGTATTAGTAATACTATTTTTGAAGAATTAGCAAAATTAGAACTTGATAAGATGCCTAGTAAAATTATTGCACAAAGTTACGATGGGACAGCAGTAATGAGTGGAAAACATAACGGTGTTCAAGCAAAAGTTAAAGCTGTGTACAAGAATGCCCAGTATATACACTGCTATGCCCATCAACTAAACTTAATTATTGAGCACGCTGCATCACAAAACAAGGAAGTAAAAATATTTTTCTGTAATTTAGATGGCTTTACAACATTTTTTTCAAGATCTTCCAAGCGAACTGCCATACTTGATGAAGTAGTAAAGAAACGTCTCCCAAAATATTCTAATACCAGGTGGAATTTTAAATCCCGCTGTGTGACAACAGTATTTATTCATAAAAATGACATTTCCGCTGTTCTTGAAAAAATCATAGATGACGAGAGTGACAAGTCCACTGTTCAGACAGCACTAGGACTGAAAACCACATTAAATAATGATGATTTTAATTTTTGGTTAACATTTTTCAACAAAATTATGCCAGCCTGTGACATTTTGTTTAATCAATTACAGCAAGTAGAAATTGACAGTATTAAAACACACCAGTATGTTGCCTCATTCAAGTCACACATTCAAAACGTCAGAGATTATATTGATTTTGATGCCAGTCTGTCTGCAACAAATGATTTTGGAGAATCATCACAAAATACAAAAAGGTCACATTTTGATGAAAGCAAGAAGACTGCAGCTAAAGAAGTTTGTGACATAATAGTTACCAACATAGACGACAGATTTTTATTTTCAGACCATTTAGCAATAGCAGTTTTGTTGCAACCAACCCTGTTTTCTAAACATCAGCTTATCTTTCCAGAAACACAGTTACAAATTGCTGCTAAAGAATTTAATTGAAATGAAACTGCATTAAGACATGAACTGGTAGTTCTATACAGCAGGCCTGAATTCACAAAGGCAATTGGCGCATTGGTTCTACTCAATTTTATATATGAAAACAATCTAGTTACTGTTTTTCCCGAACTGGTAAAACTATTAAAAATTATTTGTACAATCCCTATGACTACAGCAGAAAGTGAACGATGTTTCTCAACTCTCAAAAGCATTAAAACATTTACACGTAATACAATGAAAAAGGACAGACTAAGTGCTCTGGGAATGTGTTCAATAGAAAAAAAAATGTTAGAAATAACTCCTAACTTCAATCAATTAGTTATTGACCATTTTGCCAAACAAAAGGAGAGGAGAATGGATTTCATGTTCAAGCAAATAAACTAATCCAAGGTAGGGAACAAATATATTTTATTTAGTAATGCATGCATTTAATAATATAATTTCTTAAATATTTAAGTTTAGGAACGTGAACTGCTTAGGTATATAAATAATTTGTTTCAAACACTGTTTAAATACAAACACTGTTTAAATATTGGTAGTTTGCAAGGTAGGTTTTTGATATTAACAATAATTTTAGTAGTGAAGCAAAAGATTCAATTTTACAATTATTTGGTGATAATAGCAATAATTTAGTTTCTACTGGTGACTTTTTTACATAATATATGGGTACAAATAAATTTTGCACCCCCAGTCAAAAACATTACCAGCCGCCACTGGTGGGGTGTGATATGTTCGAATAATGCGTGTGATTTGAATAGTGTCTGTTCATTTAGGATGTCGTTTTAAGTGTTTTCATGTGTTTGTAGCTAGCAATTGTAATTGTGGCTAGCAACAGATTGATCAAGAATGTTTTGCCAGTGCCACCAGGAGCGTCAAGAAAGAACAACAGCCCAGAATTAGAAGCAATGATGTGCATGATTTCATCATAATCTTTCCTCTGTTCTTGATTTAATTTTGGAACATTCACAGCAACTGTTTCGGACAGCTGAACAGTATCATAAGACAATTCCCTCAGGTGTTCATGGGTGGTGACAACGGCTGCTTGCTCTCATGAAGGATGTGGAAAAATGTACTGCAGGAAAGATACAACTAAAAAAGCGGCATTATCAGTGTTGCGGTTTTTGCATTTTTTTTCATGGATATGCATTAAAGATTTCAAAACTCTTTCTTAGTGAGCACCCAGAAGCCAAGAGGAATATATGTGCTGAACATAGAACTCAAAATAAACCCTCAGCGTCACATAGCAAGGAATAGAGGGACAGGGTGAACTGTTTTGCAATTATTTTCACGCCTCCTCGTGGTTATAGGTTAGATGAAAAAATACTGTTTTGGTAACTCCCCAAAAGCCTAAAGGAAAGTAAAAATATTAACATTAGACTTCCAGGAAGCGTACAGTTGAAAAAAAGCTGCATTATCAGTGTCACGGTTTTTAGCGGGTTTTCTCAATTAAGTGTTAAAGTTTTCAAAACCCTTTCTTAGTGAGCACCTAGAAGCCAAGAGGAATAAACGTGCTGAATTTCAAGTTTGTAGGCTGTATAGTTATGGAGATTTCTTGAGTGAGTGTATGAGTGAGTGAGTGGTATTTGGCTTTTATATATATAGATAAAAAAAAAACACCAGTGCAGTGTAGTGTGAAAGTGAATAAGTCTTGTGCACACAATTAATTGTGTGAAGATAATTAACAACAAGAATTATGTTATTATTATAATTATAATTATTATAATTACATGCCACTGTCATTGCACTAAAATATATGAGAATTTGTAGTAAATGCTCTTAACCGATGGGTTGTTAAAATTATGGGGACTGAGTGTTTGCCATGGAGAACTATTTGATACTCCAAGTAGCAATGGTGGATGATTCAAAAGCTAAATAAAAGTTAATTTTAGCAATTCATGCATATTTATATGTTCTGCAAATACTACTGTGGCCCTGTGGAAGAAATTTAAATCTCTATTTTATGATTCAGGCTTTGCAAGGAAAATCAGCTTACTTTGTAGTTTGATTTCTACATGTTTAGAAAATTGTGCTCGATGGCGAGTTATGTGAATCAGATTGTTGAGACAGGACAAACACTGCATGATACAGTTTTTAATACTGAGGATGAATTGGGCCGTTATTGTCAGCTGGAGTGCCCAATAAAATTTTCACCAAAGATAATGGTGATTGGACATTTAGGTTTTATATTATAACAGACTCCATCAAAAATAAATTACTTGACATAGAATACAATATTGTTGGTAAAGGCGGCAATAATGCATTTGCCAGTCAGCCTACAGTGAGCTGGCATGATAATAAGCAGCTATGTAGTTTTAGCAGTAATACTTTTTCTACTAATGTTACGAGAGATATTCAATGTTATAAGTACAAACAAGTAACAATGTCAAGTATTTTTGACATTTCAAAAGTAGATACATGAATAATTTTGTGCCTTTTAATAATAATTATTATTATTATTCTTATTATAAAAATAAGTTTTCAATTGCTTTTAGCACAGTATTTTTAGGTGATAGTTTCAACAAGTCAGACTGGTATGTTGACTCTGGTGCTAGTGCTCAGTGACTGCTAATGAAAAGTGTGTTGAAGATTTGTCAGAGCAAGGAAACGTCCATGAAATAATGATGGCAAATAAAACAAAGGTTCCAGCAAAATGTTGTGGTAATATACAATTAATGACAGTTGTGAGCAATCAGAAACATGACATAGTTGAAAATGTTTTATGTGTTCCTGAACTGACTGCTAACTTACTATCAGTGAGTCAACTGATTAAAAATGGGAATATGGTCAAATTTTATCTAATTTGTTGTAAAATCTATAATAAATAAATTGGTCTTGATTCTACAGCGGACTTGGCAGATGGTGTCTACAAACTAAACACAGTTAATAAGTGTTTGTTAGCAGCATCAGTATCCACCAGTGATGAAACATGGCATTGTAAATTTGGACACATAGATAGTGACTACCTGAACAAGATGAAAAATGGACTGGAGGATGGGCTTCCTTTCTATGGTGAGGTAAAATTAGAAAAACTGAACTGCATAGTGTGTTGTGAAGGTAAGCAATCGAATTTTGCCATTTTCACATAAAGGAACCAGAGCTAAAATTTTATTACAGGCTATAAATGCAGATGCTTGTGGTCCAATTTGAAATAAATCAATTGGTGGGTCCTGATATTTTCTTATTTTTTAAGAATGACTACAATTGCATGGCTTTTATATATTTCCTGAAAGCTAAAGGTGAAAGTATTTGATTGATTAAAATTTTTTTAAGCAATGGAAGAAAATCAGAAAAATAGTGAAATAAAAATACTGAAATCTGGCAATGGTGGAGTTTTGTAGTTGTGAACTAAAAAATTTCTTAAAACACAATAGAATTATTCACTACAAAACAAACCATTACAGAAATAAACAAAATGGAATGTCTGAATAACTAAATTGAACTGATGTTGAAAAGGCAAAATATTTATTATATATATTTTTTTTTTTTGCAGATTTAGAAAAGACATTTTGGGCTGAGGCTGTGAGTACTGCTGTGTATTTACATAATAGATTTATTGCCTCAGGATTACATAAAACACCTTATGAACTTTAGACAGGTAGCCTGATGCCAGCAACGTAAGAATTTTTGGTAGTTCAGTAATGGTACATGTGCCTAAAGAAAAAAGATTGAAATAGGACAGGAAGGCAGTATTACACATTCTGTTTGTCTACAGTGACAGAATTAGAGGTTACAGACTATGCAATCAAAATAATAATCCATGATTACTAGCAGAGATGTAACTGATATGGAAAATATAAGACAAACAAGTAAAAAAGTTGAGGTTAACAGCCAAGTAAGCTCAGTTGTAGATGACAAGAAACAAGTGGTTTATTCAGTGGAAAAGACAGATAAAACAGTGTTATCGAAAGATGCATCACAAAGAGGCATCAGATGATAGTCACAATGACATTAAACTTGACCAAAATGATGCTGATTCTTCAGATGATAAATCTCAGCAAGTTAGAAGGTCGGGAAGGCTACCCAAGGCTAAAATATTTGAAGATTATGCCACTTATCTGTGTTTAGAAGGCACCGATCTTGACAATAAACCAGTGAGCGTTGAACATGCATTATCAAGACCAGATGGAGAAAAAGGGAGACTGGTGATTAAAAAAAAATCACAACATTTTGAATACACACGAAGCCTGGGAGCTTGTCAACATGCTTTCAGAAGGTACCACTGCACAGGAGAAGCAATTTATTTAAAACATTTATTTTCTGAACTGACTGGAAATGTAGATTATATAACACTTATATTTATATACACAACTTTCACTAGTGAACAAACTTACTTTTGGTTTTTTGTCCCAAACGTTTCGACGTGGTGTCCGTCTTCTTCAGTGGGATTTGAAATACAGAATGTCTGTACAAAGTAACCGTTATGGGTTGTAGGTGTGTGTGGTGGGGGTTGCTGGTGGGAGGGGATTGACGCTGGGATTCAAAGTGTGTGTATGAACAAGTCTATCAAAAAGTATATGTGATCTATAGTGTAATTATTGGTCATTTAATATGTTGTTTGGTTGTAGTGTGTGATGTCTGTATATTTCATATTGTTTTTTATAATATGAAATATTTATTTACAATATGAAATATACAGACATCACACACTACAACCACAATATGTATCAACAAGACAATTATATAACACTGTTTAACAATAGTCAGAATGCTCAATTTAATCCAGTATTCCACAAAAGGTCAAAACATTGATGTACATTATTTTCTTAGAGAAGCCATAGATGAAAATTTAGCCATAGTGAATGTTGAATATTTGCAGAGAACAGATACTCCTGCAGATGTATTAACAAAAGCAGTATAAATATATAGAAAAGATATGTGTTGTCAATTTGAAGTATGCCAAATGTTTATTTGTTTTATCCTTTAGTATGTTTAGAATTTTTTTTTTAATATTTTGCGCTAGTGGGAGTGTTAAAATATAGGCCCAAGTTATTATATTTTGTATAAGAAGTAATTTGTTAGTGTGGCAACACTGATTTGGTAAATAAATTCAGTCAGTACTGAATGTGATGAGTATTATTTTACTAGTATTAGACAATACTATTACACAATATATATGTTAATGATGTAAGCTGTGTAATTGAGAATCTAACTACAGCCAGTCTACCAGTACCATGAAGACAATACTTTATTTTTACTCTATTCTGTCAGTAGAGGCTTTGTCTCTTCAACAAATAAAATCAATTTGTGCCTCATTTTCAGCAGACTGAAGTGTTTAGTGTCATAATACTACAGAATTTCATGTGAACAGCACAATCTGACACGAGAACAGGACTTAAGAATAATTTTGATATGTGGTTATAACTTTAGTGGGCAATTATTTTCAGTTTTAACTTGATCATATGGCATATATCTACATGTCTACGTGTCTATCTGTTTGGGCTATGTCTCATGATACCTTTTGAATGCATCAACCTACTTTAGAGCCATATACTTTTTTAGATAAATACTATTTCAATGAGGGAATCAATGGAGACATATGTATCAAAATCAAATGTATCAGACAATGGTGCAACAAATATATTGGAATAGTATCAAAATAAATGAAATTATCTGTTCTGAGCATCAGTAAGTTGACGAAACAATAAACAAATCAAGAATTGTGTTTCCCATTAGAATACACTAAAAGTGCAAGTGATCTATACTGAAAAGCAATATGACAAACTTACCATTTGAGTCAGCTAACTACTGGTATGTACATTATTTTATTGTCACTTGACTTCACTGTTAATAATTAATTATTCATTGTGAACTGTTAATTGTCAATTCAGTGCACAGGCTACCTTTCTGTGTTTAGCATCAGTATGCATATAGAATCAATGGTTAAGTTTTGTATATTATGATCTCACCACTTGTGTGTTGCTACATGTCACATACATGTATTGTTCAGTGGCGAAGCTAGCCTTTTTGGCGCCCGGGGCAAGGAGATTGTCGGCCGCCTCACCTTCACAATTACAGGGTTACAAAACAGCAAAAATGAAGGCTCATCCAGTAAACAAAGTACTTAATAAATGCAGATGTGTAGATTTTTGTATAAAAGCACGTCCAGCAAACGTCTTAACAATATTTGTCAAGTTAAAATTAAGAAATTACATATTATAATGTTACCGATATTCAGTTTGTACACATTTATTATTAACAAATGTAGACTATAAAAAATGTAGTAATATAAAAATTTATAACAAAAAAATGTTCTAATAAACATGCAAATTCCTTGAAGGCCTAAAGCGCGGCGTGAAAACAATATCCTAAAGCAACATAAAGTTAAACAAAGAATTATATTAAAAGTAATAAAATAAATCCCTTACCATTACATGATAATGGTTCCGTCTTCTATTAGTAAACACTTAATATTTATATTTAATATTTAATAAATATTTAAAATGTAACATTCCTGGTATTAATTTCTGCAAAGTGGGTTATTAAATCACTATAATTTAAAAACGAAGCAATGTCGTTTTCAATTGAATGTATCGATAGATTTGATACCCTGTCTTGAGATATTGTTGATCATAGGTACGATTTAATCAATTTAAGCTTACTAAACGATCTTTCACAAGAAGACACATACACTAATAAAGTAAGAAAAATTTGTAAAGCTGTTGCTAGTGTTTTGTAGACTTCTAATCTCATTTAAGAAATGTATTGTAGCAGTCCCTGAGGTGTAAAGTCTTTTTGTTCTCCGTTAACTTTTCCCTTTTAAATATAAGTATGACGTCTTTCAAGTCACTGAAAATTCTTCACTGTTTTGGTCATGTGGATACAGTTTTGCAAGCACTGTGCACTTAATATTGATCTGGGAAAGCTGTTCCTTAAAATGTATATCCCATCATTTATGTACGCTTCAAATTTACAGAGGAACCCAAAGGGTTTTTCTAACTCTTTTATGTTAGAGAAACGGCTTGAAATTTCAACTGGCAATTTGTCCAAATTTCTATTAGAGAATGTCACATTTCTTTCCGAATGGTTAATGCAGAATCGTCTGCATACTCCCATCGCATCGTGCGCTTCCTTCGTATCCTTTTTGTTATACTGACACTCCATTCATTACGTACCTGCTCTGCCTTAGTAACGACATTGTCACACACCTCATTCCTCCAAACTTTTAATTTGTCCGTTAGCGTCTCCAGAAGTGTCAGTTCTGTATTTATCCAAAGAATAATAAAGTATTTTAACACATTATGCACAAAGTATATTTTATACGTTAAAAATTTATCCAATTATTTTAACAAAGCCAGAAAGTTCCAGGACTTCGATCATTAGTAATTGACTCCTGTCAGCCCTATCAGTGCCAGATTTTGTTCTTCAAGGGTTTGTACTGTAGCAATGACCCGTTCAAGGATTTCTTTCCATGTCTTAACTGCTTTACTCATTTGTTCCTGAAGTAGATCATCAATAAGCCCCCCTTTGTTTAAAGAACGTTCCAATTCCTTCGATTCAAAAAACACAGAATAGGACTATTTTCATGATCTCGAATATGGGGATTTAACTTTCGCCATGACGAAAACCCATTTTTACTATTGAAATTGCTTCTTTGATAGTTTTTTTTGTGGAAATAAAGTGCAACAAAAGCAAAATAGAGATTTTTTAGTTGCAGAAAAACACATCCAAGTGTTAGCTTTTTGCCATTTTGCAAGGTTTTATCAAACCAATACTTATTTAATGATCGTCCAGCTTCACTTTCAGGAAAATGGCTGTCCTTGTTCTGCAACTGACATGTTCCTCTATTCACCATTATATCTCGAAAGGATTGAGATTTCTCGCTTGGCCAAGCTCCCATATTTTGTAGAGAAGTACCGGGAGCACGGGCTACATTGTTGTTAGTAATGTTCTGTCCTTCATCGTCTGTAATTTCAAGACTGCACGATGCAACATCATCCACGGTATTAGAACCAACTTAATCTTGTAACTGTACTTTGACACTTTCATAGTTTGAATTATTCATGTCGTTAACTTTACTGTAATTATGAGCAACCTCATCACTAATAACATCCATTTTATGATCCCAAGTTGATTCCTTGTTAATTGTAATATTTTGATACTTAGGATTCGATTTTCCTTGAATAGACTCCATAAACTTTTTGGAACTTATTGTAGTTCTTACTCTTGTATTAAGAAAATCTTATATTCCTGTAGTTGTTAAGGAATAGTCATATCAAGGAAATAAGTTGTTTGTAGTTTTATAAACTGAAAACAATTTTTTCAAGTCAATGCTCACTTTGCCGCCCTCCTGATTATGCCGCCCGGAGCGGCTGCCCCCTTGGCCCCCCCTAGCTACGCCTCTGGTATTGTTATTTTATGCTGCTATAGTGATTTCCACTGAGAGTAATATTTATAATATTTATTAATAGATACTGTGTTCATTTAGTTTTTTATTTCATGTCACATAAATACGTAACAGGCTTACTTAAACTACATAATATGTAATAAACTGCTAGTACTTAAAGTAATGATTACAAATTTGGTATAGTAATAATCTTGCAAAAGTTTCATTATTTAATTTATTATAATTTCGGTATTAGATTTCTTTCTTTCTTTTATCATGAGTGTGAGATAATTTGTTTAAATTTGTCTCACTGTGGTCATATGTCAGTTGTTAGTAAAAACCACGAAAACCATAACTTCCTACATTCCCAAGCCTGTACAGGAGGAAAGGACCCTTTTAACCTTTTCACACATCACATCGCCTTGAGTGATGACCTCTCTCCTGATTGTCTGTCCGATGCTCCAGAAGGCCCAGTCCGAACCCTGTGACCCGGGCGTGGCCCCATAGTAACCAAAGTCTATAACTGACAACACAGAGAGATCCCGCTCTTATGGTTCGTATTCGGCTTATTCTGTCATACTTCGCTACAGAAGTCTTTTAACATTAAAGAGCGGGTCGGGTGTGTACCGCGTGCGCCTTCTCCATCATTCCTCGTAACTACTGTGCGGTGTGCTGCGTGTTGTAAGTACTGAAATGTAATTCTACAAGAGGGTTCAAAAGTGTTTCATGAGTATAATCTAAACATCAATTTTGCTAAATGTTAAATAAAGCAATTTTTATTGTAAAGCTGGACTCTGTAACCAATCATTTCACACAACCTACTCATGTTGCTTAATAATTTGTTGTTGATTCACCGCTCGGTCATGACAGTATTATGCAACTGTACTTTCATTAAATTACAATCTGATTAAATATTTATATATCAATTATAATTTTAAAATGATCTAATTGATTTCTTATGGTTATTATTTCTTATGATCTTTCTTCCTGTTATTTTTATATAACATTTAATAAAATTCTTGTTTTTATAAACATATTATGATCTCTTCTCTCATAAAATTCTTTGTCCAATCTTTATGTACCATTCTGTGAAATAAGATGAGTGTATGTTAGTATAGTTAAGATGCCCATACAGTAACACACATTTCATACATCTGTTACTTGTATTTCCCTGCAATTAAATGGAGAAGTCTAAAAATTAGACATTTATATTTATGCAATTACATATAAATCTGTATTTATAGTGTATACAGACTAAGAATTTCAGTATTCATAAGAATTTCATATACACATAAGTTATTTATTGATTACTATTACCGTTCCTAGCATGCCGGGCGTTATTGTGAATTCACGTTTCCAGTCAACACACATAGGCATAATACTTGCATGTAATTGTACACTGTGTGTAAGATGCAGAAGTGCTATATCCTGTGTAAAACTGGTTGCTTGTCCAAAGTACCTAGTCGGAATTAATATTTCACGGACCTGCGGCAGAAACAATTGTTCTTATTAAAATCTTAAAGTAAAGTGAATTCATTTTACAAAACTTATACTGAGTGGGCTATTGGTAGCTTGAAAATAGAAGTTGTCCTTGGTTTAGTAATGACTGTGAGTTAATAAATGGTGATACACTTTGTGATGTTCAGTCATTAACTGGACAGAATTTTAAAACATTTGAGTTGCCATTTTAACAAAATTTCTTCTCATCATCAGGAATTGTAGATGGACAATACAGAAATGATGCATAAATCCTTTTATTTTATGTGAATAGTGTAACAAATTAAAATAATAGAATTTGTTAATTTATAAATGTTTGTGTAAACAAAAAATTTGTTATTTATTATTATTATTATTTTTTTATTTAAATTAATTAAATATTAATTATTTAATTATGTTCCCTGGTGTTCCAAACTTTTTGTTAATTGTATTAATTTAATTATGTCTTTTTCTGTATTTGTAATTCCTTTCACCAGTTAATAAGATTGTCTCCAATAACAATCGATAGGTGAACTTTCCTATTTGGAGGTTATCTTCCTTCTGGTTCGTGAGATTCTGGTAATTTCTGCTCAATTTAAATTATATATTATATTAATTATCATATAGTAATAAACAAAATTCAATTTTATAGTAATTAATGAATTTTATAAACAAAAGTTTATTTATTCGATTTTATATCGATTGATTGATCGATTCTCAGGGTATATCATTAGTGTTTACTATTATTTTATTATCGGGTTCTTTTAACAGCTATTTCATAGATAGTCAGAGAAAAAGGGCAAAGTAAGGAAAGTATAACATTACAAAAATATATCAACTTAAAAATTAAAATACATATATGTCATTCAATATATAATGGTAAGTATAGAAATTTTCAAACCGTTCCGTCTAATAGGCAGCGTTGCATTGAATTGTGGTAAGAAGAAAGATGGCCGCTTCGAGTTCAGATGCAGGAAGAATACACCTCGCTAATTCTGCGTTCAATAAAAGCTGCTTCTCCTGCGATTCCTCGTTCCTGCTGCTGTGATTATTCCTTCTTGTGTTGGTGGAGTGTTCCTGGTTACATTTTAGTGTTCCACTTCGATAAAATATGTTGGAAAAGTTAAGTTTCACTTTCGTATGTTAGGTCGAGATTTGCACTGTTTGTTTCGTTTTGTAGAATTAATGTTTAAATCGTTTAATTATATCGTTTTATTATGTTTATAATTCGATTTAAACATTAATTCTACACAACGAAACAAACAGTGCAAATCTCGACCTAACATACGAAAGTGAAACTTAACTTTTCCAACATATTTTATCGAAGTGGAACACTAAAATGTAACCAGGAACACTCCACCAACACAAGAAGGAATAATCACAGCAGCAGGAACAAGGAATCGCAGGAGAAGCAGCTTTTATTGAACGCAGAATTAGCGAGGTGTATTCTTCCTGCATCTGAACTCGAAGCGGCCATCTTTCTTCTTACCACAATTCAATGCAACGCTGCCTATTAGACGGAACGGTTTGAAAATTTCTATACTTACCATTATATATTGAATGACATATATGTATTTTAATTTTTAAGTTGATATATTTTTGTAATGTTATACTTTCCTTACTTTGCCCTTTTTCTCTGACTATCTATGAAATAACTGTTAAAAGAACCCGATAATAAAATAATAGTAAACACTAATGATATACCCTGAGAATCGATCAATCAATCGATATAAAATCGAATAAATAAACTTTTGTTTATAAAATTCATTAATTACTATAAAATTGAATTTTGTTTATTACTATATGATAATTAATATAATATATAATTTAAATTGAGCAGAAATTACCAGAATCTCACCAACCAGAAGGAAGATAACCTCCAAATAGGAAAGTTCACCTATCGATTGTTATTGGAGACAATCTTATTAACTGGTGAAAGGAATTACAAATACAGAAAAAGACATAATTAAATTAATACAATTAACAAAAAGTTTGGAACACCATGGAACATAATTAAATAATTAATATTTAATTAATTTAAATAAAAAAATAATAATAATAATAAATAACAAATTTTTTGTTTACACAAACATTTATAAATTAACAAATTCTATTATTTTAATTTGTTACACTATTCACATAAAATAAAAGGATTTATGCATCATTTCTGTATTGTCCATCTACAATTCCTGATGATGAGAAGAAATTTTGTTAAAATGGCAACTCAAATGTTTTAAAATTCTGTCCAGTTAATGACTGAACATCACAAAGTGTATCACCATTTATTAACTCACAGTCATTACTAAACCAAGGACAACTTCTATTTTCAAGCTACCAATAGCCCACTCAGTATAAGTTTTGTAAAATGAATTCACTTTACTTTAAGATTTTAATAAGAACAATTGTTTCTGCCGCAGGTCCGTGAAATATTAATTCCGACTAGGTACTTTGGACAAGCAACCAGTTTTACACAGGATATAGCACTTCTGCATCTTACACACAGTGTACAATTACATGCAAGTATTATGCCTATGTGTGTTGACTGGAAACGTGAATTCACAATAACGCCCGGCATGCTAGGAACGGTAATAGTAATCAATAAATAACTTATGTGTATATGAAATTCTTATGAATACTGAAATTCTTAGTCTGTATACACTATAAATACAGATTTATATGTAATTGCATAAATATAAATGTCTAATTTTTAGACTTCTCCATTTAATTGCAGGGAAATACAAGTAACAGATGTATGAAATGTGTGTTACTGTATGGGCATCTTAACTATACTAACATACACTCATCTTATTTCACAGAATGGTACATAAAGATTGGACAAAGAATTTTATGAGAGAAGAGATCATAATATGTTTATAAAAACAAGAATTTTATTAAATGTTATATAAAAATAACAGGAAGAAAGATCATAAGAAATAATAACCATAAGAAATCAATTAGATCATTTTAAAATTATAATTGATATATAAATATTTAATCAGATTGTAATTTAATGAAAGTACAGTTGCATAATACTGTCATGACCGAGCGGTGAATCAACAACAAATTATTAAGCAACATGAGTAGGTTGTGTGAAATGATTGGTTACAGAGTCCAGCTTTACAATAAAAATTGCTTTATTTAACATTTAGCAAAATTGATGTTTAGATTATACTCATGAAACACTTTTGAACCCTCTTGTAGAATTACATTTCAGTACTTACAACACGCAGCACACCGCACAGTAGTTACGAGGAATGATGGAGAAGGCGCACGCGGTACACACCCGACCCGCTCTTTAATGTTAAAAGACTTCTGTAGCGAAGTATGACAGAATAAGCCGAATACGAACCATAAGAGCGGGATCTCTCTGTGTTGTCAGTTATAGACTTTGGTTACTATGGGGCCACGCCCGGGTCACAGGGTTCGGACTGGGCCTTCTGGAGCATCGGACAGACAATCAGGAGAGAGGTCATCACTCAAGGCGATGTGATGTGTGAAAAGGTTAAAAGGGTCCTTTCCTCCTGTACAGGCTTGGGAATGTAGGAAGTTATGGTTTTCGTGGTTTTTACTAACAACTGACATATGACCACAGTGAGACAAATTTAAACAAATTATCTCACACTCATGATAAAAGAAAGAAAGAAATCTAATACCGAAATTATAATAAATTAAATAATGAAACTTTTGCAAGATTATTACTATACCAAATTTGTAATCATTACTTTAAGTACTAGCAGTTTATTACATATTATGTAGTTTAAGTAAGCCTGTTACGTATTTATGTGACATGAAATAAAAAACTAAATGAACACAGTATCTATTAATAAATATTATAAATATTACTCTCAGTGGAAATCACTATAGCAGCATAAAATAACAATACCAGAGGCGTAGCTAGGGGGGGCCAAGGGGGCAGCCGCTCCGGGCGGCATAATCAGGAGGGCGGCAAAGTGAGCATTGACTTGAAAAAATTGTTTTCAGTTTATAAAACTACAAACAACTTATTTCCTTGATATGACTATTCCTTAACAACTACAGGAATATAAGATTTTCTTAATACAAGAGTAAGAACTACAATAAGTTCCAAAAAGTTTATGGAGTCTATTCAAGGAAAATCGAATCCTAAGTATCAAAATATTACAATTAACAAGGAATCAACTTGGGATCATAAAATGGATGTTATTAGTGATGAGGTTGCTCATAATTACAGTAAAGTTAACGACATGAATAATTCAAACTATGAAAGTGTCAAAGTACAGTTACAAGATTAAGTTGGTTCTAATACCGTGGATGATGTTGCATCGTGCAGTCTTGAAATTACAGACGATGAAGGACAGAACATTACTAACAACAATGTAGCCCGTGCTCCCGGTACTTCTCTACAAAATATGGGAGCTTGGCCAAGCGAGAAATCTCAATCCTTTCGAGATATAATGGTGAATAGAGGAACATGTCAGTTGCAGAACAAGGACAGCCATTTTCCTGAAAGTGAAGCTGGACGATCATTAAATAAGTATTGGTTTGATAAAACCTTGCAAAATGGCAAAAAGCTAACACTTGGATGTGTTTTTCTGCAACTAAAAAATCTCTATTTTGCTTTTGTTGCACTTTATTTCCACAAAAAAAAACTATCAAAGAAGCAATTTCAATAGTAAAAATGGGTTTTCGTCATGGCGAAAGTTAAATCCCCATATTCGAGATCATGAAAATAGTCCTATTCTGTGTTTTTTGAATCGAAGGAATTGGAACGTTCTTTAAACAAAGGGGGGCTTATTGATGATCTACTTCAGGAACAAATGAGTAAAGCAGTTAAGACATGGAAAGAAATCCTTGAACGGGTCATTGCTACAGTACAAACCCTTGAAGAACAAAATCTGGCACTGATAGGGCTGACAGGAGTCAATTACTAATGATCGAAGTCCTGGAACTTTCTGGCTTTGTTAAAATAATTGGATAAATTTTTAACGTATAAAATATACTTTGTGCATAATGTGTTAAAATACTTTATTATTCTTTGGATAAATACAGAACTGACACTTCTGGAGACGCTAACGGACAAATTAAAAGTTTGGAGGAATGAGGTGTGTGACAATGTCGTTACTAAGGCAGAGCAGGTACGTAATGAATGGAGTGTCAGTATAACAAAAAGGATACGAAGGAAGCGCACGATGCGATGGGAGTATGCAGACGATTCTGCATTAACCATTCGGAAAGAAATGTGACATTCTCTAATAGAAATTTGGACAAATTGCCAGTTGAAATTTCAAGCCGTTTCTCTAACATAAAAGAGTTAGAAAAACCCTTTGGGTTCCTCTGTAAATTTGAAGCGTACATAAATGATGGGATATACATTTTAAGGAACAGCTTTCCCAGATCAATATTAAGTGCACAGTGCTTGCAAAACTGTATCCACATGACCAAAACAGTGAAGAATTTTCAGTGACTTGAAAGACGTCATACTTATATTTAAAAGGGAAAAGTTAACGGAGAACAAAAAGACTTTACACCTCAGGGACTGCTACAATACATTTCTTAAATGAGATTAGAAGTCTACAAAACACTAGCAACAGCTTTACAAATTTTTCTTACTTTATTAGTGTATGTGTCTTCTTGTGAAAGATCGTTTAGTAAGCTTAAATTGATTAAATCGTACCTATGATCAACAATATCTCAAGACAGGGTATCAAATCTATCGATACATTCAATTGAAAACGACATTGCTTCGTTTTTAAATTATAGTGATTTAATAACCCACTTTGCAGAAATTAATACCAGGAATGTTACATTTTAAATATTTATTAAATATTAAATATAAATATTAAGTGTTTACAAATAGAAGACGGAACCATTATCATGTAATGGTAAGGGATTTATTTTATTACTTTTAATATAATTCTTTGTTTAACTTTATGTTGCTTTAGGATATTGTTTTCACGCCGCGCTTTAGACCTTCAAGGAATTTGCATGTTTATTAGAACATTTTTTTGTTATAAATTTTTATATTACTACATTTTTTATAGTCTACATTTGTTAATAATAAATGTGTACAAACTGAATATCGGTAACATTATAATATGTAATTTCTTAATTTTAACTTGACAAATATTGTTAAGACGTTTGCTGGACGTGCTTTTATACAAAAATCTACACATCTGCATTTATTAAGTACTTTGTTTACTGGATGAGCCTTCATTTTTGCTGTTTTGTAACCCTGTAATTGTGAAGGTGAGGCGGCCGACAATCTCCTTGCCCCGGGCGCCAAAAAGGCTAGCTTCGCCACTGAACAATACATGTATGTGACATGTAGCAACACACAAGTGGTGAGATCATAATATACAAAACTTAACCATTGATTCTATATGCATACTGATGTTAAACACAGAAAGGTAGCCTGTGCACTGAATTGACAATTAACAGTTCACAATGAATAATTAATTATTAACAGTGAAGTCAAGTGACAATAAAATAATGTACATACCAGTAGTTAGCTGACTCAAATGGTAAGTTTGTCATATTGCTTTTCAGTATAGATCACTTGCACTTTTAGTGTATTCTAATGGGAAACACAATTCTTGATTTGTTTATTGTTTCGTCAACTTACTGATGCTCAGAACAGATAATTTCATTTATTTTGATACTATTCCAATATATTTGTTGCACCATTGTCTGATACATTTGATTTTGATACATATGTCTCCATTGATTCCCTCATTGAAATAGTATTTATCTAAAAAAGTATATGGCTCTAAAGTAGGTTGATGCATTCAAAAGGTATCATGAGACATAGCCCAAACAGATAGACACGTAGACATGTAGATATATGCCATATGATCAAGTTAAAACTGAAAATAATTGCCCACTAAAGTTATAACCACATATCAAAATTATTCTTAAGTCCTGTTCTCGTGTCAGATTGTGCTGTTCACATGAAATTCTGTAGTATTATGACACTAAACACTTCAGTCTGCTGAAAATGAGGCACAAATTGATTTTATTTGTTGAAGAGACAAAGCCTCTACTGACAGAATAGAGTAAAAATAAAGTATTGTCTTCATGGTACTGGTAGACTGGCTGTAGTTAGATTCTCAATTACACAGCTTACATCATTAACATATATATTGTGTAATAGTATTGTCTAATACTAGTAAAATAATACTCATCACATTCAGTACTGACTGAATTTATTTACCAAATCAGTGTTGCCACACTAACAAATTACTTCTTATACAAAATATAATAACTTGGGCCTATATTTTAACACTCCCACTAGCGCAAAATATTAAAAAAAAAATTCTAAACATACTAAAGGATAAAACAAATAAACATTTGGCATACTTCAAATTGACAACACATATCTTTTCTATATATTTATACTGCTTTTGTTAATACATCTGCAGGAGTATCTGTTCTCTGCAAATATTCAACATTCACTATGGCTAAATTTTCATCTATGGCTTCTCTAAGAAAATAATGTACATCAATGTTTTGACCTTTTGTGGAATACTGGATTAAATTGAGCATTCTGACTATTGTTAAACAGTGTTATATAATTGTCTTGTTGATACATATTGTGGTTGTAGTGTGTGATGTCTGTATATTTCATATTGTAAATAAATATTTCATATTATAAAAAACAATATGAAATATACAGACATCACACACTACAACCAAACAACATATTAAATGACCAATAATTACACTATAGATCACATATACTTTTTGATAGACTTGTTCATACACACACTTTGAATCCCAGCGTCAATCCCCTCCCACCAGCAACCCCCACCACACACACCTACAACCCATAACGGTTACTTTGTACAGACATTCTGTATTTCAAATCCCACTGAAGAAGACGGACACCACGTCGAAACGTTTGGGACAAAAAACCAAAAGTAAGTTTGTTCACTAGTGAAAGTTGTGTATATAAATATAAGTGTTATATAATCTACATTTCCAGTCAGTTCAGAAAATAAATGTTTTAAATAAATTGCTTCTCCTGTGCAGTGGTACCTTCTGAAAGCATGTTGACAAGCTCCCAGGCTTCGTGTGTATTCAAAATGTTGTGATTTTTTTTTAATCACCAGTCTCCCTTTTTCTCCATCTGGTCTTGATAATGCATGTTCAACGCTCACTGGTTTATTGTCAAGATCGGTGCCTTCTAAACACAGATAAGTGGCATAATCTTCAAATATTTTAGCCTTGGGTAGCCTTCCCGACCTTCTAACTTGCTGAGATTTATCATCTGAAGAATCAGCATCATTTTGGTCAAGTTTAATGTCATTGTGACTATCATCTGATGCCTCTTTGTGATGCATCTTTCGATAACACTGTTTTATCTGTCTTTTCCACTGAATAAACCACTTGTTTCTTGTCATCTACAACTGAGCTTACTTGGCTGTTAACCTCAACTTTTTTACTTGTTTGTCTTATATTTTCCATATCAGTTACATCTCTGCTAGTAATCATGGATTATTATTTTGATTGCATAGTCTGTAACCTCTAATTCTGTCACTGTAGACAAACAGAATGTGTAATACTGCCTTCCTGTCCTATTTCAATCTTTTTTCTTTAGGCACATGTACCATTACTGAACTACCAAAAATTCTTACGTTGCTGGCATCAGGCTACCTGTCTAAAGTTCATAAGGTGTTTTATGTAATCCTGAGGCAATAAATCTATTATGTAAATACACAGCAGTACTCACAGCCTCAGCCCAAAATGTCTTTTCTAAATCTGCAAAAAAAAAAAATATATATAATAAATATTTTGCCTTTTCAACATCAGTTCAATTTAGTTATTCAGACATTCCATTTTGTTTATTTCTGTAATGGTTTGTTTTGTAGTGAATAATTCTATTGTGTTTTAAGAAATTTTTTAGTTCACAACTACAAAACTCCACCATTGCCAGATTTCAGTATTTTTATTTCACTATTTTTCTGATTTTCTTCCATTGCTTAAAAAAATTTTAATCAATCAAATACTTTCACCTTTAGCTTTCAGGAAATATATAAAAGCCATGCAATTGTAGTCATTCTTAAAAAATAAGAAAATATCAGGACCCACCAATTGATTTATTTCAAATTGGACCACAAGCATCTGCATTTATAGCCTGTAATAAAATTTTAGCTCTGGTTCCTTTATGTGAAAATGGCAAAATTCGATTGCTTACCTTCACAACACACTATGCAGTTCAGTTTTTCTAATTTTACCTCACCATAGAAAGGAAGCCCATCCTCCAGTCCATTTTTCATCTTGTTCAGGTAGTCACTATCTATGTGTCCAAATTTACAATGCCATGTTTCATCACTGGTGGATACTGATGCTGCTAACAAACACTTATTAACTGTGTTTAGTTTGTAGACACCATCTGCCAAGTCCGCTGTAGAATCAAGACCAATTTATTTATTATAGATTTTACAACAAATTAGATAAAATTTGACCATATTCCCATTTTTAATCAGTTGACTCACTGATAGTAAGTTAGCAGTCAGTTCAGGAACACATAAAACATTTTCAACTATGTCATGTTTCTGATTGCTCACAACTGTCATTAATTGTATATTACCACAACATTTTGCTGGAACCTTTGTTTTATTTGCCATCATTATTTCATGGACGTTTCCTTGCTCTGACAAATCTTCAACACACTTTTCATTAGCAGTCACTGAGCACTAGCACCAGAGTCAACATACCAGTCTGACTTGTTGAAACTATCACCTAAAAATACTGTGCTAAAAGCAATTGAAAACTTATTTTTATAATAAGAATAATAATAATAATTATTATTAAAAGGCACAAAATTATTCATGTATCTACTTTTGAAATGTCAAAAATACTTGACATTGTTACTTGTTTGTACTTATAACATTGAATATCTCTCGTAACATTAGTAGAAAAAGTATTACTGCTAAAACTACATAGCTGCTTATTATCATGCCAGCTCACTGTAGGCTGACTGGCAAATGCATTATTGCCGCCTTTACCAACAATATTGTATTCTATGTCAAGTAATTTATTTTTGATGGAGTCTGTTATAATATAAAACCTAAATGTCCAATCACCATTATCTTTGGTGAAAATTTTATTGGGCACTCCAGCTGACAATAACGGCCCAATTCATCCTCAGTATTAAAAACTGTATCATGCAGTGTTTGTCCTGTCTCAACAATCTGATTCACATAACTCGCCATCGAGCACAATTTTCTAAACATGTAGAAATCAAACTACAAAGTAAGCTGATTTTCCTTGCAAAGCCTGAATCATAAAATAGAGATTTAAATTTCTTCCACAGGGCCACAGTAGTATTTGCAGAACATATAAATATGCATGAATTGCTAAAATTAACTTTTATTTAGCTTTTGAATCATCCACCATTGCTACTTGGAGTATCAAATAGTTCTCCATGGCAAACACTCAGTCCCCATAATTTTAACAACCCATCGGTTAAGAGCATTTACTACAAATTCTCATATATTTTAGTGCAATGACAGTGGCATGTAATTATAATAATTATAATTATAATAATAACATAATTCTTGTTGTTAATTATCTTCACACAATTAATTGTGTGCACAAGACTTATTCACTTTCACACTACACTGCACTGGTGTTTTTTTTTTATCTATATATATAAAAGCCAAATACCACTCACTCACTCATACACTCACTCAAGAAATCTCCATAACTATACAGCCTACAAACTTGAAATTCAGCACGTTTATTCCTCTTGGCTTCTAGGTGCTCACTAAGAAAGGGTTTTGAAAACTTTAACACTTAATTGAGAAAACCCGCTAAAAACCGTGACACTGATAATGCAGCTTTTTTTCAACTGTACGCTTCCTGGAAGTCTAATGTTAATATTTTTACTTTCCTTTAGGCTTTTGGGGAGTTACCAAAACAGTATTTTTTCATCTAACCTATAACCACGAGGAGGCGTGAAAATAATTGCAAAACAGTTCACCCTGTCCCTCTATTCCTTGCTATGTGACGCTGAGGGTTTATTTTGAGTTCTATGTTCAGCACATATATTCCTCTTGGCTTCTGGGTGCTCACTAAGAAAGAGTTTTGAAATCTTTAATGCATATCCATGAAAAAAAATGCAAAAACCGCAACACTGATAATGCCGCTTTTTTAGTTGTATCTTTCCTGCAGTACATTTTTCCACATCCTTCATGAGAGCAAGCAGCCGTTGTCACCACCCATGAACACCTGAGGGAATTGTCTTATGATACTGTTCAGCTGTCCGAAACAGTTGCTGTGAATGTTCCAAAATTAAATCAAGAACAGAGGAAAGATTATGATGAAATCATGCACATCATTGCTTCTAATTCTGGGCTGTTGTTCTTTCTTGACGCTCCTGGTGGCACTGGCAAAACATTCTTGATCAATCTGTTGCTAGCCACAATTAGGGGCAAAAGAACATCGCCGTTGCCATTGCTTCCTCAGGTATTGCAGCTACCTTCTTGATCGACGGAGGCAGGACGGCTCACTCTGCCTTCAAGTTACCTCTCAACCTTAATCATTCTGAGTCTGCACTTTGTAACATCTCTAAGCAGAGTGACATGGCTCAGGTGCTTCGAGAAGCCAAAGTTATTGTGTGGGATGAGTGCACCATGGCCCACAAGTGAGGTATTGAGGCTCTGAACAGGATGCTCCAGGACATTACGGGCCGCAACCATCTTATGGGTGGAGTTACGGTGCTTTTGGCTGGTGACTTCAGACATACCTTGTCTGTTGTGCCATGGGGGACACGTGCAGATGAAGTCAAGGCTTGTCTCAAGTCATCCGTCTTATGGCCTAAGTCCTGTCCTTGAGAGTTAACATGCGTGTCCACTTCCAACGTGACTTGAGGGCAGAGGAGTTTCCTAACTTATTGCTTGATATTGGTGATGGCAAGCTTTTGGAAGAGGAGGGAAGAATAAATATTCTTGGTAACCTTTGCAATGTTGTGGGAGATCTGATCAGCTTCAGTGACAGAATATACCCCAGCGTTCATCAGAATAGAGAAGATTGCACTTCATGGCTGAGGGAAAGAGCTATTCTCACTCCAACAAATGACTCAGCCAACAGCATCAACAACTTTCTGTTGGAGAAGCTGCCGACTGAGCATATGAGGTATGAGTCTGTGGACTCTGTGGTGGAGGTCGAGGATGCTGTACATTACCCTGTGGAGTTCTTGCATATTCTCGACCCACCAGGAGTACCACCTCACGTCCTCTACCTCAAGGTTGGCGCTCCAATCGTGCTGTTGTGCAATCTAAACCCTCCGAAACTGTGCAATGGCACCAGGTTTCTGCACAAACATGTCATCGAAGCCACGATATTCACAGGCGTTGGTAAGGGAGAAACCGTTGTCATCCCCTGAATTCCTCTGAGCCCATCAGACTACCACTTCCAGTTCAAACGTCTGCTGTTTCCCGTTAAAGTGTGCTACGCCATGACCATCAATAAGACACAGAGGCAGAGTTTGATAGTGGCTATTGTGGATCTGAGGAGTGACTGTTTCTCCCATGGCCAGTTGTATGTGGCGTTCTCCAGAGTCAGTTCACCTCTAGCCATCTCTCTAGCCAGAAAGCAAAACCAGAAATGTTGTTTACAGGGAGGTCCTGAGCACTTAATCTAAGGGAGCAATTGAAGGCATATGCTAAGCAAGTTATTACCCTGGCTATGTAGACCAAAAAACCATGGGTGGTGGTGGGATCAAAGGGCTTAAGCCCATCTATTTTATTGTTGTTAGACTTACAATAAAGGACTGTCTTAATCTCTAACAGAAACTTAGCTTACCCTCTCTAATTAAATAATACAGCGTCATTTTAACAACTCATTAATTTTCAAGCTTTAATAGTTGATTGATCAAGCTTGATTATATTCAAATTGATTGAGCTTAAATAGTTTTTCTTAGTTTCAAAATACCGGTATCCAAGCTTCACAAATAACCTATTTCTATTTTCTGATAATCACCGTAGCAAAGCACGGGTATCCAGCTAGTTGTTTATAATTGTCTTAACGTATGTTAACATGCAGTACTTATCCTAATAACAATAATATCTATCACACTCACACCCCTTTGCACAGGACACCAACTAAGGGTTATTGTAAATATGTTCCCATATACATATACACACATAGTGTAAATGTTTGTCTCATTGTAATATTTGTAATCATGATCATAGTGGAAAAAATGTTTAGTGTTACAAATTTGTGTACAACTAAAGGATGTGTATACATATTTATATATTTATGTAATTAAACAGGATGAATTATATCTCTTGTTATCTCTTCCAACTTTGAAGATACATTAGTTTAAGTCTGAATAAAATTAATATATTTAATTAGATTGTAATTATTGCAGTTCTTCTACATTTTTGTGTTACAGGGGGTACTGAAGCCTAATTTTCAACAAATACAAGCCATTTCACAATACTAATTATTTTTAAAATATAAAATGTCAAAGAATTTAAAGTTTTAAAAACTTGAAGATATTAAAAAAAAATCATTGATGAGAATTTAATTCACTACTTATCAAAATGAATAGTAAAGCAGTGGATGTATGCCATTGATAGATTTTTGGGGAAAAATGGTGGTTTTTCTTCAGGGAAACTATAGATTCATAGTCTAAGATCTTCAAAATATGAAATAAGAAGTATTTTGTTTTTATTGCCTGTTTTATTTAAAGGAAATCGTTGAGAAGGCAAATCAGTTACTAGTGTAGGTTAAAATATTTTGCTATTATTAAAACTGTCAAGTGTTAATTGATTCACCTTGTCATCATGGCAGCATGAAAAGATTTTAGTTCTCAGGTGTGAATCAAACCATAATAATATGAAATTTAATTAAGAAAGTTGTGTTAGTGGTTATAATCACAAATACATTTCCCATCTGACAATGAACTGTGAAGCTTGAAAGTGCTAATCGGAATAATTTTTACTTCCATGTTCCATAAGTAAATTGAAGTATGGTCATGTTGAAAAAAATCGTGTTCGAGATAACGTAACTACCATCAAAACATGAAAAAAGTCATTTTTCGAAAAGTGTCTGGTGTGTGTCTGTGTGTAGAATTTTTTCTATGGATAACGATAACAGCTGCAAATTCAAATAATGTTTTGTATACAGGCCTGAATTGTAGAGGATGCAAGGCCTGTTGTTTTTGGTGAAGATCGGTTAAGGGAAAGGTATAGTTTACATGCAACATTTTATGTTTTAACAAGAGTGAAGTGCTTAATTTTGATAAATAAAGTATCCTGAAAAGAAGGTCATAATAATCAATTGTAGAAAGGTAGATGAAATATCTATAAATGGAAAGAGTAGTTGAAGAGGGAGGGAGTAATTTTTTTTATAAATTAAAATGGTAGTTGATGATGGAGGAGGTAAATTTTTATAAGTTTGATATGTGTTCTACGTTATTGACAACAAAGAAGTAGTTTCTATGGAAACATTTCATTTCACTTTAAGAAAATTCTATATTTTTCATTTTAATTTAAATCACGTATGAGTGAAAATATATCGTTCCTGGCAGGCAAGCATATCTCAATTATGTAATGTTTACTTTTCCAAAGTTTTATTATTGTGATTACCACAATAAAAAGGCCGGCAGGACACACACACACACACAATTCGCGTTATTTCTGGCCTCACTCATGTTTATTTTCTTATGTTTGCACGCTTTTTAAATGGAAAGTGCCGAAACCCACACCAACACAACGCGTGCAAGCCGAAAAGGTGTACATCGATTTGTTTCCTGTGGATCGCTGGGCAGTGTTGTTGTATTAAAGCAATTAATACAATCTTGTACTTATTTCTATTATGATATGAGAATTGTAAACTAATATGTGCATGTGTGTATGTATGAAAATATGTTTTCCATTTGGAAAATTGTTGGCCCTCCTTAAAAATATTTTGACCTCCCTGATGGCTAGTTATTTACTAGCCTGTGTGGAATATAGCGTTATGACATGGATCAGAATGGTGGGTGTTAAACAGGAGACACAAACGTATTAAGGAAGAAATGTTTTGCTGAGAAATTTATAATTATACGAGTGAACAGAATAGTCGTTCAGGAAATCAGAAGACAAATGGAAAGAAAGAAATCAAGACTCGATTTAAAAAAAGAAAAATGACTAGTATAGTATTGACAGGAAAGACTTTGATAACACTATAGGCATCCCTCGGCCACTCACAGGGAGAGTCCAATTTCATTACAGGAATCAGATCGCAGCTACCTTTAGCTAGCTCTTCGTTCGACCTACAGACATTTTATCCAAAAGTACAGACCTTCCTCGCGAAGGTTGAGGATAGTCTTAATCCACCTGTCATGGTGGTACAATTTTAGCTGATACGTAATTTCTTCAGAACTCAAGCATCCACTTATTTAATTAATATTTACATGATTTTCAATATAAATTTTAGGACATGGAAGTCATGTATGGTTCTCCATACCGATTTTTTTATATTAGTACAATGTTATCAGCAGCAAAGAAGTAGTTTTTATAGAAATATTTCTTTCATCAATTTGTCAACTTGTCAAATATTTCAATTTATATTTAAAAATTCTAAATATAAATCTTAGAACATGGAAGTCATGTATGGTTCTCCATACCGATTTTTCTATAGTGGTGTTCAGCAGTGATAATTCTGTTCATAATAATATGTGTAAAGCTGGTCATACTGGAAAGGTATTGAGTTGTTATACTGTAATTAATATCAAGAAAATACGATGAATATGAACACTTCATGAGCAAAATGGAATTCACAACAATTTTATAACTTCGATAATTCAGTGTATCAATCTATTTTAGCTGGAAATATTTAATGAGTGTTTCTTGCTTACTCTGTAAATTACATAAAAAACAGACTTTGACGTGTTAACCAGAATTAGTCAAATTACTGAGACATTTGAAACTGGGCAAAGGCTTTCCTTAGACTTTTTCTTCTGATGGTTCCTATCTGTTTCGGATGTTGGATATCATACAGACTATTTTAACTTTCTGTACTGCTGCGTGGAATAAGTCAGTTGTATTCATGCCAAACCAAGTCCTTAAATCTCTCAGCCATGATATTCTCAGTCGCCCAACTCCTCTCTTTCCAAGTACTTTTCCCTGTAGTATGGACTGCAATAAGTAAAATCTCTGTTCATTTCTCATAAGATGTCCCAGATACCGAAGCTTTCTTATCTTCACTGTGCTAATAACTTCCCTATCTTTCTTCATCTTTCTAAGAACTTCAACATTAGTTATATGTGCTGTCCATGAAATGCTCATCATTCTGTTGTAAAGCCACATTTCAGAAGATTCCAATTTTTTTAGTTGTGGCTTCAGTCGAAGTCCAAGATTCTACACCATAGAAGGGGACCAAGAATACATAGCAGCGTAAAAGTCTCATCTTTGTGTTTATTGTTTAATTGTGACTTTTGAATAAACTGCTCATTCTAGTGTACACTGCACTTGCCTTTTCAATTCTGCTCTTTATTTCTTTAGAGTGGTCCCATTGTTCATTGAGTATAGTACCAAGATATGTAAATTGGCTTACATGTTCAACTGGCCTTTGGTTTATGTTAAGGGTAAAGTTTGTGAAGTTGTTCTTAGATACATCATCAGCTTTGTTTTATTAACATTGATGTCTAGACCATATCTACAGCTGCTTTCTGTCACTCTATTCATTAGTTGTTGCAGCCACTCTAAGCTATCTGAAAATATGACAGTATCAGCCACATAACGTATGTTATTTATTCTTTCACTGTTCAGAGAGATTCCCACACCACTATCATCTAAAGCTTCTCTAAAATACCTCTTCCTAGTAGATGTTGAATAAAAGCGGAGATAGTATACATCCTTGTCTTATTCCATGCAGAATCTGTATCTTTCTTAGACTAACAGAGTTAAATTATATACCTCTTACTCTGTCTACCAAATGAGGTCTCATTTTTTTATAACGTATTTCACCTACAAACTTTATACAAGTCTGATACATTTATTTCTCAAAACTACACATTCTCTTCTTAACAGTGATATCAAAACACATTTTAATAAGCATGAACATGATGGAATGTTTCAGTTGCAGGCTGGAGCAAAACAGAAAATGAAACACCCAGTGATGTTCTACTGTATGCTGACTTTCCGTATATAGATTACCACCAATGTATTAATGAAGTACCACAAGTATTTCAACATTATGTAACAGCTGATAAATTTTGTGCTAGTTTTAATAATGGTAAGGTGTCAACTTATTTTAAACTTCTATTTTTAATTCTTGTGCTTAAGAATATATATGGTAGTAATACTTGGAAATTATGTTTATTATTTTAATGGACATGTTTCTTGTAGGTACTGGTGCTGCTAGAGGAGACAGTGGAGGAGGCTTAACATTTGTTCAGGGTGACTTGCACTATTTGTATGGAATTGTCAGTACTAAAGTACAGAACGTCAACTCATTTATAACTTTTACAAACATCAGTAATGAGGAATTATTTAAATGGCTTAATTATATGAAGCGTGAATTTGATGAAGCACATCCAGAAACATAAATGACTATTTTATTAAACTATATTTAACTATTGAAATACATTATAAAATTAATAGACACTACCTACTGAACATGCTGTGTTTATTTATTATACAGAATATATTTACTTTCTTTTATTTTGTTACTTACTCTTTAATTTGCTCAAAACCCAAATGTTTTAAAACAAGTATGACAACTATTACTTGCTCTGATTACTTAGAGTCACATAAAACCGGTCCTTTAACCTGATGTGTACAAAGAAAAACACATATGAAATCTATGTAATTTCATATATACAAAGTATAATTAACATTTTAATGTAAAATGTAATATTTTACTGTAATTTTAGTGTAAACAAATAATATACAGTCTATTGTCATTCCAAGTGTCAGTTGAGACCATTCAGTAAATGCGATAAGGCTGGATATTGCATTCCAAACTCTTTCCATATATTGCATTGTATACCGTACTCTTTCCACTAATAATTCATTTGTCATGTAAACAAACATGCATGGGACATTGGAAACGCTATTGGCCAGGAGTATTAACACTGATTGACAGTAACAATAACATTAACTGATTAACATAACACAGTACAGTAATGTATTATGCACACACGCAGAATGACATGTGAGAGTAGTCTGATCATTTAGTATTACTGAGATAAGTGGCTTTTATGCCATCTTTGTTTAAGGATATGTATTGTTATAAAACAAATAAATAGAGATAAATAATAATTGTTGTTGATGATTTACTACAAATAAATGATGATGAAGTCCCGCTGTTGAGCTCGCTAATTTGTTGTAAAACGTGCAAATAGCAGATGATGAAGCTCCACGTTGGATTCGTCAATTTGTTATGAAACAAATAAAATTAAATAGATGTAATAATGTGTATTATGTTGATAAGAAATTTTTTTTGTTATTATAGATTTAATAAAAAATTTTATAATTAATTAATTGAATAATTAATTAATTAAAAAAATTTTTAATTACTTTCAATTAAATAAATGAGATATTGTGTTTTTGAAAATATTTGTTTTCTATAGATAATCTATTTATGTAGTTGGATCTACTATTCTCTCTTCTAACTTTGCTCCTCTTCTTCTTCTTCTTGGTATATTTCTCTAATAACTCTAAATTATTTTTTAGAAGAAAGAAGAAACTAGTATTTACTGTACATATAATTATAAACGCATGTAACTGAGTAATTATGATGTTTATTTATTAACATTTGAAATTGTGCGCCACTCTTATGCGCGTGGACCAGGCATTGATTGAGATTTGCTCAGGTCGATTGTGAACAAAAATGACAAAATATAATGTTTACAAAATTAATTATTTCGGATTCTTTTAACTGTCGAAATGGTCAGAGAGGGCAAGGAACAAGATACAATACTTACAGCTATCTTAAAATAAATTATTATTTGCTTAAAAAATAACAGGATTATGAAAATTATTGTCAATTATTAGATAAAGATCGAACCATTCATAGAATGACGTCACCAACTTGTAGAGGCAGTGCTCCATGCTGATGGCTAGTAAAATGCAAATGGCCGCCGCTTATTTCGACGATTTCTGCTACACACCGCTGACGCTATGTTCTTTCCCTCAGAAATAAATACGAATTCCTTCCTCGGCGAGGTTGTAGTATCCCAGGAAAATGGTGTGAAGTGTTCTTCCCTCTTCGGCGATGTCGTTCTGTGATAATTTATTGGTGCAGTGTTCTGTGTTCAAATATGTTGAGTTCGTGTCCAGATAATATATGTTGAATTTTGCTCAAAATGGCGGTTGATTTCTCGTTCTAGTAACTGGTATTGCTATTACTGTTGTTCTGGTTCAGTTTCGGTGTTAGTTATTAATTAGTGGTGTTGTTTTCCATTTGGTAACCTCAGTAACACTTTTTGAGGGTGTTCGTCATTGCTTTTACACTATTTCTGTTTTTCAGATCTTCCGTCATTAATTCTGATCTGTACACATTCACGATTAACAATAGACTGATAACTGAAAGTCGTCGTTTTGTGGTAATTTATAAAATGTCTTTTTCCTCTTCCCATTGTTTTTTACAAATTTACATGTCTTGGATTTGATTTCAACTCATAAACATACATAACAAGTTTTCCTATTTATTGCTGTAACTTAATTTTTTATTAATTTTACGAAAATCTAACTATTCAGCAATATTCTTAAGCTAATTTTACATAATTTGATATATAATTGGGTCTGTTTTAAGTTTAGATAAGCCTAAAATTTACAATTTTTGTTATTTATGGTAGGCCTTGTATTTTTTACAATTTTAGTATTTAAATGGTTTACAAATGTTTTTATGTTAATATTTCCATTAAATAATATTACTCACTCCATGATTATTGCTTGTTGTTAATAATTTGTTGTTATAATACTCCAATATTGATTAATTTACTTTTTATCTGAGTTGAGTACCCTTTAGGCCTAGCATTAGTTATTTCCAAATAAAATTAATTTTATTCTTTTGTCATTACATTTGCTATTATTTGTATCTGTACTGATTACATCTTCATATCTTTGTTTTGTATGGACTAGTTTCTATTCATTATATGCAGTTTGATTGAATTTATTTATTTGAGTTTGATTCTATGATAGGTGATTTTGGTGTACAATGCTGGTTTGTTTTTCTATTGTGGTGTGTTTGTTAATTTGTCTTACACTTTTTATATGGTTTACAGTTTAATAAAAAATACAATATTCCTATTACCTACTTGCCTTCTCTGCCTTAACAAACTTGAAATTATTGAACATTATTTTAAATACAATAGAACATCTTATATCTACTAATTTTTATATTACCTAAACATAACAAAAATATCTTAAGCTTATTATTTTTCATTTATATCATTTAACTATAATTATTCTAAAACATCCTATTACTAATAATGCTGTCAGTTATTTAACTGTTTTCTTTGCATTTATTATATATAAATTGATTGAACTAAAAACATCTTATTTCTAATAACACTTTTCAGTTATTACACTGTCTTTGGTGTTCACTATATCTAATTTGATTAAACTATAAACATCTTATCATTAATAATACTTTCAGTTATTAAACTGTCTTTTGTATTTAGGTTGCTTTTTTGTAACACTCAACTATAATAAAACATCTTATATCTATGATTTCTTCATTGGTATCTTATCTTTAAAACATTCTTATCACTAATAATATTCTCAGTTAGTAAACTGTCTTTTGTTCTTATGCTAATTTTATCTGGTATCTCTCTACACTAATGGTAGTCTCTTTTAAATAATTTTATTTTCTTTCACTGTTTATTTTTATAGTATGTCACTTGTTATTCTTAAACTAGGCTTACAAATTAGTTTACAGTTTTATTTTTCACTGCATTGTATTGAAACCCCCCTTTATTTTTCTAAGTTTTTTTTTGTAATTTTTTTTGAATTTTTATTTTATTTAATTTTATTTTTATTAAGTTTTTTTTTTTAAGGGGAGAGACATCATATTTAGAACTAGGTGGAAAACCTAGAGGAAGCAAAAGTGTACAAGGCCCAATTACAATTACAGACATGTCCCCCCAGGTGAATGACAGGACTTGCAAATGAAAAAGTCTTTTAACCAACAAGCGTATGCTATATTAAGCCTGCAAAATGTTACATAAAATGACAAGTTCTCGATTGTATAAGCACACAATTAATGGCAGGATTATATATATATATGTATATCAATTAATATTCATAATGTCAAAAATGTAAGTGAATTTGATATTAACATAATTGCAAAATTCCTGCCTGATTATGTATGAGTCAATGGTAGCAATAATCTCATTCATAAAAGCAATTCACCAATCCATAAGTGTTGTATAGTTACAAATAGGCTAGCCTTTTTGTCTTAGTAAGCACATTTATGGTTTTTTCTTTTTTAAATTCATTACATATTCCCCCAGCAAAATATAGTGAAATTACACACACAAACACATACACAACATGAATGACACAACACCCCTCATATCAGTACTAAATTCCTCATAAACCCATTCCAACTACCGTAAATGAATGCACCATAATATGTATATATATATATATATGTACAAATATAAATGACAGCGTAATCTGATAATCACAGCTCCTAAACATAGATTTGCCTTGGTAGTTAACACCAGAGAATGTAAGAGACCGCCCCAAGACTCAACCTGCTAAACGACCCTGACTTTAATCATTAAAGCGCTAAGTATATGTGAGAAAGAAAATAGATTCTCATCTAAAGCATCAGACAGCCCCAGTACGTGATTAAAACTCAGCCATGACCAGATGACATAATAGCACAAGATAATTAACTCCCTAATGGTCTTAATTAGATGAAAAGTTAGATCTTACAGCAAAC
The DNA here is from genome assembly GCA_034769895.1 of Magicicada septendecula. NCBI lineage: Eukaryota > Metazoa > Arthropoda > Insecta > Hemiptera > Cicadidae > Magicicada > Magicicada septendecula. The sequence goes on along the minus strand of CM068375.1, from coordinate 339,578,346 downwards.
TGCGGATATGTGTGTATGTGTGTAATTTCTTACACATTATAAACAGTTATAAGATATTTCATTAGGTGTACTGCTGTAATGTTCACACATGCAATAACATAATTGAACATAAGAGTTTGTGCTAGAGTATAACGGTCAGAACTTCACGAGTGAGCTTCTGGCGGCTTCTGTGCATTCACCATGTTGTGGAGAGAGAAATAGATAATTAGAATGTTCCCACCTGGATTGTCCGGTGTACTTAGTCAATATTGGCGCTGATCAGTAATGTAACGGTCGTATCACAAGTCCCGGGGGCAGCTTAGCGTTGGAGGAGTTTCCAAACAGTTGTTCTCGACTGACGGCAATCGTGGCTAGAAGATCGTCTCTGCCAGTAGGGTGGACAGATGTTCGTCACACCCGACACCCATCTCGCCTTTGTTCGAGCACCTGCGACATGTAAGAGATTGTAGAGGGTGTCATAAGAAAAAACACGCCACATAGGCCGTCCACATTAAACTCCAACACCAACTTTAAACATCAACAGCGCACACACACATTGCCACTAATTCATTTTAATCAGTATTAAGTTCCCCAGCTGTGACTTATTTCACTCATGTACCAACTACCTCTTAAGTATTTTGTTGAAATATAACAATTAATTAATTACGTATTTCATAATTGTTAATAACACTAAACACAGCTGAGTGCGAGATGCATTAGCATTTTCTTTATTGAAGTCAATTTCGCCCACAACATTTACATTCATATTAATTTAATTTTGTAATTGCGTTAACGCACACACTGAAAACTGCTCTACACACACACACACACACAAGTATAGTTTATAATAGACGCTGAAACACAAAAATACTTTTGGGGTTAGAATATTTTCAGAACCCGCTAACTTGTACATACCTGGAGCTATACTTTATCTAGCCAACCATAGCGATAGCCGAGGAAGTCCTGAACAGAAGGTTGCCGCCAGTCGAGAGCAGATGACCAGGTTGGAGGATCGAACAGAAATGAGGCCGATACAATGTGTCGGTCCACCCAAGTAAACTCTGGATGCAGGAATGTACAGAAACAGCTGGACGCACCAACTGAATTGCGTTGCTGCACAGCATTTGTGTGTATAAACAGACGACAACAACTACCGTATGGCCGTGCGTGACGTCACCGCCGCTCGTTTTAAAATACTTATAATACGCTGCCGAACCCAGTACGGCACAGTATCCTGTAATTTGTTATTTGGTCTGACATTTATCATTGGGTTTAAATGTATAAGAATTGGATATACTCATTCCTCATAAGGTTTTAGTGGATATCCCTTCTTGTTGCTATATTCTTTTTATGAACCTTGATATATTTGTCTCTCCCTTCTCATTATATTAGTATTTCCTTGTCTTGGTTTCATGTCCTTTTCTCATTTACAGCTCCTTATTCATTTGTTATTGGTTTTGTGTCTTGGGGTTTCTCTGCTTCTTAATTTAATAAATTTCCCCTTATTAATATTTTGTTTAGTTTTCTTCCTTTGTCTTTTCTTTTTACTGCTCCCCAACCTACTGGGTATACTGCTGTTTTATAGGGGTTCTATATAGTTGGTTATTTGTATATGGACCAAGAGTTTTCTTTGTTATTCAGTTTGATTTTATTAACATTTTATCAACTTAATGAACAGTTTCTTTAGTTTATTCTTTAACCATTTATTATTCTCACTCACTATTGACATTTTCTTCTTTATTCATGTTGTATTAAGTTAAATCTTAATGTGATAATTCTGTTATGCTACATATGCTCTCCAGTAAAAGTGATTAGTTCAGATCATACTCTTAGTAAGGATGAAATAATTACTACTAATTTTTTTTTTATTTACCATATCTTATTCGTGGTTTCACTTTATATACCTTCTTTTTCCACCGTTGCTTTCTCTCAGATGATATGTATCTCCTTCATTAGCTTTTTTTTTTCATTAATAAGTAATCATCAATCTTGTGTATAATGTTATCATTTTATATCTTTTCTTATTTGGTGCTTCCTCACCTGTATGTTTACTCCCTAACGTGTGAGTTTTAACAGTTCAGAGTGGCACATTTGGCTTCAATCCCTGCTGTCCAATACTTCACTTAACTGAGCCCAGAGGAATTATCATCTCTGCTCAAAATATAAGACTGATGGCATTTTTCTACATCCAGTCATAAAAATAAATAATCAGTAAAGGTAGTCTCTTTTGACTAATAATAAACATCCTTGGATTCTTCACTTCATAATATTTTATATCAATTAATACTTTTATACACTTGACTCTTCTTCTCTATCAAAGCTCATTCCATATTATGTGGTATAATATACATTTCATCGTTTCATCATTTCATCTTTTTATCTTGTTTACATAGTAGTTAGCATTTATATAGATTTTTTTTTCATTTGGTATCCAATGAGTTATTTTATTGCTCATGGCATAACATTAATTCCTTCTTTATCACTTATCACTATAATAGTGGTTATTACAACAATATTATCATCATGGTACCAGGGTTTTTAGTTACTGGTCTTAATATTTGGTTTTTACTTAGTTGGTCCTTCTTCATTGTTTCATCTTTATCAAATTATTTTCTTTGTGAGTTTGGTTAAGTTATTTTGATTAAATTATAAAATATTCTGGTTTCTTCTCTCTTTTTCATTTGAAATTCTGTATCATTTTTGTCTTAAATTGTCTCATTTACATTGTTGATAACAGTGGTTACAGTTAGCATAGTCACTATTACAATACAAACTATAGTATAGTTTTTTAGCTGTGATAGTTTATTGAGGGTTTTTTCTCTTTATTAACACTGGTTTTTATGAAGGTTTGCTACGTTCCTTCTTATGACACCTTTAACATTTAATAATATATTGTTCTGGTAACATCAGATTATTCAATTGTTTAATATTGGTTCTTCTCTTTATTTACTGGAACATGTTCTTTTTGCTTTGTCTCTGGAGAGTTTGAGAAAGTTTACGCATTTGTACTCCATTTACTCTCAAATTCTTTTATGCAAGAGTTCACTCAAATTATGAGTATAATTTGTTCGTACTCTTTTAGCATTTTGTATCTCTTTCTTACAAAATTTCTTTTTATATTTAATAGTTATATCTCATCATTCGTATGAGTTGTACTTACTATTTTTTTTTTGATTTTGACATTTTATTCATCAAAATTCTTTTTTATTCATAATAGTTTTTTCAAATAATTGGTGTAAGTTGTCCTTAAAAACTTTTTGAATTTTGGTATTTTTTATTCACCAAATTCTTTTTTTATTCTTTATAATAGTTTTTTCAAATAATTGGTGTAAGTTGTCCTTACAAACTTTAGATATTTTCTCCAAAATTCTTTTTATATATAAGTTTTTAATAGTTTCTCTCAAACAGTTCAAGTAAGTAGGTCTTACAACCTTTTGAAGTTTTTGTTATTTTAATAGTTTCTTCCAAATAATTCCTGTAAGTTGGTCTTACAAATTTGGATTTAGACATTTTTATTCATCAAAATTCTTTTTTCATTCTTTATAATGGTTTTTTCAAATGATTGGTGTAAGTTGTCCTTACAAACTTTTTGAATTTTGGTATTTCATTATCTCTCCTCTATATATTTTTTGATTGATAACTGATTATAGGTTCCTTTTACTTTATTTGAATTGATATCTTTTAATACATACGTATTGTTGTTATTATTTTTAACAATCAGGTATGGGCCGGTATACAGCAGTAACAACTTTTTGGTAATGCCTTCCAAAGTACTGGGTAGTTCCCTGTTTTTCAATAGTACCTTTTCTCCGACTTCGTAGTTTATTACCTTCTTAATCGCCTTTTGATACTTGTTCTTGCGCCTTTCCTGGTCTTCTGCCAATTTATTGTAGAACCTTATTCGATTAAACTTGTATTCTTGACTCATGGGAAATTCTATTATGTCTTGTATTTCTCTTGGAGGCGGTTTTTCATACATTGCCGTATATGGCGTGGTACCTATAGCGGGATGATATGCCAAATTAAGGAATTCTTCGGTAGCTGATAAATATTCTTGCCACTTCCTTTGTTGATTATGGCAGTAAGTCCGTAATATTCTTCTGACTTCTCGTAGCACCCTCTCCGCTGGATTACTGCTGGGGTGGTAGACTGATGTCTTGTACGTCTTGATGCCCAATGTATTTAGAGCATTTTTCCACCTCCTCCCCTTAAATTGCGTTCCATGGTCTGTGATTATGGATGCTGGGCTCCCTATCTCTGGAATATAATTATTTGTTATCACTCCTAAAGTCTTCAAAGTGGTGGTTCTGTTCACTGGGTACAGTTTTATAAATTTCGTGAAGTGATCCATCATTATAAGAATGTATTTGTAACGATGGCGTCCGCCACTGCGGGGAAATGGACCACAGATGTCCAGAAAGACCTTTTCCAGTTTTGCTTGTGATGTAATTGGTATCATCATACCCTCTTTTCTCTCATTGTTGGTTTTTACCAATTGACATATAAGACAAGTTTTGAGATAGTTTCTCGTCTTTCGATTTATATTTTTTATATGGCAATTCTCTTCTATCGCCTTGATCACCTTCATGGCCCCCATGTGACCGTATTGGAGATGATAATCCAGGATGATATCCTTCTCGATTGTAGTAGGGATTACGATCTTCCATATCTCTTCATCAAGGGATGTTTTGATGAATAATATATCATTATGAGTGCAATAAAACTTGGTTATTGTGTCATCTTGGTTGAAGAGATGAAGTTTAATATGGTTTAGCTTCGGGTCAGACTGCTGGTGTTTGCTGATGTCCTGCACTATTTTTTCTAAATCGGATCTGTCCTTAATAATATTATAGATCTTCAGGATGCTCCCCTTTTCGCCTTCGAACATCTGATCTTCCAAATTTACCCTTGACAATACGTCGGCTACTACATTTTTACTCCAAGGAACATACTCCCACTGTATATCGTATTCCTGCAGGGCAAGTACCCATCTCTACCGTGGCCTAACTTGCATCTTCTAAGAAATGATATTGATTTGTGATCTGTGCGAACGGTCACTGGATATCCTAGAATATACGTCCGAAACTTCCCACAGGCAAAGACTACACTTAGCAGTTCCTTTTCCGTCATGTTGTAGTTCTTTTCACACTGGTTAAGGGTTCTGCTAGCAAAGCTCACTACTAGATGGTTTCCACTTTCGTCTTCTTGGTACAACGTTGATCCCAAGCTAATATTACTAGCGTCACAGTTTAGGAAGAAAGGTCGGTTAAAATCTGGATGGTTAAGCATTACTGCTTCTAAGAACTTCTCCTTAATCGATTTGAATGTTTTATCTTGTTCTTGACCCCATCGCCATTTATTCTTGGAAGATAACTGATACTGAAATCGGGCCGTCAGCTCGGAATAATTATTTTGGAACTTCCTATAGTAGTTACACAGGCCTAAAAATGATTGTAGTTGCCTTCTGTTTTTCGGTATAGGGAATCGCTGTATGGCGTCTACCTTTTCTGTAGATGGTGTTATTCCTTGACTGTTCAACTGGAAACCCAAAAATTGTACTACTTTAGCTATAAGCTTGGACTTGTCTAGTTTAAGAGTAACTTTATTCTCAGCCAGCTTCTTCAAGACATGCTCCACATGGTAACAATGTTCTTCCCAATTGGTTGATGTTATTAAGAGATCATCAACGTAGACTGTCGTGAATTGGAGCGCTTCTGGTCCAAGTATTTGGTCCATACAGGCGACAAAAACAGCTACTGAGTTCACTAACCCGAAGGGCAACCTCTTAAACTGATAGTTGCGCCCTTCGAAAATGAACGCCATGTATTGCCGGCTTGCTGGGTGCAACTCCACCTGCCAATACCCACACACGGTATCCCACGTAGTAATAAACTTCGTTCCGTGGAATCTCTTCAATATCTCATCAATTTTGCCAGGTGAGGTACGATCATTAATAATCATTTTATTTATCTCACGTGCATCAAGGCAAAGTCTTACCTTCCCATTCTTCTTTTGTATAGCCACAATTGGACTAGTGTATGGCGACTGACTGCTTTCGATAATATCCTTACTGATCATATTCTGGATCTCTGTGCGTATGGCTTCCTTCAAAGATTGTGCTATGGGATATGGTTTTCGATTGAATTCTACTGGTTCTCTGAATCGTATTGCATATTGGTAGTTCCTGATCTTTCCAGGTTCGTCTGAAAATACAGCTCGATATTTTTCATATATGTTGACTACTTGATTCAGCTGGTTTTCATCTAATCGCTCGGTGGTATTGTGGCACTGGAAGTCACGTATCTCCTGAATCTTTTGTGGCCATAGGTCATCCTCCGTATTCTGATGTACTGGCTTGTTGTTTGACGAGTAGTTTGACAAGTAATTCACTTTATTTTTGTGGTCGATAAGTTGTCTGGAGTCTAACATCTTGTTGTTAGTTAAATTGGCTACCCAGGTCGAACCTTCCGAAACGAGTGATACCTTCCCTCAGCACAAGTCGATAACTGCTGAGTTCCTACGTAGTATGTCACACCCTATCATGATGTTGAAAGGTAATCCGGCTGCAACAAGAAATATCATATCCAAGCTTACACCCTGACTGTTGACACTTAGGGATACCTGTTTCCTTATGGTTTTGTTCTGTCGGCCGGTAGCTCCTCCTACAAGCACAATATTATTAATAGGTAGTACTGATAAGTTTTTGTGGCATTCCTGCTATATCCGGTCCAATTCATTATGGTTTATTATAGAGACATTTGCTCCAGTGTCTATCATTATGGGAACAGAAATACTCTCGATTTCTGCAATTATGTATATGATATCGTTGTCATTATTATTAATGTTTACCTCGTTCTCTTCTAACAAGTCCTTTCGGATATCTTTTAAGTAATTATTATATATTATCGTAAAAATCTTCTGTTCTTCACGCGATTTTACCTCTTGTCCATACCCAGCAGATTGGAGCAGTAAAGGGTTATAGGAATTTATTACTGCCTCCGTTCGTTTAAATGCTCCGCATCATTACGGATTAGGCTATTAGCAGCATCAACTTGGAGTCCTGGGACTGCTTCGTTTGGTTCAGCACGATCATCTTGTTGGGCCTCGGTTACAGGCAGTCTTCTTTGGTTGTCCAGGCTTGAACTGCGTCTGGGTTCATACTCTCTGTAACGATTACTTCCCTGATTCCCTTGAAAGGTTTCATACTCATAGTATCGGCTCCTTCGTTGAGGCTGGTATCTCCTCTGTCCACTGCCTTCTGCTCTGATGTAGTTGATATGGGGTCAATATGTCCTGTAATTATTATTATTACCTCCATTCGGGTAATTTCTGTTATAGTTACCATAATAATTGTTATTGGGTGGGTTGGGGTTTCTCTGACCATTCGGAACATAATTACGGTTATTATAATAACCGTTGTTGTTAGGCGGACGGTTATTATTATTATTGTTACCCTCACTATTATTATTTCTGGGAACATTATTATTATTAGTATTGTTATCATATCTAGGAACATTATTGTTATTACGAGGGTTATTATTGTATTCGGCATTATTCCGGTTTGCGGAACTATAATTATTGTTGTTGTTGCCGTTCTGCCGATTATTATTATTTGTACTATTCGTATTATTTCTTGTCTCCGGCCTTTCGTATCTCCTGCGACTTTGGTGGTAGTAATCCTCGTGCTCATACATTTCCAAAAGTTCGGACATTGCTTGTACAGTCTTTATTTGACAGTTTCTTCTAGCGCTGATGATATCTTCCTCATAGTGGTAGGAGAGCTTGCTGACCAAGCACTCTTCCAGTATTCTTGGCTCTAAATATTTGGCCACGCACACCATTCCCAAGAAATACGCTGTTAGAGTCTGGTTTCCATATGGGTTATATTTTCCATGACAGATCCCGTCTCTGGCGATATTTTGTGTCGATTCTGACCAATATTTGGCCTTGAATAGCCTTTTGAATTGTTGGTAGTCTGTCACTTCATCTCTGATCGCCATCCACCAATTATCAGCTATCTCCTTGAAGGATTCGTCCAGTACTTCTTTATTCTCTCTCCAGCGGTTGCCTCTGTGTTTAGTGAAGTACTCTTCAATTCTGGCTAGGAACTCCATAGGTTTATTTTTATAAAACCTGAAGTTAATACCTTCACGATTCTCGTTATTAGGACAACTGGTGATGCTGGTTGGTCAACTATGGAACAGATCTATAAATGAATATTCCTCTATTGCTAAGATCCATCTGGTCAGTCGGGCGTTTACGAGTCGGCATTTTAGAATGAAAGACAATGCCTGGTTGTCTGTGTGAATTTCAAAATGGTTTCCATACAAATAGTACCTAAATTTTGTTAACGCATTTACAATTGCTAATATTTCTTTCTCTGAAGTGAAATAATTTTTCTCTGCCTCCTTCAGTGTTCTATTTGTATAGGCAATGACGTAATGTTCTCCATTCTTTCTGCATTGATACAATACACCTCCTATGGCTAGGTCACTCGCATCCGTGTACAATACATACGTCCCCTCTGCTTCCAGATGATATAGCTGCATATTGTCGTTGAATAAATTCTTGACATCCTGGAACGCTTGCTGGTGTTCTGGCTTCCATTTCCATTTTACTCCTTGCCGTAATAATGTTAATAACGGGTTTATATTTTTTACTTCAAATAATTGTTACAATTTATTTTAATTTTATATTTTCTTGGTTTGTTCTTTATATGGGTTTGTTATTTATCTGGGCGCCAGTCATAAACAAATATAATATTTTCATGCAACTATTTATTTTGAGACAATTATTAGATTTTTAATTTTATTTATTTTATGTAAATTTAATTAATCGCGCCCCACGCTTTGGGCCGCCATCTTGAAACTGGACTCTGTTGGTGTGTTTTACTGGTATCGCCAATTTTGGGCAACAGCGAGTATTAATACTGTTCAGTTTACACACACAAAGACCAATGCAATTTGAATTAGACTTACCTTAACTGAATTTACTTTTACTTCTCTGCTATACTCATATTCTGTAGACCTGTGTGTGAGAATGTGATGGATGGGTGTTATTTTTGAAATAATTACTTCTAACTCGTTAGTTATTATAAGAATTGTGTTTAATGTTTTTTATTTTTTTTATTTTACTTTAACTCTTTAAATGACTACTTCAATTTGCTCTGTTTATTTTACTTTACTAATTACATAAATTTGTTTTTTATAGTCTTTGAAATTGTTCCCTTTCTTATTTACTGTCTTTTTGAATTCAAACTTAAATGTTTAATACTCTACTTGTTATTGTAGCTCCGGCGTCTATCTCATGGGCGTTTCTGGGTTTGAATGTTCCAATTGTTCCTCTTCTTGTTCATCCAGTCTCCATGGTGTGGATATGTGTACAGCTTCCCTGATGTGGGGTGTTCTCAGCTTCCCTGGATTCTCGTGTGAACAGCCTCCCTGATGTGGATATGTCCTCAGCTCCCTGTTGTGGAATTTTTACGTTCAGATGCTATTTTCACGCTATTGTTGATTTATTTGAACAGAGTCGCTTTCACGTTAAGTTCGAGTGTTTTTAAGTTTAACTTGTCGCGTGATTTTACTCACTACGCACTGTTCGGGCTAGTAATTCAAAATCGATGTTCCGTACTAGTGTTTTACTGCAACTACTCGGACTGGTTGTTTAACATAGACTTTCCGAACTAGTGTTTTAAAGCGGACTACTCGAACTGGTGGTTTAATGCAGACTGAAGTGCTTTGAGTGCGTTAGCGACGTCACCCTGTATTTTCCCGCTAGTTTAATGACACTCTACCCTTATTGGTTTATCAACTGTCACGGGTTGTTGTTCACGCTCTCTGATAGGTTCTTTTTAAACTGTTTTTACATTTGAAATATTGATACACAATCACACAATTCTTATTATTATACTTTCTTAACTCTATTTACTTAATCTTATACATTGTTTCTTATTATACTAAGCAGAGCATTGCTTTATGCACTGTATTTTCTATTTTGCTATACGCATATGTGATGGTTGTCATATTGTGACTATTCGTCCTGTCACAATATATTAATGTGTCTCGTTATATAGACCTATTTGACGTGTTTTGTGTACAGTTGCTTTAGTGTAAGGTAGTAAAATATACATTACTCTTTACAATTTTTATAGCCATTGATGCTAATACTTTGAGAATTAAGGTGGATAGTGCAGCTGGCTCATCAAATGCATCTTATTGCAAAACACATATGGTTGAAACCATTATATAGTGGTGGACTTCAAGGTCTTTAATAAGTTACCATAAGTGAAAAATACTGACACCTAGCTATTAAATATGTGGAAAAACCTACTTCCTAATGTGCTGGTATTGTTCAAGTAGAAAGTAGTGTTCAAGGCATCAGAAATGAGATTAAAAAAAAAAGAAAAAATATTGAAACTCTTACGGAAGGGTAGAAAAGAAAACAGGAGATAATAGTTATGAAAATATGCAATGATTTTATTAAAATGGCTACACGTTGTGAAGTCCATAAGTTTTTGTTCGAAGCAAGCAATTTCCTATTTGAAGTAAATAATAACCCCAATTTACCTCATATGGGACGTACCAGCCTTCATACACTTTGAATTTTATGGTCTTACAATTTATTAAAAAAATAAATTGTAAGTTTAGATAGACATGACATTATGACTTTGCAAAGAAATTACTTGAAATCAGTCAAAAAGTCCAAAATGGAGAATCACGACATTTTTACCTTGATAAAACGTGGGTTCATGAAAGGCATATAACAAGTAAAGTAAGGATCGATGTTACAATCAAAATAAAATGACATAATGTCATAATAAAACCCCCATAACAAACTTTTCTGTCAGGTCAAGTGGAAAAACCTTCACCACATAACAAAGGTAAGCATCCAATGTTAGCCTACTTCATATTGGTAATGAACATGGGTTTATAGATCTATAATTATGGGTTTTTAGATCTTATTAGTGTTTGGGATCTAAAAAAGTGGGAATTATCACTTAAAAATAAATGGTGATATGTTTAAAGTGGTTTGGAAAGATTGTCATAGTAATACAAAATAATGGTGTAATAATCATGGATAACACCAAACATAATTCCATGACGATTGTTCATATTCTGAATTGTGCATGGCAGAAAGCTTGTATTGTCACATGGCTTAACTCAAAAAGCGTATATGTACATTATGAAAAAAAGGTATGTGAAAACAGAAGTTTTGTAGTTAGTGAAACAAAATGAACACAAGTTTTAAAGTTTTTTTGTAGATAGTATTGCAGAAAAATCAGGACTCTCCATTTTATAGCTTCCCCCTTATCACTGTATTCCTAATTATACTGAATTAAAATGGAAACAGTTGAAAGGATTTGTTACCTGTCACAATACAACATATAAGCTGCCTGATATATATACCATATCCCGTGGGAAATTAATAGTCAATAATACTCCATTCATTCATCAAATGCATGTGCATATCACACACTCACACACATGGAAAACCAATCAGAGATGAATATATGCAAATTCTTGAATTTAACAGCTTATTAACGTGCTATTTTATCAGTTTCAGGCAATAAGGTGAATACCCTATTAGGAGTCAGACCCTATATGTGCGTCATACTTTTACGTCATAATTCCTGTGACGTTACACATAACAACACACGTAATTAATGTAACATGTGTTCAAAGTAAAAAGTTAGTGTTGCTAATGTGAATTGTGATTTTTTTACGTTCCAAAACCAAAGTTAAATAATTAGTTCAAAAATATCATTAGTTCTTAACTAAAGACGTCCCACTTACGATCAGTCTTATCAACAAGGGACCTCTTAGATTTATTATTCTCCCACTTGTGATAACCATAATGTCATAACAGTAACTATTCATGGTCACCAACAAAAAGATGATGTAACAATTTAAGGAAACGTAAAAAAACACACTTAAAATAATTGCATGTGATTATCTTCATTTCTGAATTACAAATCGTAGCCCTATATATGTAAGTGGTTGATTTCTAAAATTAGAGGTGCCGGAATGGAACAATTCAAAAGTTGTACAGACACAAATATACTTATATTTTATATTAGCGTATAAGTTTACATCAGCTTATTACAAAGGAGGTCTACAATTATAAAGTCTTATAAAATATGTAACATATGTATAAACTTGTATCTAAAAAAATAATAAAGATTACCGATATTTCTAAAGAGCTTCATCTTCAGGTTAGCAGCATGACAATCGGATATCACGTCATTCCGGAGCCTCATTCAAACCCTAAGTAATGGCTTTGGTGGTTTGGACATTTTCAGAAAGTTTCCATACTATCATCATTGTGTCGTCATATTGTTTGTTTCTTGACCTTTCCTTACTCTTTGTGTCCAATGCTGTATGATGGCCAGAAATCAGCCACGCATCCATGTACTCTGATGGATCAAATAAACGGAGAGGAGGTCCAGTAATTTTCACAAATGAGAGGCTGGATACAGTCTTTGTTTTTAGAGATGCTCTTAAAGATGTAATGATTAAATACATTTGTGTAAAACTTCTCTCACATTCACTTCAAGATATTGCTATTGATTCAATAGCATATTTCAAGGTAGAAAGACTCTCCGGAAGAATTCTGGAATGGACATATTCTCAGAAGCTCCCAATCAGTTGCCTTTTATGTATTTTTAATTTTGAAGCAAGTTTTATATTTTATTTTCTCCATAGGTTATTGGGACTTTTTTTTGCCAGTTTTTAATAGCTGTCACTTTTATTAATTCAACAAGCTTGAGATTTTGTTTACTAAGCTGTCTGTTTTCAATAGATTTTTTTAGTGCCTCTTAAACTTTTTCAGTGTCTACGGAATTATTGTTTTTCCTATCTTTCTTTTTTTTTGAAGCTGAACTCCATTTTGGCCAACTGTCTATACAAACTAAAATCTAAATGTAAACAATGAAAGGCAAGTACACAGCATTCCTTCAGTCGCACACGCGCACATACGAATTCCGGTAAGATAAGATAAACGTCGGTTGTCGCTTCGTGTTGACACCGCGAACTGCGAATGTTATCTTCAAGAGAGCCTTGTTGAAATTATTAAAAACACGTTCTCAACAGAATTTTGGGTAGAACATATGAGAAAAGAATGAACAATAGTAGTTAAGATAAAGATTAGTGCTGGTGTCTGATTTTGACAAATGTTTAGTTTTGTAGTGGGGCTGATGAGGGCCACAATTTAAAAAGTAGTAGTAAATTTTTGTAATAATTAGGTTTCTTTCACATAATTTTTTTTTTGTAATTTACTTTTGTATCCAAAAGGTTCCAGAATGACGTTCCGGCACGTTCCCCCTGAAATCAAGCCCTGCATAAATCATCTACCAAACTGTTTAGAAAGTACTAAAGAACGATAACATGTAAAATAAACAGTTTTTTTTTTAAATTAGTAATTAGTGTTTGTCAAGTTTTCTTATTTTTGTGTGTTTGCTTAGTTAAAGTTAACGAGTTAACCTAACACCAGATTTTGCCATGAGTGACGCAGGTTTAACCTATAACAGGGGCGAACCTAGGATTTAATTTTGGGAGGGGTGGATTTTTTTTCAACCACATGTCTTTTCTTAGAGTATTTTTTCTAATACTGTAATGAAAATCATACCAATAAATTAAAACTTATGCTGTAAATAATGGCTGTAATTCACTAATTTCATAAAACTCAATTAATAACATACAGTTTGACTTGGAAGCCTAATACTACCTTTCTGTGGAATACAAATACTTTAAAGAGAATGTTAGAATTAAGAAAATAAATTTTGTATGTGTATGTGAGTTAACACATACAAAAACAGAAAAAAAATTAAATGAACGTACGTTTAATTTTACAATATTTTGTTTCTTAGAGTCTATTACAACAACCCATGTCCATTATTAAAAATAATGTTAGGAAATTAAAACTCATTCACATAATGTGCTTTGTGATTGAAGTTAACAACATGTAACATTAAGTTAAAATATAAAAAGACATGTCCCTACTCATCGTAACCAGCGGAAAAACTTATCCTACTCTCTTTCAACCCGACTTCTTTTCATTTTTCACCATTTCTTTCAACATGTTATATTTATTGAGTATAAGGCCTATTATTATAGATTATTTAAATTTGTCATTGACCCAAATAGTAATTTTTTAAAACTGATAAAACTTGGAAGTCGATTAATTAAATTTCAAAAAACACAACCCGTTTTAAATTTTTTGCCCCAAAATTTTTAAAATTTTTTTGGATTTTGGGGGTCATATATCCTCCATATCCCCCTAGGTTCGCCCCTGACCTATAACATTGCTAGAAGCACTTGGCAGTAATTAGATAAAACAGCTCACTATCATGTTGTTTACTAAACATAATATAAAGGTCATTCACTGCCGATGCCGACTATCGCATGGTCAGAAAATCGAAAATGCGCGGGTACAAATAAATGGAAGGCCTACTTCAAAAATATGAATAAACACAATTAGAGTATAACGGGCTCTAGCTATTGATGTAGGATTCATAATATCTACAGTAGCCACATGTATAACCTAACAGCATATCCATGTGATCAAGTGTAACACTGAACAACGTCAATCATTGTGGGAGGACAAGAGATGTGGCGTATCTACATGTGTGTTGAGGGGGGTCAGCGATGTGGGTTTTTAGGGGGGTGTCCGGCCGAGTTGGCTTCATACAATAGAAGAAACTAATAAACATTACTCTCTTTTAAAGTGCTTGAAGAATGTGTGAAATCATCCTGAAATCAATCCTATTAAAGAGAACGCCATAATACAATAAAAACATGCGTTATTGAAACATTGTTTAGAAGATATATTGAATGATTTGTTTGTCCTATACAGTATATCATATTTCAAATGTATACGCTGTGTAATAAATCTGTGTGTGTGTGTGTGTGTGTGTGTGTGTGTGTGTGTGTGTGTGTGTGTGTGTGTGTGTGTGTGTAATTACTACTATTTTAGCGTAAGCATTTAAAAAAATAATAATAAAAAGCCTAAATTAAGAGAGCCACGTTTCAATGAATGTTATCCAACGGAACTTCAAAGCTGGACATGAAAACACAAAAAAAAAGAAATTTTTTTACACTCTCGTATACGAAAATAAGTTATTTTCATATACTCCGCTCTCCAGAGCATAACAAACTGAATGCGTTTTGATGGTAGCTCCACCCTGCTCCAGAAAGAGAGAGATCAAGGGCTGTACAAGCGACATGCAAACTTTCGGGAAAGTGGCGTTCAGGGAACGGACAACTAGGGAGTTTTGGATGGTCAGGTTGGAAGTCAGATAAGCATTTGTGCAGGCACAGCGGAAACCTTGGTCCAGGAGACTTTGATGTTTGCTTATGGATCTTTGCCAAGTAGCTCTGTACTGCTATTGCGTAGGTAACCATCGTTATGTTGTAGCCTGGCGGTGGGACATTGATTTGGTGCAGATCAATGGTCAGTGTTGATACAATCAATGAGCAGTTTTTCGGGCTACTTGCTCCGAATGTGTCTGCCAGGTGAGACGACAAAGGGGTAGTTTACCTGCAATATTTTATGTTGTAACAAGAGAAATTTTTTCATGACGAACGATAACTGCCGTAAATTCAAACAGAATCAAATAATTTTTTACATATGTGCCTGAGTTATAGAGGACTCAAGGCCTATTGATTTTGGTGAAGATCGGTTACGGGGAAAGGGTAGTTTACCAGAAACATTTTTTGTTGTAACGTAATAGTTTACCTGATAATTTTTTTTATATATGTACTACGTTATTGGTAACAAAGAAGTAGTTTGTTTTTAAAATTCCTTCCCGGCCTGTTTGGCCGTAGACCAATGTTTTCTGCAAAACCAGGCGTTTCTGCAGTGCCATCGACTTCCATCATCAGTGAAAATCAAGTGCGATAACGTGAGGTGGTATACGTTAGTGACCACAGTAAGTGGCTGAAGCTGTAAGTAGAAAGAAGTAGTTTCAATGGAAATATTTCATTTCGAAAATGATTTTAAATATAAATCTTAGAACATACCAATATTTTTTTCTTAAGTGTGCTATTAAGTATTATGAATCTTCTTCTCCATGTCAAGGTATAGGATTACAGCCTGTTCTGCGTTCACTGAAGGCATCTCTTTTCCTTGCCCTACCTATATCTCGTCTTCCCTGAGGTCTGTATCTTATTACTTGTTTAGGTAGTCTCATGTTTTCCATTCTCTTAATATCCTGCCTCTATTTTATTTGTCCTTCCCTTATTCTGCCGGCTATAGAATATACATTTAACTTGGTTCTTATATTTTCATTTCATATTTGATATCTAAGGGTTTGTATTATGAATACTCGACACAATATTTTTCTTGTTAGATTCGAAGTTTTAAGTAATTTTCTCTTAAAAAGTGTGTATGAACATACAAAAATTTGACAGATATTTTTGCCACAAAAAACTTTTATGATATATTGTGTATAAATGCACATATAAAGGTATACAATACATTTGATTTGTTTGACAGTCATTATAAGACAGTATTACCATATAGGGGAGAGCAGAGAGACATAAGTTGATACTTTGTACTTCTTCAAGTGTCCCTTAGTCGCAGCATCTCTGCAACTGTATAACGTTTTTGTTATAGCTTGTAGTACATGCTCCTCCAGTCTGATTATAGCAGTGTACAGTAAAATGAGTCTTTGTTCCCTTTTGTATTTTAGAACGTGTAAAGCAACCTTTTTGTCACTAATTTGCTATGGGTGTTTACAGCTATGTACTTTGTTGGATCCATGGTAAGTGTACAATTGAATCATACTAATACAAAAGCAATGTGGCAACATGAGGGGCAAGTTATGTTTCCCTATAACTCTTAAAAGAAAACTAATTCATAACCTAACAGATCTCAGAATTAATTATGTGTCAGTTACTTGTGATCCTATAATGAATATTAAAGAGTAAGTAACAAAATAAAAGAAAGTAAATATATTCTGTATAATAAATAAACACAGCATGTTCAGTAGATAGTGTGTCTATTCATTTTATAATGTATATCGATAGTTAAATATAGTTAAATAAAACAGTCATTTATGTTTCTGGATGTGCTTCATCAAATTCACGCTTCATATAATTAAGCCAATTAAATAATTCCTCATTACTGATGTTTGTAAAAGTTATAAATGAGTTGACGTTCTGTACTTTAGTACTGACAATTCCATACAAATAGTGCAAGTCATCCTGAACAAATGTTAAGCCTCCTCCACTGTCTCCTCTAGCAGCACCAGTACCTACAAGAAACATGTCCATTAAAATAATAAACATAATTTCCAAGTATTACTACCATATATATTCTTAAGTACAAGAATTAAAAATAGAAATTTAAAATAAGTTGACACCTTACCATTATTAAAACTAGCACAAAATTTATTATCAGCTGTTACATAATGTTGAAATACTTGTGGTACTTCATTAATACATTGGTGGTAATCTATATACGGAAAGTCAGCATACAGTAGAACATCACTGGGTGTTTCATTTTCTGTTTTGCCCCAGCCTGCAACTGAAACATTCCATCATGTTCATGCTTATTAAAATGTTTTGATATCACTGTTAAGAAGAGAATGTGTAGTTTTGAGAAATAAATGTATCAGACTTGTATAAAGTTTGTAGGTGAAATACATTATAATAAAAATGAAACCTCATTTGGTAGACAGAGTAAGAGGTATATAATTTAACTCTGTTAGTCTAAGAAAGATACAGATTCTGCATGGAATAAGACAAGGATGTATACTATCTCCGCTTTTATTCAACATCTACTAGGAAGAGGTATTTTAGAGAAGCTTTAGATGATAGTGGTGTGGGAATCTCTCTGAATGGTGAAAGAATAAATAACATACGTTATGTGGCTGATACTGTCATATTTGCAGATAGCTTAGAGGGGCTGCAACAACTAATGAATAGAGTGACAGAAAGCAGCTGTAGATATGGTCTAGACATCAATGTTAATAAAACAAAGCTGATAATGTATCTAAGAACAACTTCACAAACTTTACCCGTAACATAAACCAAAGGCCAGTTGAACATGTAAGCCAATTTACATATCTTGGTACTATACTCAATGAACAATGGGACCACTCTAAAGAAATAAAGAGCAGAATTGAAAAGGCAAGTGCAGTGTACACTAGAATGAGCAGTTTATTCAAAAGTCACAATTAAACAATAAACACAAAGATGAGACTTTTACGCTGCTATGTATTCTTGGTCCCCTTCTATGGTGTAGAATCTTGGACTTCGACTGAAGCCACAACTAAAAAAATTGGAATCTTCTGAAATGTGGCTTTACAACAGAATGATGAGCATTTCATGGACAGCACATATAACTAATGTTGAAGTTCTTAGAAAGATGAAGAAAGATAGGGAAGTTATTAGCACAGTGAAGATAAGAAAGCTTCGGTATCTGGGACATCTTATGAGAAATGAACAGAGATTTTACTTATTGCAGTCCATACTACAGGGAAAAGTTCTTGGAAGAGAGGAGTTGGGCGACTGAGAATATCATGGCTGAGAGATTTAAGGACTTGGTTTGGCATGAATACAACTGACTTATTCTACGCAGCAGTACAGAAAGTTAAAATAGTCTGTATGATATCCAACATCCGAAACAGATGGGAACCATCAGAAGAAAAAGTCTAAGGAAAGCCTTTGCCCAGTTTCAAATGTCTCAGTAATTTGACTAATTCTGGTTAACACATCAAAGTCTGTTTTTTATGTAATTTACAAAGTAAGCAAGAAACACTCATTAAATATTTCCAGCTAAAATAGATTGATACACTGAATTATCGAAGTTATAAAATTGTTGTGAATTCCATTTTGCTCATGAAGTGTTCATATTCATCGTATTTTCTTGATATTAATTACAGTATAACAACTCAATACCTTTCCAGTATGACCAGCTTTACACATATTATTATGAACAGAATTATCACTGCTGAACACCACTATAGAAAAATCGGTATGGAGAACCATACATGACTTCCATGTTCTAAGATTTATATTTAGAATTTTTAAATATAAATTGAAATATTTGACAAGTTGACAAATTGATGAAAGAAATATTTCTATAAAAACTACTTCTTTGCTGCTGACAACATTGTACTAATATAAAAAAATCGGTATGGAGAACCATACATGACTTCCATGTCCTAAAATTTATATTGAAAATCATTTAAATATTAATTAAATAAGTGGGTGCTTGAGTTCTGAAGAAATTACGTATCAGCTAAAATCATACCACCATGACAGGTGGATTAAGACTATCCTCAACCTTCGCGAGGAAGGACTGTACTTTTGGATAAAATGTCTGTAGGTCGAACGAAGAGCTAGCTAAAGGTAGCTGCGATCTGATTCCTGTAATGAAATTGGGCTCTCGCTGCGAGGGACCGAGGGATGTCTATAGTATTATCAAAGTCTTTCCTGTCAATACTATACTAGTCATTTTTCTTTTTTAAAATCGAGTCTTGATTTCTTTCTTTCCATTTGTCTTCTGATTTCCTGAACGACTATTCTGTTCACTTGTATAATTATAAATTCCTCAGCAAAACATTTCTTCCTTAATACGTTTGTGTCTCCTGTTTAACACCCACCATTCTGATCCATGTCATAATGCTATATTCCACACAGGCTAGTAAATAACTAGCCATCAGGGAGATCAAAATATTTTTAAGGAGGGCCAAAAATTTTCAAAGGGAAAAAATATTTTCATACATACACACATGCACATATTAGTTTTTACAATTCTCATATCATAATAGAAATAAGTACAAGATTGTATTAATTGCTTTAATACAACAACACTGCCCAGCGATCTACAGGAAACAAATCGATGTACACCTTTTCGGCTTGCACGCGTTGTGTTGGTGTGAGTTTCGGCGCTTTCCATTTAAAAAGCGTGCAAACATAAGAAAATAAACATGAGTGAGGCCAGAAATAACGCGAATTGTGTGTGTGTGTGTCCTGCCGGCCTTTTTATTGCGGTAATCACAATAATAAAACTTGGAAAAGTAAACATTACATAATTGAGATATGCTTGCCTGCCAGGAATGATATATTTTCACTCATACGTGATTTAAATTAAAATGAAAAATATAGAATTTTCTTAAAGTGAAATGAAATGTTTCCATAGAAACTACTTCTTTGTTGTCAATAACGTAGTACACATATCAAACTTATAAAAATTTACCTCCTCCATCATCAACTACCATTTTAATTTATAAAAAAAATTACTCCCTCCCTCTTCAACTACTCTTTCCATTTATAGATATTTCATCTACCTTTCTACAATTGATTATTATGACCTTCTTTTCAGGATACTTTATTTATCAAAATTAAGCACTTCACTCTTGTTAAAACGTAAAATGTTGCATGTAAACTATACCTTTCCCTTAACCGATCTTCACCAAAAACAACAGGCCTTGCATCCTCTACAATTCAGGCCTGTATACAAAACATTATTTGAATTTGCAGCTGTTATCGTTATCCATAGAAAAAATTCTACACACAGACACACACCAGACACTTTTCGAAAAATGACTTTTTTTCATGTTTTGATGGTAGTTACAATCAGAATCTGCCGTTATCTCGAACACGATTTTTTTCAACATGACCATACTTCAATTTCCTTATGGAACATGGAAGTAAAAATTATTAGGATTAGCGCTTTCAAGCTTCACAGTTCATCGTCAGATGGGAAATGTATTTGTGATGCCAGTAACACAACTTTCTTAATTAAATTTCATATTATTATGGTTTGATTCACACCTGAGAACTAAAATCTTTTCTTGCTGCCATGATGACAAGGTGAATCAATTAACACTTGACAGTTTTAATAATAGCAAAATATTTTAACCTACACTAGTAACTGATTTGCCTTCTCAACCATTTCCTTTAAATAAAACAGGCAATAAAAACAAAATACTTCTTATTTCATATTTTGAAGATCTTAGACTATGAATCTATAGTTTCCCTGAAGAAAAACCACCATTTTTCCCCAAAAATCTATCAATGGCATACATCCACTGCTTTACTATTCATTTTGATAAGTAGTGAATTAAATTCTCATCAATGATTTTTTTTAATATCTTCAAGTTTTTAAAACTTTAAATTCTTTGACATTTTATATTTTAAAAATAATTAGTATTGTGAAATGGCTTGTATTTGTTGAAAATTAGGCTTCAGTACCTCCTGTAACACAAAAATGTAGAAGAACTGCAATAATTACAATCTAATTAAATACATTAATTTTATTCAGACTTAAACTAATTTATCTTCAAAGTTGGAAGAGATAAGAAGAGATATAATTCATCCTGTTTAATTTCATAAATATATAAGTATGTATACACATCCTTTAGTTGTACACAAATTTGTAACACTAAACATTTTTTCCACCATGATCATGATTATAAATATTACAATGAGACAAACATTTACACTATGTGTGTATATGTATATGGGAACATATTTACAATAACCCTTAGTTGGTGTCATGTGCAAAGGGGTGTGAGTGTGATAGACATTATTGTTTTTAGGATAAGTACTGCATGTTAACATACGTTAAGACAATTATAAACAACTAGCTGGATACCCGTGCTTTGCTACGGTGATTATCAGAAAATAGAAATAGGTTATTTGTGAAGCTTGGATACCGGTATTTTGAAACTAAGAAAAACTATTTAAGCTCAATCAATTTGAATATAATCAAGCTTGATCAATCAACTATTAAAGCTTGAAAATTAATGAGTTGTTAAAATGACGCTGTATTATTTAATTAGAGAGGGTAAGCTAAGTTTCTGTTAGAGATTAAGACAGTCCTTTATTGTAAGTCTAACAACAATAAAATAGATGGGCTTAAGCCCTTTGATCCCACCACCACCCCTGGTTTTTTGGTCTACATAGCCAGGGTAATAACTTGCTTAGCATATATTTTCAATTGCTCCCTCAGATTAAGTGCTCAGGACCTCCCTGTAAACAACATTCCTGGTTTTGCTCTCTGGCTAGAGGATGACCAGGCTGACAGGTGAACTGACTCTGGAGAACGCCACATACAACTGGCCATGGGAGAAACAGTCACTCCTCAGATCCACAATAGCCACTATCAAACTCTGCCCCGTGTCTTATTGATGGTCATGGCGTAGCACACTTTAACGGGAAACAGCAGACCTTTGAACTGGAAGTGGTAGTCTGATGGGCTCAGAGGAATTCAGGGGATGACAACGGTTTCTCCCTTACCAACGCCTGTGAATATCGTGGCTTCGATGACATGTTTGTGCAGAAACCTGGTGCCATTGCACAGTTTCGGAGGGTTTAGATTGCACAACAGCACGATTGGAGCACCAACCTTGAGGTAGAGGACGTGAGGTGGTACTCCTGGTGGGTCGAGAATATGGAAGAACTCCACAGGGTAATGTACAGCATCCTCGACCTCCACCACAGAGTCCACAGACTCATACCTCATATACTCAGTCGGCAGCTTCTCCAACAGAAAGTTGTTGATGATGTTGGCTGAGTCGTTTGTTGGAGTGAGAATAGCTCTTTCCCTCAGCCATGAAGTGCAATCTTCTCTAGTCTGATGAACGCTGGGGTATATTCTGTCACTGAAGCTGATCAGATCTCCCACAACATCACAAAGGTTACCAAGAATATTTATTCTTCCCTCCTCTTCCAAAAGCTTGCCATCACCAATATCAAGCAATAAGTTAGGAAACTCCTCTGCCCACAAGTCACGTTGGAAGTGGACACGCATGTTAACTCTCAAGGACAGGACTTAGGCCATAAGATGGATGACTTGAGACAGGCCTTGACTTCATCTGCACATGTCCCCCATGGGACAACAGACAAGGTCTGTCTGAAGTCACCAGCCACAAGCACCGTAACTCCACCCATAAGATGGCTGCGGCCCGTAATGTCCTGGAGCATCCTGTTCAGAGCCTAAATACCTCACTTGTGGGCCATGGTGCACTCATCCCACACAATAACTTCGGCTTCTCGAAGCACCTGAGCCATGTCACTCTGCTTAGAGATGTTACAAAGTGCAGACTCAGAATGATTAAGGTTGAGAGGTAACTTGAAGGCAGAGTGAGCCGTCCTGCCTCCGTCGATCAAGAAGGTAGCTGCAATACCTGAGGAAGCAATGGCAACGGCGATGTTCTTTTGCCCCTAATTGTGGCTAGCAACAGATTGATCAAGAATGTTTTGCCAGTGCCACCAGGAGCGTCAAGAAAGAACAACAGCCCAGAATTAGAAGCAATGATGTGCATGATTTCATCATAATCTTTCCTCTGTTCTTGATTTAATTTTAGAACATTCACAGCAACTGTTTCGGACAGCTGAACAGTATCATAAGACAATTCCCTCAGGTGTTCATGGGTGGAGACAAGGGCTGCTTGCTCTCATGAAGGATGTGGAAAAATGTACTGCAGGAAAGATACAACTAAAAAAGCGGCATTATCAGTGTTGCGGTTTTTGCATTTTTTTTCATGGATATGCATTAAAGCTTTCAAAACTCTTTCTTAGTGAGCACCCAGAAGCCAAGAGGAATATATGTGCTGAACATAGAACTCAAAATAAACCCTCAGCGCCACATAGGAAGGAATAGAGGGACAGGGTGAACTGTTTTGCAATTATTTTCACGCCTCCTCGTGGTTATAGGTTAGATGAAAAAATACTGTTTTGGTAACTCCCCAAAAGCCTAAAGGAAAGTAAAAATATTAACATTAGACTTCCAGGAAGCGTTCAGTTGAAAAAAAGCTGCATTATCAGTGTCACGGTTTTTAGCGGGTTTTCTCAAGTAGGTGTTAAAGTTTTCAAAACTCTTTCTTAGTGAGCACCTAGAAGCCAAGAGGAATAAACGTGCTGAATTTCAAGTTTGTAGGCTGTATAGTTATGGAGATTTCTTGAGTGAGTGTATGAGTGAGTGAGTGGTATTTGGCTTTTATATATATAGATTAAAAAAAAACACCAGTGCAGTGTAGTGTGAAAGTGAATAAGTCTTGTGCACACAATAAATTGTGTGAAGATAATTAACAACAAGAATTATGTTATTATTATAATTGTAATTATTATAATTACACGCCACTGTCATTGCACTAAAATATATGAGAATTTGTAGTAAATGCACTTAACCGATGGGTTGTTAAAATTATGGCGACTGAGTGTTTGCCATGGAGAACTATTTGATACTCCAAGTAGCAATGGTGGATGATTCAAAAGCTAAATAAAAGTTAATTTTAGCAATTCATGCATATTTATATGTCCTGCAAATACTACTGTGGCCCTGTGGAAGAAATTTAAATCTCTATTTTATGATTCAGGCTTTGCAAGGAAAATCAGCTTACTTTGTAGTTTGATTTCTACATGTTTAGAAAATTGTGCTCGATGGCGAGTTATGTGAATCAGATTGTGGAGACAGGACAAACATTGCATGATACAGTTTTTAATACTGAGGATGAATTGGGCCGTTATTGTCAGCTGGAGTGCCCAATAAAATTTTCACCAAAGATAATGGTGATTGGACATTTAGGTTTTCTATTATAACAGACTCCATCAAAAATAATTTACTTGACATAGAATACAATATTGTTGGTAAAGGCGGCAATAATGCATTTGCCAGTCAGCCTACAGTGAGCTGGCATGATAATAAGCAGCAATGTATTTTTAGCAGTAATACTTTTTCTACTAATGTTACGAGAGACATTCAATGTTATAAGTATAAACAAGTAACAATGTCAAGTATTTTTGACATTTCAAAAGTAGATACATGAATAATTTTGTGCCTTTTAATAATAATAATTATTATTATTCTTATTATAAAAATAAGTTTTCAATTGCTTTTAGCACAGTATTTTTAGGTGATAGTTTCAACAAGTCAGACTGGTATGTTGACTCTGGTGCTATTGCTCAGTGACTGCTAATGAAAAGTGTGTTGAAGATTTGTCAGAGCAAGGAAACGTCCATGAAATAATGATGGCAAATAAAACAAAGTTTCCAGCAAAATGTTGGGGTAATATACAATTAATGACAGTTGTGAGCAATCAGAAACATGACATAGTTGAAAATGTTTTATGTGTTCCTGATCTGACTGCTAACTTACTATCACTGAGTCAACTGATTAAAAATGGGAATATGGTCAAATTTTATCTAATTTGTTGTAAAATCTATAATAAATAAATTGGTCTTGTTTCTACAGTGGACTTGACAGATGGTGTCTACAAACAAAACACAGTTAATAAGTGTTTGTTAGCAGCATCAGTATCCACCAGTGATGAAACATGGCATAGTAGATTTGGACACATAAATAGTGACTACCTGAACAAGATGAAAAATGGACTGGTGGATGGGCTTCCTTTCTATGGTGAGGTAAAATTAGAAAAACTGAACTGCATAGTGTGTTGTGAAGGTAAGCAGTCGAATTTTGCCATTTTCACATAAAGGAACCAGAGCTAAAATTTTATTACAGGCTATAAATGCAGATGCTTGTGGTGCAATTCGAAATAAATCAATTGGTGGGTCCTGATATTTTCTTATTTTTTAAGAATGTCTACAATTGCATGGCTTTTATATATTTCCTGAAAGCTAAAGGTGAAAGTATTTGATTGATTAAAATTTTTTTAAGCAATGGAAGAAAATCAGAAAAACAGTGAAATAAAAATACTGAAATCTGGCAATGGTGGAGTTTTGTAGTTGTGAACTAAAAAATTTCTTAAAACACAATAGAATTATTCACTACAAAACAAACCATTACAGAAATAAACAAAATGGAATGTCTGAATAACTAAATTGAACTGATGTTGAATAGGCAAAATATTTATTATATTTTTTTTTTTTTTTTTTTTTTTGCCGATTTAGAAAAGACATTTTGGGCTGAGGCTGTGAGTACTGCTGTGTATTTACATAATAGATTTATTGCCTCAGGATTATATAAAACACCTTATGAACTTTAGACAGGTAGCCTGATGCCAGCAACGTAAGAATTTTTGGTAGTTCTGTGCCGGTGTAAATCCGGCTATCGAAGGTTTTAGAAAATCTTTTTTTTAATTGTAATAACAAGCAAAGGCAAGGGTCAGCTGAATGACCCTTGGCCGCCTCGGTTAAGGCTGCGCGCGCAACTTGTAGAAAGGGGAGCATTTGCTCTGCTGCTAATGGCAGACGACTCACTGCCCCGCTGCGAGATACAACGGTCCGTCTCTCTCTTCGAACAATTACGGCGTAGTTTCTGTTTCTACATGACTGGCTGAAGCATAAACGACTCCCGGTAAGAAGTGCATTATCTTATGTCTTTATAAGTAATTATATATATGGATAATTAATAACAAGGTGTATGCTACCGTATAAAATACGTAATTATGTGTGTGCGACCCGACAAGTTTTATATTAAGAGAAAACTCATTGTTCAGTAATTTACTTAATGTTCAGTATATAGCCAATGTTCCGTTTATTATTACTAGAATAGTGTGAGAGGTATTACAATTGTCATTGTCATGATAAAGGTGTACAACATTAAAAAAAATCAATGGCTAAAAGTTAGTGCGTACTCAGGGAATGAACTGTCCGTGCATGCAGCAAACTGTCGGGGAGCTCTTTAATTACCTTTACAGTAGAGAATTATTTGTGAGAACTTCCCTAGATGAAATATTATTAAGGTTAAAACATTCTTAATACTGTGAGTGCCTTGCAGTTGAATTTTTTTGGTCAAATAATCATTATTGGTCACCACGTGGCGCATAACCCTAATTTATGTTCAAGCATGTAGACAGGGCGCTGATGACTTTTATATTACGCCACTTTTGATATAATTTTTTTTATTACCAAAATTTAATTATTCCATGCCTGATTTTCTATTCTTTAAGCTGGTTGCAAAGACTTAATTTATGAAACTTGTGCATTTTTTTGAGAGTTAGTTGGAGGCCCGTTCTAAGGTTAATTACCTGAACTCGGGTGTACATTTTGGTGAAAATTTCTCTAATTTATATGAATTAACAGGGTTCTTGAATTAAGACGGAGATTTGGCCTTGCTGATAGCCGTACACCTGCATCAGTCATGGACCATTAAACAAGATCCTGTCCGAAGAGGGAGCGGGTGACTGGTTCTCGATGTAGCACTTGCCAGCAGTACTAAGGTGATATTCACACTTTTATTTTCCTTTTTGGGGCCGGGCCGGCAGTGCGCCTTTTTTTTACATTAAATATCTTTGAAGCCATGTGACCACGTGTCCAGACTGTCTGCTAGAAAGGGGAGCAGCTGATCATAACTCTGAACATTATAAGTTAAATTCAAGAACACTTTTTTATAATTGATTTACATAACACTAAGTGCACTGCTTGTAATTGTGTGCTGCACTGGGGGAGCGTGCCAGATATTTTTTTACACTTGGACATTTTACAGTTTGCATCTTATTATCATTTAACTCTTTACAAAATTTATAGAACCGGTTAGTAGCTCTGTTCCGGCTGGAACAGGAGTGAATAAATATTAACTTCACTATGGGTTTAACATTTAAGGGCTGGGGGTTTCCTGTGTTTTTTTCTTGGGCCGTTTTCTGGGGTTTAAAAGGGGACTTAGTTTTTTCTCTGACACATGTTGGTGCAACCTCAGGGAGGTTGGAGGCCTGTCAAACTTTGTCAACCACATGCTGGCGCGCTGCCACAGCTGCTAGGGCACAACCGCCTTATTGTATTTTTTCATTTTAATTATATTTATACAGCCATTCGGGGTTAATAGAAAATAATTTGTTTTTTTTTCTGGACATATATTAGTTGATTTTGCTCCTTACAAAAGGGCTATACTGATTGTCTTTCTTAACTGGCAAAACACATATTGATTAACTTTCACTTGTACTATCTGCTGTTTAATTTTCTTTAACTCTAAAACATATACTCATTATTTTTTTTAAAACATATATTGTCTAAATTTTTCTGAAATTGTAAAGCCTCGAGTGAATAATTTCTGACTGTGAAAGGACATATTGATTTTTAAGTCCTTCGGAATTTGTGAAGTAAAGTAACCGTTTAGAGTTGTATAACAACTGTTTGAAATCAGGTGATGTAGTTCTGTAAATTTTTATTTAATGCTGTGAAGGGAACTTAAGGTTCATACGCTCATGATGGGCCATTGATCAGTGGAATGCTATACAAATGGGCGGTCCGGGTTTATTTATGCGTTATGAGTTTTTATCATCCTTCCTGGGGTTCTGGCTTTTATGTAATTCTACAAAAACGGGTTGTTGATGGGCGAATATTTTATCACTGCTGGGTTATGAGTATTGTAGCCACACTGCCTGCTAGGCGGGTGCATTCCAGGGGCATTCGTGTTAGAAATGATGTAATTGTGAGTTTGTGTGCCTTATGTTTCTGTGTGTGTTATGTTTGTCCGTGTCTAGCTAGCCACAAGATGGGGGAGAACTTTATATTTATATATACATATATTTACTGAATTTATACACACTTGTTATGCTATTATATTTATATATATGTTTACTGAATTTATACACACTTGTTATGCTATTATATTCATATATATGTTTACTGAATTTATACACACTTGTTATGCTATACACATGTTGTTTTTCTTTAATACTGTTAAAGGTGGGATTAAATTATTCGTGATATTTATGATTCATGGGAGGGATAATTATGTCATAGAGTTGGCCTGCATGTATGAATTCTAGGCATACAATAAATTTGTTATTGTTACATTACGGCTGAGTTTCATTGCAAGTCCCGTCATACTGGACCCGGCACAATTTTTGCTTCTCTAGGCTCCAGCCTAGTCGTAATTGACTTCTTACTTCTCTTTCAAAAAAAATATTAAAATAAAATAAGTTGTTTGATATTCATAAACAAAAGGGACATAAAAGGAAAGAGGGGTTACAGTTCAGTAATGGTACATGTGCCTAAAGAAAAAAGATTGAAATAGGACAGGAAGGTTGAATTACACATTCTGGTTGACTACAGTGACAGAAGTAGAGGTTACAGACTATGCAATCAAAATAATAATCCATGATTACTAGCAGAGATATAACTGATATGGAAAATGTAAGACAAACAAGTAAAAAAGTTGAGGTTAACAGCCAAGTAAGCTCAGTTGTAGATGACAAGACACAAGTGGTTTATTCAGTGGAAGAGACAGATAAAACAGTGTTATCGAAAGATGCATCACAAAGAGGCATCAGATGATAGTCACAATGACATTAAACTTGACCAAAATGATGCTGATTCTTCAGATGATAAATCTCAGCAAGTTAGAAGGTCGGGAAGGCTACCCAAGGCTAAAATATTTGAAGATTATGCCACTTATCTGTGTTGAAGGCACCGATCTTGACAATAAACCAGTGAGCGTTGAACATGCATTATCAAGACCAGATGGAGAAAAAGGGAGACAGGTGATTAAAAAAAGAATCACAACATTTTGAATACACACGAAGCCTGGGAGCTTGTCAACATGCTTTCAGAAGGTACCACTGCACAGTAGAAGAAATTTATTTAAAACATTTATTTTCTGAACTGACTGGAAATGTAGATTATATAACACTTATATATATTGTAACATAACCAAATATGGCAGTTACATAAAATGAGCCTAAAGGACGGCAAGTAAGAGAAAAAATATGAATGTAGATCTAGATAAGTAAATCCATGTATATAAAGTGTGTATCTACAAATGTGTTAATATGAAAATCCAACTATGAATAAGATAATATCAATCTAGTGACATCAACTACGAAAAATAAGAAAGAAAATGACATGAGCCAAAACAAAATACCAATTATAGACCCAATAGGATCCAAAAGTGAGGGGAAACGACGAAATAAGAATTAACAAACTCCAAAAGTGAGGGGAACAATTAAGGAATAATGACTACGATGAAAATAACAAGAAAGAAGAAAGAAGAAGGACAAGAAAGCTGACTCAGAAGAGAGAAGAAGATGAATAAATCATACCAGAAATCAACATAAACCACGTGCACCAAAGACTAAATAAGTGACAAGTGAAATAATGATTATCAAATGTGAGGATGAAAGACAGTGCTTAGCATTTAAGGAAACACAAACAATAACAGTGCGTACTTAATAGATGTGAAACATGTGAATAACTAACTATTTCTACTGATAAAACCACACAAACAATTATAGTGAG
Organism: Magicicada septendecula; assembly: GCA_034769895.1. Taxonomy (NCBI): domain Eukaryota; kingdom Metazoa; phylum Arthropoda; class Insecta; order Hemiptera; family Cicadidae; genus Magicicada; species Magicicada septendecula. The sequence continues at coordinate 339,548,218 of CM068375.1, read as the reverse complement.
GAAGTTTATAAGTATATGAAAATATGTTAATTCCATGATGAAAACAACAAAATGTTAAATAAGTCAAATAGACACGAACAATGAGTGTGACGCATTTAATAAAGTTGTGATTAACACAGATAATCATAAGTCCACCAAAATGAAACAAAATAGAACAATATAATTATGTTTTATTTTTGGTAAAGAACTGACAACAGTATAAAAAAAAATTGTATCAAACAAAATGGATTGAATTGAATTCAACCTATGACTAGAAAAATATCATAAATAATACAATAAGATATGTATTAATGTTTAAGAAGGAATGTATAAACATGTGTCACAAAATAAGTAAAATATTATTGTGAAATACCATGCTGATACCATGTAGGTAGTAGAGACATACTGCATTAAAACAGATGGTACATTGTTACATAACCCATAGAGAAGATACCTGTTAAACAGAAAACCAAAAATATCAATGAAAACAAATGATTATCAACAATGATATCAATTAAGGAATTGTTATAAATAACAATACATCCTAATAGACAATGCATTAAAATGCAACCATGTAAATAAAACCAATCAAATGCAATGGCAGACAGCTATAGCAAAGATGCAACAAATATGCCAATTCAAATAGGCAAAGTGCAATATCAAAACCAATACTAAAGTGAATAACAAGTAGAAAGACCAATATCTGGTAATGGTTTGAGAACAGATCTTTAACATAATAACAACAGTATTATAAACAAAATGATGTAAACTAACTAACCATGTACAAACAATCAGATGTAAGATGGACCACTGTATGGCCCATTAGTTAAGGAAAATAGTGTATTAAAGATTAAACACAGATTGTTCACAATATTACCAGTAGTTAGGGGGAAAATCAATACAACTTTGAGAACAGATTAGAACTATAAAAACAGTCAGTATATATGCAAATAATTAGAAACCAACTGACCATAGTGACAGAAATCAGATATAAACCAACCATGTTAAGTAAGTTACTTAGGAAAAATATGACATATAAATTTATCTAAGAGTAAATGAGAACATTACCAAAAGTAGGAGTAATGCCTAATACCAATATAGAAACACAAACATAATGTAACAATAACAGTTTAATTATTGTTTTTATGAAAAATAAATGACCACTATGTTGAGACACCATAGGAACAAACCCATTATTGAAGAATTGAAGGGTTCTAAACTAGCTAGAAGCTGACCAATATATGTAATACATTAAGTACAATGTATGTACACTAATGACATTTCATACATAATATAATTCACATAGAAAAGACTAAAATTATGTTGACAATTGTATGAGACAGGTAGAAGAGGAATAAGACAATGTGTATATTATATTTAATACAATCATGTGAGAATATTTAAGTATGAAATCATGTAAATAGTCGTTTTAGTATTATTAGTTATAAGATTACTTGTATTAGATAAGGGAAATTCATTTTAAATACTTTTATATAAAAACCAAGATGGACGCCTAATGACGCTAAAATAAGCTATTGTTAAGGAAATAATTATTTCCAAATAACAAATCAAACCAAGTGAGAAATGGACTCCAAGTGTTTATTTAGAAAGTGTTTTTATTAAAAATAATTAAATCTGGTGTCAAAAACTTATAAAAATAAGAAACACCAAGATAATTAATAAAAACATTATTTTAAGAGAAGCAATGTAAATAAAATAGTGTTGTTTAGACTTAAATTAAAGAGGAAAATGTCTATAATTCAATGACATAACTCATGTAACGATAGGACGTTCAATAAGGAAGTTATTGTAATTATTAACTTTTCAAGTATTTTTTACACTAGTGCTTACGTCACATAAACCAGAACCCAAAGTCGAAATTTGGTAAAACACCAAATATTTTAATAAAACATAGGCTTTTGGGGTGAAGACTATAGTGATTACAGCCAATCAAATCAACGCATTTTGTCAGACACGAGAGAGACGCTTTGGCAAATTGTAACAGTCTACGAACAGCTTCCAGATGAACAAGTCACGCAACTCGACACCATGAAAAAGTATTATTTTCAAATTTGTGCGCGTACATTGACATTAAGTTGATATACAGACATAACCTTGACACAACAAATATACTTCCGAGTGATATGTGCGGGATTACCGAACTATATAAGTACGATAGTGTATAATCCCGGTCGTACTCGCGTGTGTTGTGATAATAAACAGAGAGTACATTATTTTATTTAAATAACTTTGATTTTCAAAAATAATATTTTTGAAATAGACATTTTGATACTACGCGAGTCATTACTAGCGCAGCATCAAACTTATAATGGAATTATTAGAATTTCAAGAAATGTCAATTTTTATTTATTAAAATATTAAATAAATATTTTAATTAATTTTATAATTATAAAAAGTATGTTTAAAGTAATTATCATTAATTACAAGAGTTAACGTTTAGTCACTATTTTGACTAAACTTGTTTTGATTATTCGATGTTTTGAAATAAATAACATTAACTTACGTAAAAAGTATAAAGCAATTTTAATAGTAACATGTTAAAAGGTTACTAATATTATGTTCAGAAATATAAATTAAGAAATATTAAACATTAAGAAATCATTTACTGTGATAGTATTACCTGTGCTAACTAACCTCAAATTGGTAGCGGTAGCTTATTAATTTAACTGTTGCATCTGTTCTCAAATAATTTCCAAACCAAATAGAAATCATATCAAGAGTTTTTTTTGTATTTTATTAGTTTTTTCTCTTGAAAATATATAGTTATCAAACTCATTGTTGGAAATAAAACGATACATTGAAACTGTACAAGCCACAAGTCTGACGCTTGCTATAGAGTTTTATAAGGTGCGTGCGCATCCAAGCGTACGATAATTACACACTTACCATACATATGGTATTGAATTTCATTGTTTTATATTTATTCGTTATTTTTTAACCATTGTTCAATTTTATTAATTCTATTAATATTACATCTTGACACTGATATCATGTATCCTCAAAGAACCTAACAACCTGATAATATATTGACAAGAAAACATAACCTTCTAAGTTCAAATTATTGTACTAAAGACAGGACTACCAGCATTGAGCCTGGACAGAGTTTTATGTTAAAATTAATCAATTGTAATTATTATTTAAAGGGTTATTAGCCCAAATGATTGTTAATTGTTTTTGAAATTCGCCATTTTAAAATTTGTTAATAAACCTTCACTTATTTACCTATGAACAAGAGTATCATTTCAAATAGAAATTAAATATTTCTTTTAAAGCAGTTCTACCAAAGGTGGCGGAAGAATTCAAACAGAGAGTAATTTAAAGTATTACCTATATGTGCTAATTCATTCATATTGTGTGTACTAACTGTTTTGAATATTCAAATTGAATATTTGTGTGCATTTTAAATGTATGTATTTCAGCAACAACCGTCACAGAACAGGACTGAAACAGATACTTGTGGTAAGTGAGGGAGGCATACAACAAAAAGTGCGCGAAACTTATTTGAATCGAAAGAGTGAATTATCCATAGACACTTATACAGATCAAACAATCACACTAATAACTCCTAATAATTATAATTGGAGCAGTTTTTATAAAAACAACATAATAGCAGATACCGGAGCGTATCTGCAAGCACACTACACATCACTAAATATATACTAGTATTACTTGTCCTTTAACAAGTTGACGAACCCAATTTGGGACAGAATTGATAGAAGATCACACTTCGATACTACTATATATACTGAACTTGATACTTGTTCCATAACAAGTTGGCGCTCCATCGCGGGGCTGAAGTGATTGAAGATTAAACAGCAACACACTACAACTATAAATACAACTATACTTACACAGTGTATAGTATGTAACACTATACTTGTTCCATAACAAGTTGGCGCCCAACGTGGGGCTGAAGTGATTGAAGATTAAACAGCAACACACTACAAATATAAATACAACTATACTTACACAGTGTATAGTATGTAACACTATACTTGTTCTATAACAATATACACAACTTTCACTAGTGAACAAACTTACTTTTGGTTTTTTGTCCCAAACGTTTCGACGTGGTTTCCGTCTTCTTTAGCGGGATTTGAAATACAGAATGTCTGTACAAATTAACCGTTATGGGTTGTAGGTGTGTGTGGTGGGGGTTGCTGGTGGGAGGGGATTGGTGCTGGGATTCAAAGTGTGTGTATGAACAAGTGTATCAAAAAGTATATGTGATCTATAGTGTAATTGGTCATTTAATATGTTGTTTGGTTGTAGTGTGTGATGTCTGTATATTTCATATTGTTTTTTATAATATGAAATATTTATTTACAATATGAAATATACAGACATCACACACTACAACCACAATATGAAATATACAGACATCACACACTACAACCAAACAACATATTAAACGACCAATTACAGTATAGATCACATATACTTTTTGATACACTTGTTCATACACACACTTTGAATCCCAGCGCCAATCCCCTCCCACCAGCAACCCTGACCACACACACCTACAACCCATAACGGTTACTTTGTAGACATTCTGTATTTCAAATCCCACTGAGGAAGACGGACACCACGTCGAAACATTTGGGACAAAAAACCAAAAGTAAGTTTGTTCACTAGTGAAAGTTGTGTATATATATAATATTTTAAAAAGTGAATGAAGAGGATGTATCAACAAGACAATTATATAACACTGTTTAACAATAGTCAGAATGCTCAATTTAATCCAGTATTCCACAAAAGGTCAAAACATTGATGTACATTATTTTCTTAGAGAAGCCATAGATGAAAATTTAGCCATAGTGAATGTTGAATATTTGCAGAGAACAGATACTCCTGCAGATGTATTAACAAAAGCAGTATAAATATATAGAAAAGATATGTGTTGTCAATTTGAAGTATGCCAAATGTTTATTTGTTTTATCCTTTAGTATGTTTAGAATTTTTTGTTTAATATTTTGCGCTAGTGGGAGTGTTAAAATATAGGCCCAAGTTATTATATTTTGTATAAGAAGTACTTTGTTAGTGTGGCAACACTGATTTGGTAAATAAATTCAGTCAGTACTGAATGTGATGAGTATTATTTTACTAGTATTAGACAATACTATTACACAATATATATGTTAATGATGTAAGCTGTGTAATTGAGAATCTAACTACAGCCAGTCTACCAGTACCATGAAGACAATACTTTATTTTTTACTCTATTCTGTCAGTAGAGGCTTTGTCTCTTCAACAAATAAAATCAATTTGTGCCTCATTTTCAGCAGACTGAAGTGTTTAGTGTCATAATACTACAGAATTTCATGTGAACAGCACAATCTGACACGAGAACAGGACTTAAGAATAATTTTGATATGTGGTTATAACTTTAGTGGGCAATTATTTTCAGTTTTAACTTGATCATATGACATATATCTACATGTCTACGTGTCTATCTGTTTAGGCCATGTCTCATGATACCTTTTGAATGCATCAACCTACTTTAGAGCCATATACTTTTTGAGATAAATACTATTTCAATGAGGGAATCAATGGAGACATATGTATCAAAATCAAATGTATCAGACAATGGTGCAACAAATATATTGGAATAGTATCAAAATAAAAGAAATTATCTGTTCTGAGCATCAGTAAGTTGACGAAACAATAAACAAATCAAGAATTGTGTTTCCCATTAGAATACACTAAAAGTGCAAGTGATCTATACTGAAAAGCAATATGACAAACTTACCATTTGAATCAGCTAACTACTGGTATGTACATTAATTTATTGTCACTTGACTTCACTGTTAATAATTAATTATTCATTGTGAACTGTTAATTGTCAATTCAGTGCACAGGCTACCTTTCTGTGTTTAGCATCAGTATGCATATACAATCAATGGTTAAGTTTTGTATATTATGATCTCACCACTTGTGTGTTGCTACATGTCACATACATGTATTGTTCAGTAGCGTAGCTAGCCTTTTTGGCGCCCGGGGCAAGGAGATTGTCGGCCGCCTCACCTTCACAATTACAGGGGGACAAAACAGCAAAAATGAAGGCTCATCCAGTAAACAAAGTACTTAATAAATGCAGATGTGTAGATTTTTGTATAAAAGCACGTCCAGCAAACGTCTTAAGAATATTTGTCAAGTTAAAATTAAGAAATTACATATTATAATATTACCGATATTCAGTTTGTATACATTTATTATTAACAAATGTAGACTATAAAAAATGTAGTAATATAAAAATTTATAACAAAAAATGTTCTAATAAACATGCAAATTCCTTGAAGGTCTAAAGCGCGGCGTGAAAACAATATCCTAAAGCAACATAAAGTTAAACAAAGAATTATATTAAAAGTAATAAAATAAATCCCTTACCATTACATGATAATGGTTCCGTCTTCTATTTGTAAACACTTAATATTTACTTTAAATATTTAATAAATATTTAAAATGTAACATTCCTGGTATTAATTTCTGCAAAGTGGGTTATTAAATCACTATAATTTAAAAATGAAGCAATGTCGTTTTCAATTGAAAGTATCGATAGATTTGATACCCTGTCTTGAGATATTGTTGATCATAGGTACGATTTAATCAATTTAAGCTTACTGAATGATCTTTCACAAGAAGACACATACACTAATAAAGTAAGAAAATTTTTAAAGCTGTTGCTAGTGTTTTGTAGGCTTCTAATCTCATTTAAGAAATGTTTTGTAGCAGTCCCTGAGGTGTAAAGTCTTTTTGTTCTCCGTTAACTTTTCCCTTTTAAATATAAGTATGACGTCTTTCAAGTCACTGAACAATTCTTCACTGTTTTGGTCATGTGGATACAGTTTTGCAAGCACTGTGCACTTAATATTGATCTGGGAAAGCTGTTCCTTAAAATGTATATCCCATCATTTATGTACGCTTCAAATTTACAGAGGAACCCAAAGGGTTTTTGTAACCCTTTTATGTTAGAGAAACGGCTTGAAATTTCAACTGGCAATTTGTCCACATTTCTTTCCGAACGGTTAATGCAGAATTGTCTGCATACTCCCATCGCATCGTGCGCTTCCTTCGTATCCTTTTTGTTATACTGACACTCCATTCATTACGTACCTGCTCTGCCTTAGTAACGACATTGTCACACACCTCATTCCTCCAAACTTTTAATTTGTCCGTTAGCGTCTCCAGAAGTGTCAGTTCTGTATTTATCCAAAGAATAATAAAGTATTTTAACACATTATGCATAAAGTATATTTTATACGTTAAAAATTTATCCAATTATTTTAACAAAGCCAGAAAGTTCCAGGACTTCGATCGTTAGTAATTGACTCCTATCAGCCCTATCAGTGCTAGATTTTGTTCTTCAAGGGTTTGTACTGTAGAAATGACCCGTTCGAGGATTTCTTTCCATGCCTTAACTGCTTTACTCATTTGTTCCTGAAGTAGATCATCAATAAGCCCCCCTTTGTTTAAAGAACGTTCCAATTCCTTCGATTAAAAAAACACAGAATAGGACTATTTTCATGATCTCGAATATGGGGATTTAACTTTCGCTATGACGAAAACCCATTTTTACTATTGAAATTGCTTCTTTAATAGTTTTTTTTTTTGTGGAAATAAAGTGCAACAAAAGCAAAATAGAGATTTTTTAGTTGCAGAAAAACACATCCAAGTGTTGCCTTTTCGCCATTTTGCAAGGTTTTATCAAACCAATACTTATTTAAGGATCGTCCAGCTTCACCTTCAGGAAAATGGCCGTCCTTGTTCTGCAACTGACATGTTCCTCTATTCACCATTATATCTCGAAAGGATTGAGATTTCTCGCTTGGCCAAGCTCCCATATTTTGTAGAGAAGTACCGGGAACTCGGTCTACATTTTTGTTAGTAATGTTCTGTCCTTCATCGTCTGTAATTTCAAGACTGCACGATGCAACATGATCCACGGTATTAGAACCAACTTAATCTTGTAACTGTACTTTGACACTTTCATAGTTTGAAGTATTCATGTCGTTAACTTTACTGTATTTATGAACAACCTCATCACTAATAACATCCATTTTATGATCCCACGTTGATTCCTTGTTAATTGTAATATTTTGATACTTAGGATTCGATTTTCCTTGAATAAATGACTCCCTAAACTCTTTGGAACTTATTGTAGTTCTTAATCTTATATTAAGAAAATCTTATATTCCTGTAGTTGTTAAGGAATAGTCATATCAAGGAAATAAGTTGTTTGTAGTTTTATAAACTGAAAACAATTTTTTCAAGTCAATGCTCACTTTGCCGCCCTCCTGATTATGCTGCCCGGAGCGGCTGCCCCCTTGGCCCCCCTAGCTACGCCTCTGGTATTGTTATTTTATGCTGCTACAGTGATTTCCACTGAGAGTAATATTTATTAATAGAGACTGTGTTCATTTAGTTTTTTATTTCATGTCACATAAATACATAACAGACTTACTTAAACTACATAATATGTAATAAACTGCTAGTACTTAAAGTAATGATAACAAATTTGGTATTGTAATAATCTTGCAAAAGTTTCATTATTTAATTTATTATAATTTCGGTATTAGATTTCTTTCTTTCTTTTATCATGAGTGTGAGATAATTTGTTTAAATTTGTCTCACTGTGGTCATATGTCAGTTGTTAGTAAAAACCACGAAAACCATAACTTCCTACATTCCCAAGCCTGTACAGGAGGAAAGGACCCTTTTAACCTTTTCACACATCACATCGCCTTTAGTGATGACCTCTCTCCTGATTGGCTGTCCAATGCTCCAGAAGGCCCAGTCCAAACCCTGTGACCCGGGCATGGCCCCATAGTAACCAAAGTCTATAACTGACAACACAGCGAGATCCCGCTCTTATGGTTCTTATTCGGCTTATTCTGTCATAGCCTGTCTTATTCTGTGTTCGCTAGAGAATTCTTTTAACATTATTAACCGGTATATATATAATCTTTCACAATATGAACTTACTGTCTTTACACTTTCCCAAACATTTCGAGGCGTTGTTCCTCTTCCTCAGTGGGATTAAATACTGATTGTCAGTTAACAGAATAACGGTTATGGACTTAGGTGTGTGTGGTGAGGGTTGATGGTGGGAGGGAATTGGCGCTGAGGTTCAAATTGTGGGTTTGGATCAGTGTATCGAATAGTGTATGTGATCTACAATGTAATTGTTCATTTATTATGTTGTTTGGTTGTAGTGTGTGATATCTGTATATTCAAATTGTTCAGCTGTGTTTAGTTTTCTACTTTTAGGTAAGTAGTGTAATATTTCCATGTTGTGTTGTATGTTTGTGTAACTGTGGTTTTCGTTTTGTAAATGTGTGGCAAATGTGGAAGGTATGTAGTTTGTGGTGAGGGCTTTTAGATGTTCTGAAAATCTGGAGGAAAAAGATCTTCCCATCTGGCCGATGTAGAATTGGTGGCAATCATTACCATTTAATTTATATACCCCTGTTTTGTTGTATGTGTCTGTGTCTTTGTTAGTATTATTTATGTGTTTCCTAATGGTGTTGTTGGTTCTGTAAGCTACTTTATAATTATGTTTCCTAAATGTGTTAGCAATTTTGTGCGTGTTGGAATTGTAGTATGTAAGTGTTATGTATTTACTGGGTTGTGTGCTGTTGGTCTGATGTATTTTACTTTTAGTGTTTAGGATGTGTTTGTGTAGTTTATTTATTAATTCGGGGGTGTATCCATTTTTGACTGCTATGTATTTGATTGTGTTTAATTCTTCTTGGTAGTCATGTGTGTTTAGGGGTATTGAAGTGAGCCTATGGAGCATGTAGTTGAAAGCTGCATGTTTGTGTTGTGTTGGGTGGTTGGATGAGTTATGTATGACCATGTCTGATGTGGTGGGTTTCCTGTATATTTTGTATGTGTGTGTGTTGTTTGTTTTGGTGATTGTAAGGTCTAAGAAGTTGATGCTATTATTTAGTTCTATTTCAAGCATGAATTTTAATTTATGGTGTATAGTGTTAATGTATTTGTGGAAACTTTTAACATTAAAGAGCGGGTCGGGTGTGTACCGCGTGCGCCTTCTCCATCATTCCTCGTAACTACTGTGCGGTGTGCTGCGTGTTGTAAGTACTGAAATGTAATTCTACAAGAGGGTTCAAAAGTGTTTCATGAGTATAATCTAAACATCAATTTTGCTAAATGTTAAATAAAGCAATTTTTATTGTAAAGCTGGACTCTGTAACCAATCATTTCATACAACCTACTCACGTTGCTTAATAATTTGTTGTTGATTCACCGCTCGGTCATGACAGTATTATGCAACTGTACTTTCATTAAATTACAATCTGATTAAATATTTATATATCAATTATAATTTTAAAATGAGCTAATTGATTTCTTATGGTTATTATTTCTTATGATCTTTCTTCCTGTTATTTTTATATAACATTTAATAAAATTCTTGTTTTTATAAACATATTATGATCTCTTCTCTCATAAAATTCTTTGTCCAATCTTTATGTACCATTCTGTGAAATAAGATGAGTGTATGTTAGTATAGTTAAGATGCCCATACAGTAACACACATTTCATACATCTGTTACTTGTATTTCCCTGCAATTAAATAGAGAAGTCTAAAAATTAGACATTTATATTTATGCAATTACATATAAATCTGTATTTATAGTGTATACAGACTAAGAATTTCAGTATTCATAAGAATTTCATATACACATAAGTTATTTACTGATTACTATTACCGTTCCTAGCATGCCGGGCGTTATTGTGAATTCACGTTTCCAGTCAACAGACTTAGGCATAATACTTGCATGTAATTGTACACTGTGTGTAAGATCCAGAAGTGCTATATCCTGTGTAAAACTGGTTGCTTGTCCAAAGTATCTAGTCGGAATTAATATTTCACGGACCTGCAGCAGAAACAATTGTTCTTATTAAAATCTTAAAGTAAACTGAATTCATTTTACAAAACTTATACTGAGTGGGCTATTGGTAGCTTGAAAATAGAAGTTGTCCTTGGTTTCGTAATGACTGTGAGTTAATAAATGGTGATACACTTTGTGATGTTCAGTCATTAACTGGACAGAATTTTAAAACATTTGAGTTGCCATTTTAACAAAATTTCTTCTCATCATCAGGAATTGTAGATGGACAATACAGAAATTATGCATAAATCCTTTTATTTTATGTGAATAGTTGTGAATATATTATAAAAAGTAATAACTATTACATATATTATTATTATTATTATGTTAAGAATTAAAAAATTCTATAAATATTAACTTTTACACGTGTGTGTGTGTGTGTGTGTGTGTGTATGTGTGTGTGTGTGTGTGTGTGTGTGATAAAGTACTGAAAAGTTGACATCAATGTTTTAAAACCATGTGAAGCTAATTGGCAATAGAAAACTAATGGCTTTACAAAGCTTTCATCACTGCAAGTTAACCAAAAAATTTCATTTTTTTTAAACAATTTGTGGTTAGAAGTGTGTACGTTCATGCTTGTGTACATGAGTGTGTGTGTGTGTGTGTGTGCATGTGCATGTTTAATATAAACTATGCCTTACTTTGCACTTATTTTAAAATATGCAAAAGTAATTTGAATGTAAATAGATGAGAAAAGAAGACTTCTTACATCTGATTTTACTGCATGTGGCTCATCATGAGTCCACTCCCTGTAATATTTTCCAAGACCCACTTTAATTGCTTGTGGAGGTATCTTTACTTTTATTTCTTCTGAGAAGACACAATGGGGAGCTGAAATTTATAAGAGTTTCTTGTTGTTTTAAAGAAAACATTACAATCACAAATACATTAATAAAATTTTCCATAAACACAAACAAAACTGTTATAATGACAAGGTAATTAAACATGTATAAAGATCACCGTTAATAGTTTTGCTTTTTACAGTTATTTAACAAAATTATAATATTCCCTGCTACTTATAGGTAAAACTCATCCAAACCTGTTAAAACAATGTGGGGTGAAATGAGACTTCCTCCACACATTTGTTCTCACTGATATGAACCATTCATCATATAGAGGCCCACATGCCAAGGAAATTCACCATATTTTGTAGCAGAACCATGTTTAATAAGAGGATTATTTATACCTTGTGCATTTCTCTTTCCACAAACTGTAAAATACAACAAAAATGTCTTAAAAACTTACAAAAATTAAAATATATGTGAGAATTTAATTTTAAATATATAAATATAATTATAAATAATTACAAACTAAATTGCTCAGTTGCAACAAATTCTACATAGGCCAGACAGAACGTAGTTTCAAACAAAGATACATTGAACACACAAAGGCATTACACTCCACTACAGAATCCACCTTTGCAAACCACCTCATTGAAGCAAACCACACATAAAAAAACATCGACAATAACATGGACATTCTACATGTACACACAAAAGGCTGAAAACTAGACACTCTTGAACAACTGGAAATATACAAACACATGAAAACACTTAAAACGACATCCTAAATTTATATGTGTCACTCTGTACATGATTAATTATTCTCTACACAATAGCAGAGTAGCGCATCTTATATTCACTGATTGACTGCGTTTAACTAAGTTGTGTTTAAATAATTTATTGGCTAGCTGTTGACTAATTAAACTTCGCGTTGATCCGGAATCAATTAATCCGAGGGTGGATGTAACACCGAGGTCAACTTGTATATACGGTAATTGACACTTACTGAAATCACATTTATTAATAGCGTTACATTTATTAATAAATTTTCTAACATAGGGGTCTAATTTTCTTTTGTTATAATTATAATGTTTTAACTTGTTGTCTCTCAGGGGTTTACCTGTTTTCACGATGCTGCGGAAGACACAGGATTTCGGATCTCCCTGCCTTACATGTTTTTTGGATAAGGGGTTTTCTGATAGTACTGTTTCCGTTTACAGTTTCTACTGATGTGTCCAGGTTTCCCGCAGTTATAGCATACATTTTCTTTACGTGGGGTCTCACTGGTTTCCTGTCGAGGTTGAGGCTCCTTGGACTCAACCATGGTCATGAAGATTGGTTGGTTGACGAAATGGTCGTCTATCTCGATGAGTTCTTGCATTTGAGACTAGGGCTTGCATTTCCTTTCTATGTTGTGTAGTGGATAGCGATGCATGTCTGTTCTGATCTGCATACCATACATTTGAAGAGTGAATACTACATTGTTCTAGATCAGCGAAAGTGTGGGGCCTATTTATTAGTGCTAATCGAGAGCGTTCTTCTGGAGATAAGCCTACTAGAATAGTATCAACCAATTGTTTCTCACTCCAGTCGACTTGCAGTAGTCGTGAAGATTCTCTGATGTCTGCAATATAGTGGGCCAGTCTTTCATGGGCTCCTTGTACTCGAAGTACGGTATTTCTTTTAATCTCCTCGTAAATTCCCGTGGGGATAAAATGTTTTATTATTGTAGTATGAAGTTCTTCTACTGGAAGAGTCGAGCTTAATGATTCAGTACACGATCTCGTAATGGTGGTTTACATTTGGGTAGGATTACTTGCAGGATTTGCCAATCATTCAGTTGCTGTAAATCTTTTATTTGCAGGAGGTATCTGATGAAATTTAACAGTTTCATAATACTTAAGCCATCGGTGTAGGGAATTTCTGTAATAATTTTTTCTACTGGGTGTGTGATCTTTCCGTAGAGGTCTACATTAAAATTTACATTTGGTATACATTTCGAAGGATTTGTTGCTGCGTTAGGCGTTGTAATCGCATCTCTACTGGTGAGAGTATGGTGACCACTAGGCTGTGGGGGTTCTGATATCGTGAGGGTATTTAATTCTCTACTAGCTAGCTGTTCATGAGTCGGTTGTATCTTCGATACGATGGGTGATTCGTCGTTCGCGGTGGAGGGAGGGTGTTCTAAAGTAGGGGATTGAGCTGGGGAAATATATAATTTTTGTAAGGAGTGCTCAATTTCTTCCATTCTAGATGAGTCTGACTTTCTTCGCAATTCGTTGATAATTGTGGGTAATTGACGTAATGCCTCATCCGCAAATTTTTGCACATCGGGAGGGGTTATGGTGACATTGGGCCAGTTCAATAAATTGTTCAACCTGCGGGTTAAATGTTCTATTCGTTACATGACGCGCAATATTACTGTAGGTGATTTTTTTGTCGTGAATGTTTTGAGATAACAACGTCAGTTCCCTATACTTCGCATAACAGGTTTCTCGTTCGCTGTCATAATCGAGTTCACATAATCTATCTAACTGCGAGGGTATATCTGATCTGCTTTCGTGTAATGATTTGCGCAAATCAGAGACTGTCACATGCGCGTGAGGTAAACCGCGTAAAATAGCTTCGTAGCACAATTCATCTTTTAATAATAGATCGGGGTTAAATACAGCCATTTTTGAAATGTGAGTGACTATAAATACTTATTCTACTATTCGCATTAAATTCTATACTACTCTTTCTTGTTTTCACACATAAACGATTAAAGTTCACATTTAAAATTTACATTGGTAGTGCGAGAAGTAAATTTCAGAGAAAGAGAAATCTCACACAGGCGTCAATATACATTCAACGAAGGGGGAAATTCTCGGTCACTACGCACAGGATGATACACGCTTCTTATAACAATAGAACCATCGAAGAGGGTTGGGTTTTGTCTAACTCAACTTTGCGCAATGTGACTAGGACAGTTTTACACAGGCGTGGACAAGAAAATTAACCGGTCAGATTTTGTTTACAAGCCGACACGTTGATGAATGAAATCTTGTTAAGTACGTACCTGATGTTGTTACGTATACATGTGGCGTTACGTTAACATTGAGTAAACTCCTACATCTAATTCACAATTAAAGTTACCTATTTACTATACTATTATAATAATAATTATCATTTTTATTTTATTTAAAATTTTAGACATATATTAAAGTACATGAGTGAATAGATCAACAGGGTGTCACAATATTACACGATTATTTATTAAACAAAACAGAGTGGCGCATTTTATATGCGTCACAATACACACAATTATTATTTTTTACAAAGCAGCAGAGTGGCGCATCTTATATGTGTCACTCTGTACACGATTAATTATTCTCTACACAATAGCAGAGTTGCGCATCTTATAACGTCTAAGCTACATTATAACATCGGGAACCTGTGCATACTTACCTCTGATCAATTGCACGGGCTGCCATACTCGTAATCAACTTTTAATTACTATATAAACCAGCAGTAGTTATAACTAAAGGAACTTTTGCATGGGGGTCTGATGATTTATTCACTCACTGTTTTAGTGTAAAGTAACGACATCTCTTTATTAAATCATTACTACAACAGCTCTACATAAATATTCCCATATAAGGTTTTCTGAATAAAAGATTACAATTTATAACAGATTTTGGTAAAGAACTGGGGCTCAGTGAAGCTATACATATACATCAGCATTATTCGGTATTACAAATATTTTGAATTCTAAAACATACTACATCTTATAAAGTGGTTATCATTAAAGTCTTTCTATTTTTTTTATTTCAACTGTCTTTAACAATTCATTGGTTAGAATTTTAATTAATCACGGAGAACAAACAAGTCTCCGTGTCACCTGCCATATCCATCAGTTTACTCGTAGTCAGGGTCCTTGGTCCTTATGGTGTTCGTCAGCGGTTGATCTTAAGTGGAGTTAACTTTCCTGTTGAAGTTCCTGAAGTGGTTAGTTCATAATCAAGTAGCGTGTGGGTTCTCAGAAGTCACGTAGTTAAACATCGTTAGTAGTATAAGTGCCGTAAATGTTCTTGTTTGTTGCAGAATCGCACGTCACATTATTTTTTATAAAAGTTCTCACTTTTGGTAGCTCGTACCATATTATTTAACACAACATAGACATCTTACAAATTAACAAATGAGATGTCATCCCTTACACAGTTATTTATGCATTTCGGTTTTTAACATTTAGACTACTACCACACTAATTTGGCAATACTTTTGCTACACATTGTTGTGTCTGTCTTCTAAATACAAACATTCTGTCTTTCTCTGAGACATGGTTCAAGTGCGTGTTTTCTACGCGAGCGCTTCATCTCGACTCTCTACTATATAGGAAGGGTCAGTTAATCGCGCGGAGTTTACGCATCGCAACAAAATAGTTCCACATTTATCTTCTATTTAAGGGGTTAAAGTTTGACCTTTTAATTATCCAAAGATATTCTTAATTACAGACTTCATTATAGTACACTACTGTGGTCTTTTTTATTTATTTATTTAATATTAATTTACAAGGATTATTAGTTTGTTTAGGGGTCGGTATTCAAGTTAATTCCGGTTAGCGCATGTCTATGCAGGGTTAATTAACAAGGGTTTCCCTATCTGTACACTTGTATTCCTTTTATTTTATTATTAAAACTCTTTATTAAATATTATTATGATTTATGATAGCGATAAAAATTAGTTTAAATGTGCGATTTATTGAAATTTAAAATTTCTCAGCTTTTACATTCCCTATTTATTAATTATTTTATTTTTAATTAATGAAATCGTCACAAAATGAACAGACACAATTCAAATCGCACGCATTATTCGAACATATCACACCCCACACACACAATATCGATCCTTCAAAAGTCAACACCGTCACCAAGAACACGACGGACAGGGCTCCCAATGGCAGCCTCTGATGAAGCTTATAATAAGTGAAAACTGGTTCAGGCTATAAGGTAAAACTTTTATGTTTTTACCCATAAAACAAATTGTGTTCTGAGTCGGTAGTGATTTAATTATATTTAGTTAAAAAATGGACACGTCATGGGCAACGGAATCCAAGAATTTAAATATACCTACATTTTCTAATATAAACACTAAAAGTAAAGTTGGTTTATAGATGTGTTTAGAAAACTTAAACAATTTGCAGAATAATCTGTTTATAAAAGTATTTGACAAATCCTTTACCACATTAATAAAAAAAACTATTAAAAAAATAGTAAAATATTAAAATAGTAATATAATAGTAATATTAAGTTTTAGTTAAATATTTAAAAAAATTTAAAAACTTGCTTTTTGCATAATTGCATACATACATACCCTAGAAATTATTATCATACATTGCATAAGTTTAATTAGTAAACTTATGCAATATTATATTAAATTATTATCATTATTATTATATTATTATTATCATTATATTATTATCATACATTATTATTATTATATTATTATCATACATTGCATAAGTTTAATTAGTAAACTCACGTACCAATTTTTTGTCAATTTTTATTTTATTTTATTTATTTTAATTTTATACCTCTGCACCCCCAATTTCCACCCCTTTTGTGGTATGTTCGCAAAACTGCTATTGGATTTGTCATCTGCGATCCCAAAAAACCCCGCATAGCCGTTTTGCAGATTTTTCAATTTTCACCCCTGCACCCTTAATTTCCACCCTTAATGTACCCCCTACGGGGGGATATTTGCAAAATTACGGTGGAATATTGTATTGTCATCCGACCTTAGTAACTGTGCAAATTTCATCAATAGGTTATGTCAGGAAGTGTGTTAAATGAAGGATGTAAGATCCCAACACAAACAAGATTGTGAGTTAAAGAAAAGCAAGTAATAAAAGGTATGTTATTGAATTATAACAGAGTATAATATAGAGCTTTTCTTATTATAAGTAATGAATTTTTCAAGTATTGCCAAAATAAAGATAAGTTTTAGCAAGATGGAAAACTCTTTTACAGCCCTATTGACAGATGCACAAACAAATGTACAGAAAAAACTATAATATAGGTTAATATTAAAGAGCAAATAATTATTTTACATTATGTTAAATACTAAATATTATCTTTATATATATTCTTAACATTAACTCTAAGTCTAAGAAAATTATGACTTTCAAAATTACAACAGAAGGTTGGAAAGCATATGTGGTACAACATTAATGATAGTCTGGTGTAGTCAAGATATGTCTCTGCTGTTGCCTGTACAGTAACATTCAAACAAAACTGAACAATGGCTCATACATTCTTTAATTGGTTTAAGCAATCTTCTGCTTCACTAAAGAGACTGTACTAGATGCCAATATAGACTACAAGAGATGCCAATGAAATACGTATTCACAAAGTCTTAAAGAGTAGATTTCAAAAGAGAAAGTGTCCTTTGTTTTTAAAAAGCTTGTATATGTGTACCACATTTACAATCAAAATAGAAATCATATTTCTTAAACAACAAAAATGTAGCCTAATGTCTTAAACATACATCAAATAAAATCTATAATTACTGACAGGTTCGCTCCAAGCATCACCATTGATTATTCAGAACGACACCTGTTATGTGGTGTTGCTGTATTCGTTGATGTTTGTAGCACCACATTCCACATTATATTCAAAATTTTGTTGTAATTTTAGTTGTTGAGGCAGTCTGAACTGTTATGGCTTTGTGGACTTTTCTCTTGGATGTGTTGATAATGATGGATATCATTTGATGTGTTCACATGTGGTGTGCCCAGTTACGCTATACTATTGTCAGACTACTGACGTTTAATTGATATGTTCTTTTGTGTGCTTTTGCTTCCTCCTGTTGAAGTGTACAAAATTAGGTCTGAAATCAATGCTCATCTCTTCTTGGAGTGTTTGCTGTAGTTAACCATTGTATAGATTCGGATTCCGGTACACTTATTCTCCTATAAGACTTTCTTAAGTAAATTCTTTGTTAATGTTGTGCATAGTGTCACCCATCAAATACCACCACTTGTACAATGTTTCACATTTGGGGTCCTTAGAAGGGCTGTTGAGTGAGGACACTAGTTGCTACTGTCATGGGAGTGTTCTGTGCGAGCTTTGGTGTTATGTTTGGCGGCTGCTATTGCTGTTAGTTCTGCACACAGTCCTCTTCACTTTGCAGTAAGATGGAGATCCCGCTGCTGTCCCAGTCAATGGGCCTTGCTTTGTCTTCTTTCTCGTCCATTTCATTCTTTCCTTCTTCCTTCTCTGTCTGGCTTACTTCACATCATCTGACAGAAATGATATTCTTTCCAAGCTGTTCTCCTCTTATCCCTCTCAGGTTGGTGTCACTGCGAGCCTATTAGAGGGCTGCCGATTTCTAATTAGCTCATTGTGAGCTTTCCCAGTTCCTGCCAGGTGTTTACAGAGGACATATCAGATGGCTTCCTGCGATTAATCCCTGCTAGTATAGGGAACAGATGTCTATCACTGCTGTCAAAACACCCCTGGGTCTCAAATGCTCTCTGGTCTCTAGCTCACTACTCTTCTCTGGCAGGTTTGAGTCGCTATCAGTGTACCTTGTACGGACGTCCATCCTTCTCCACCAGGTAGACCTCCCCACAAGTGTTGCAGTCACACTGAAGGGGCCTTCCCAGGCTGCCTCCATCCTTTGACTGGACCAGTGTGACTCCTTATGTACACCAGCTGGCCTACTGCTGGATTTCAAAGCTGCTGATACCTGGTCTGGTATTACTGGGCTGACCCTTCTCTCGATTCAATCTGCTGGCCATTCTGTTCTGTGTGTGGCTGGCTCCTGTCCCCCCCCTTTGCTGTAGGTCCCTGCCCAGCAGAGGTTAGCTCAGTGTCATAACAGTGGTGGCTTTCATTTCACACAATTATAAAGTGTGAACATGACTGTTGGCAAGCATTTGTCCCAGTCGCCATGGGTCTCGCAGTCATGGAGCTGGATACACGGCACCTTCTTTATTTTCCTGTTGTGCCACCTGGTTAGGTTTGCCAGTAGTTGACAGTAGTCCACAGTTGTATGTGCAGCTTGTTGCACATCGATTCCACTTGTGGCTCGTGAGCGGCTCCCATTGTCCATTGGAAATGCCTCTGGATACCACCAACAAGGGAATATATCTTCCTCCAGGAAGCAGATAAGAGAGGCATATTCTGCCTTCTGAACTGTTTTTGCTTTCACCCATCATAATATCATGTCCATAAGAATTACAATATACCGGTTGCCAGCTCGGTTAAGCATATATGGGCCCGGGTGACTGTGTTCCAACATCTGCTGGGTCAGTAAGTGTGCTGTTGGTCTGGTTTAGGATTTGGGCTGCCCTTGTGGAGGCCACATACTTGGCAGTCTCGAACGTAGTTGCAGCCATCAATCGTAAAGCCAGTCAAAACAAACCCCTTACCATTGTCCTAAAACATCTTTTCTGCTCACAGCTTCAGAATCATTGTTAAAGTGTCTGACAACCTCCAAGCAGACATTCGGTGGTACGTACAATCCTGGTTCCCTGCAATGTGTATCTTTCCAGACCTGGGCTGGTATGCTTCTGCTGGAACCACTGTAACTGTACGTTTTTTATAGCAATAATAAATCTTATTATATTTATAATAGCTTTACTTCTTTTCTTACCTTCGGGTTAACTTCCAGGATTCTACAGACGAAAACAGTTGCAGAAGGATTATTTGGGTTTAAGTGCGAAATAATAGTAACACAGTTTATGCTATCTAAAACAAATTACTTCTGGTTTATTATACAAATTAATTACTTTGACTCACTTTGATGATAATTAAATTTCTTATTTCTTTTTCTGGTATATTAAAATACTCGTCGAATTAGCAACATATAAAATCAAACATAAAATTAACAAAATGAATAATTCTTACTTAACTATAACAAGCGATTTATATGTTTAATGAACCAGTACTTTTATAATTCCCTTTTCTAAACCCCTTTCATCGAGCTCTTTAAACTTTTATTAGGCAATATGAAAAGATTTTACTTGAGATGCTTAAAATCTTTAACTAATAGTTTGTTCTTGGTACTTAACCAAATCCAGAGAAGTTCTCGTTGATTTCAACACCACCCCGTGTTAACTACCATGTCCTCGAGCACTTCGCACTTTGGTGTTTCACACATTTATACGTTTTTCATATTCCTTATTACGTAGTTGTACAAACGTTATTCAAGAGTTTACTATTGTTGATTATATTTTCTTTGACAACATTTTGTTGGCCGACATAACTCGCTCGCGAGCACTGATTATTTTTTTTTATTAGTTGACCGCGTGGTCAGAGAATTACGAGTTGACTGACGCTTAATCTGCGTTAGGGTGCAATGCTCGGGGGTTCTGAGGCTGGAAAGTTCTAGAAGCTAAGCCAGCGAATTCTGCAACGTTTTGCCGCCTGGTGAAATCCACACGTTGACTTTTGGTTTTCCGTGATTCACGGGGTGGCACGAACTGTATGTAGTTATGTAATATGTCTGGACTATCTGGCTCCAGAGACAAAACACAGACGTGGTGTTTTGTAATAATATTGTAGGTAGTTGGTTAAAATGAGGTACCCCACAGGTGAACACTGACTGCTTTAAACTTATTTTCAATTATTAAAATTTATCCCCGTCCCAGATATGTCCCGTTACACCACCACAGAGTCTCTTCTCTAAGCTCAGCATGCTTTGTAGTTTTATTGCACCCACTGCACTACACGATAGATCCTGATAGCTGCAATTTCTTGCAGTCATGGGGTAGCTGCTGTGCCACTGCAAAGTGGCGGCCCCTCTTTAGGCTGCATCCGAAGTTCTTCTAGAACGTTGATGGTGTCCTCAGGCCCTGTTTCCCTCAAAATGAAGTCTGGCGACTCATTCTCCTTCCCCAGGGAATGTACTACAGTGAACTTGAAGCTGTGTATTAACAGGTTCCAACAAATGTACTTATAATATACATATTTTATACATTATTACATTAGTTTAAGTAAGGAGTAGTTTAACTTATACATTGTTTTCACACATAAGGTTATTGTATACAATTTATAAGTATCCAGTAATGGTGGTTTATCTTATCCCAATCAGTAGTACATGCACCTTTGTTTAACTGTTTGTCTGTGACTTTTCACTTGCCCTGTTGGTCATACACTACCTCCAACCACAACATAAATTTAAATCTCTGCTCAAATATAATCTCTGAAGCTACCGTAACTGGTGAAACAATTGTCAGGAAAATGAAAAGCATCTGTAGAAATATGCCAAGTGTTTTTTTTTAATTATATTCAAGGATTATCCAAATAAATTGAAAAATGTTAAAATTATTAAAGCCATAGGTGTAGGTAAATGATACAAAACTAAATCAAATATTGTACTAATACTAATAAATATTGGTACAAACGTTGCTGCTGCCTAAATCTATATTAAACATTACTCAGAGAACTGAGAAGCATATTCAGTAAATACTTAAACATACATATTTCTATTGTATGTGTATTTTAAGTCTCACACTTAGTTGCCAATACGCTGCTGCAGAATCGAAAATTTGTATTGTGTGTTAAAGTTTAAATTTTACCCATAGTTTGGATAACCACAGTTTTGGTACTGGCACCACTGTGTTAACAACCAAAATGCTTGCAATATTAGCTTTATCTTGAACAGCTAGACAAATACGTTAACTGTCATTTTCACACAACTCGAAATATAAGAAACTCTATGTTTCATAAATATAACATCACAGAAAATATCATGGACTTATACAAAACTTCAAAAAATTTTTAATTTAAATTAACAGGGGTTTATCTGAATCTGTGAAGCCACAAACATTATGTAACTGTTATTTATTAATTTTCCCCCAGGTTCAACTTAACTGATTTGTCAATTAATTTACATAAGATATGTATGTATTTACACAGGGTGTATTTACATATGGTGTGTGCATTATTAGCTCCAGCTGTCGAATGTGGTACACATAACTCAAACTAGGTTAGATTACAGGGCTGCAGGAGTTAACAAAATAATGCATGATGTTAAGTACAACACACTACTTACCACTTATCACACACATTTGAATATGAGCACTGTTTTCAAGAATGCAGAAGTACCTGTCAATTTACAAACAGCTTCATAAGTTATACCAGTTTGACAAGTTCCAAAAACATACCTGAAGTGTTGGTTTCTAGATACACTTTATTTATAAATGAATATGTATTTTAATCAACTAATCTCACTAATTCATTTTACTAATTCATTTCTTTGTGTTCACTTGTACATATCACACCAGCTAACACACACACACACACACACACACACACACACACACACACACACACACACACACACACACACACACACACACACACACACACACACACACACACACACACACACACACACACACACACACACACACACACACACACACACACACACACACACACACACACACACACACACACACACACACACACACACACACACACACACACACGCACGCACGCACGCACGCACTGACGTAATTAAATTCATATAAATCACTTAAAAACGTACCCACATTTTAAATGTAGTTAGTAGAGTCTGCATATTTTAAGAAATGAAAATCTGAAGGTTATAAAATTAAAAGATGTCCTGTTTAGTAAGCAGAACAGATATATCAATACGTTTAACAGTAATGAGGAAAAGTTGTGGAAGCTATAAAAAAAAGAACACACTTGCAAAAATTTCAGTATCAAATTTTGTATTATGA
Organism: Magicicada septendecula; assembly: GCA_034769895.1. Taxonomy (NCBI): domain Eukaryota; kingdom Metazoa; phylum Arthropoda; class Insecta; order Hemiptera; family Cicadidae; genus Magicicada; species Magicicada septendecula. Next base: position 339,524,789 of record CM068375.1, on the reverse strand, counting down.
ATAATGTATTTATTTATTTTACTTTTATTTATTTTATATTAAGAGGAATGTTTATATTGATTGTTAGCTTATTTTCAGATATGCAATTTAATTTGATTTGATCAGTGACACACTGGGGAAATTTCAAAATACAAGGTTTTTACCTGGTTGACAATAAAACAATTCATCGCTCCACTGGCCGTTGTCTCTGCAAATTATTTCTGTATATGGAGGAGGTTGAATTTCAGTATATGATGGTTTACATTCACCTTTGCTCGTGTTCCAGGAAGCATTGGCTCGCTACAGTCAACATCACCTTCTCCATTAAAACATGTTACAGCTACACTTAATGAAACAAGAGGTGAACACATTTCTGAAAAAAAAATGAATGTGAACAATTATGTTAACCTTTAAGAAGGGAAGCAAATTATTCCTGTCAGACTTAATGTATTCTGCAAAATATAACAACATGAATCATATATATTGTTACGGCATCACAGAACAATATACGTGTTTATCGAACATTCCAGAGAGATCCAGAATGTAAGCGTGTGGCGTACATGCTGCTAGACGCATTTTGCGAGAATCTTCTCGACTGTGCAACATCAAGCCCCAAGGAAGATGATCTCCCACCCAAACACCAATTTTGTTGAGTCATGCTGGCTGTGTCATGTACTGATGACATATATGCCATTAGCTGGTGCAAGTCTGTTTGGTTCTCACCAACAAGCCCTTGTGTAATCCCATCTTCAGCAAACTGCATATTCTTCTAGTTCTTACAAATCTGATTGCCTCTTGACCACACCTGCAGTCTTCTTCTTCAGCCAATGACAATTGCTTGATTGAATGGTTGACAGACTCAGTCATTTTAGCCATGCTAAGCTTTATCTTCTCTTGGCCAACCCTCAGGACATTATCTCTTAAGCTCACAATAAAACCGTAGTAATTCATAATGTCCATGCTGAATCTCTTCTTTGACAATGTCTCCAACAAGCTTTTGTTGGCTAAACTCAAGTAGACCCAGGTGTACACATACGTCTACCTTTCCTAGCACCTTGACGGGGCTTCCAGTCACAGTCTGTATTGTACAAGAGCTAATTTGAGGCTGGCAGTTACTGACTAAGTCAGGGCACACAATGGACACTGTTGCACCCATGTCAACTGTAAAAGATGTTGGTTTGCCTACCGCAAATCCATTAACGATCAAATTTTCCACTAGTATTATGTAGTATAGGAACTGTGTGCTGTTCCGGAGCTTTATTTCTCCAATTGGTGCAATCGCACCCTTCTCTCGGTATTTTATTCTTCCAAACTCTGGCTGTAGATGACCACATTTTCCTCAATTGTAACACAATGTGTGCCGCCCCTTGGCAAGACAACACAAAAATCGGGAACTAGTTTAATTATTTACCAGTAAACTAAACCAGCTGCTGTTGTTAGTAAAACTCTTACTAACAAATTACAAAACAAGTATGATATAGGAAACTGACAAGGTTTGCATAAACTTATTCACTCACTAGGTATTAGCTAAAACATCTCTTTATTGCTATTGAAATATTAATGAAACATTATTCCTGATTTTAAAGAAAGTTATTTTAGTAAATAGTGCTTATACTGCTTCAAAGATCTTAATTATATTATTCTTGTTATATATCAAAATTTATTCATATAACTGTTGCTTTTAATACCACGGATCCGGGTCTCAATTTTCTCAAAATTATTAATTTTTCAATATATACATTACGGTTACTATTACTCCTTACAAAATTACAAAATATACAAATCTGATAATTTGTTCATTACATTGCGAAAGTTCTTTGTTACTTCTTATTAAGGGGAAATTTACAAAAGTTGTGGTTTGATATCACCTGAGGTTGTTGTTGTATTCTTGGGACATCTCCAGTCGTCTTCTACGGGTTGAGTACGTTGTTCTTGGTGTATCTACATCGGGTTGATTTTTAGTTTACTTGAAGCTCTCGAAGATAGGTTGTGTACTTGAAGTTCCAAATGTTGTAATTTCACTTTTCTTAGTGCAGATTCTTGTAGTTCACATTTTCTTTATTTTAATTACAGTTATAGTTCTCACTTTGCAGTACTACAGTCTAGTAGTTAACTATGTTACACTTACATTTGATTTTGTTTTTAAGAGATGTGTTGGCTACCTTTTTCTATTTTATTTATATATTTTCTCACAAACTCTAGACGCTACATTATTCACAATAACAAGATTTCACGCTGGATATACTTCTAGAGAACATACACATACGTATATGTGTACAACACCAAAACTCACGTCTACTCATTGCGACGTTCTACGGCCGAATGCGCGTACGGTTTAGGGGAGAGGGCTCAGTCAGCTAGTGCGTATTTACGCGCTAAGAAAATAGTTCGTACTTTTTCTATTATTATTTATTCATTAATTAGAAGATAAATACTTTATGATTATTTTAATATGACTTAGGGATTTCTTTATTTCTCTAGTCGCATTTTTAATTATTTAAGTAATTATTATTATTATTCACTACTTAATACTTTTCTTGGCGTGTTGGTACTGGAAGGTTTCAAGTTGATTCAGGAATCTGGGTATAGGTAAGGGTGTATGATACTCTTACTTATTAAAATAAAAAAATTTTAATCTGTGCGATTTTTAATACATTTAAAATCGTCACATCCTCCTGCACTTAACTATGAAAAACGGGGGGGTGTAATAATATAATTCTAATAAACAATTATATTTCATACTGAAATTTCTCTCTCTCAGCTTATTTCTATTCATCAATCGATTATCTTATACTTATGTCACATCTAAATTCTACTACATCTACTATATAAAATACACAAAACGTAAATCTACCTTATTTTAATTCTTATATCTACTACCGGTTTTTTCTTGAATTTCTCACTCGTTTTACGGAGTTATACTCATGAGTATTTTACTAATAATAATACCGTATTGTAAGAACAATAGAATTACTTTTAGTTTACAGCGCTAAAGATTATTTTTCTTTCTTTCTTTCTCTTCATCTTCATTATACTTGTCATCAGATTTCTCATGTATAATACCATTCTCGCAGGACATTAGCTAAGGTTGATCAGGCCTCGCTTGTATTCGTACGAGGGGGTTTTGAGTTTATAGTTACCTATAGTATAGGATGTTACACAATCTTATCCTATTTCGGCATAAGTCTATACAACATATTTTATTCTTAATACTTAGATAGTATTCTAGGTTTTCTATCTTTCTCGTAGTCTTCCTTCTGTATCTTGACACGAAAAACATTTTTTTATTTGAGACAAATGACTTCTGCGAACGTAATTTTCTGTATTGGGTTCATACAGAGCTACAGTAACGGAGGTGATGAACTTACGAATTTGGTAGGGGCCACACCATCGATAAGATAGTTTCGAAGTGATCTTATCAACTGCTTTACTCATAGGATGAGTTTTATACATGACTAAATCACCTATTTTATACTTTATTAGCTTATTATTATTCTCATGATACTTCCTTGATTTCTGTAAATTAGCTCTCAGATTTGCACGAGCTTCGTTCCATATTTTTCGCATGTTATTCCCATTCACGTCGCGGGGTAATAACTCATTGATTTTCCACTTTGTGGTTAAAGGATGGTTAGGTTTGTACTTGTACAGTAAATCAAATGGTGTTGATTTATGACCTTCGTGATACGCTGAATTGAATGCAAATTGTATCCACGAAATATTTTGATCCCAGGTTGTCTGGTCTTTAGCATGATAAGATATTAATGCTGATTTTAAGTTACGCAAGTATCTTTCTGCTATATTTCCTTGCGGTCTGTACTCGGTCACGGTAATATGATTTATACCTAATTTAAAACACATGTCATTAAATTCTTTCGATTTAAACTGGGGTCCATTGTCAGATATTAAGCTTAAAGGAGTGCCATAGTCTTTAAATAGTTGTTCTTGTAGAATTTTAATTGTCGTAGATGCTAATGCACGACCCATAGGATACATCCACACGAATTTAGTGAATGAGTCTACACAAATTAACAGCATAGTATTTCCGGATTTAGAGCGGGGATAAGGTCCAGAATAGTCGATGTATATTTTCGAGAAGGGAGTGGTAGGTATTTCGGAGATTAATTTTCCGACTTGACTGGTTCTTGCTGGTTTGCTCAGCGCACAAATTTCGCATTCTTTCACGAACTTTTTTATTTCACTATTCATGTTTTCCCAGTGGTATTCCTTGCGAATACGATGTATCGTTTTCCTAATTCCCATATGAGCTCCAATTGTAGATGAATGATAGTACTCCATTAACATGGGTTTGATTATTTCCGGGGCGATTATTCTTAGTAATTTTCCGTTTGCCTTCTTAAAACAAAGTACTCTTTTACTCAAGATATATTTATCAGATTTATTTCCTTTTTCTATTTGTTCGATTATTTTGCACAATTTCGGATCTTGTTGTTGGTGATATGCTATATCCTTAAATGCAAGGGGAAAGTTAGTAATTAGTGTATTAACGATAGTGGTTTCAATCTTGTCTTCTCCAGATCTTGTATTGGGTAGTTGGAACATGCGGGATAGAGTATCGGCCACTACATTTTGAGTTCCACGAATATGTTGCACTTTGAACTTGTAGCAATTTAATCTTAACACCCATTGTCCGATACGACCTAATTGCTTTGGGTGATTTAATAACCATGATAAAGCTTGATTATCGGTTTCTAGTAGAAATTCTTTGTGTTCCAAAAATGGTTTGAATTTATCAAAAGCAAACACTACGGCTAAACATTCAAGTTCATAGGCTGAGAACTTCCTTTCTTGCTCGGTCAGTGTCCGGGATGCATAACTGATCGGGAGTCTAGTATTATTTATTTCCTGGTATATTACGGCTCCTAATGCTACACTTGAACTATCGGTCTGTATGATAAATGGTTTACTGAAATCCACTAACTGCAATACAGGAGGGGATATAATACTTTCTTTAAGTGTTTCAAACGCTTCTTGATGTTGAGTAGTCCACTCGAATTTCGTTCCTTTCTTTCTTAAGGCATTCAATGGGGCTGCTATATCTGCTAAGTGGGGTATATACTTATGAAAATAATTGATCATACCTAAAAATCTAGCTATACCTTTGACTTCTCTGGGAGGTAAAAATTCTCGGATTGCGCGTGTACGTTCGGGATCGATGGTAACCTTACCTTCGGCTGATACTATGTGACCTAAAAATGAGAATTGTTTCACTGCGAAATTAACTTTACTAGGGTTTACGGTCAGTCCGGCTTTCTTTAACCGGGATAATACTTCACGCAAGTGATCAATATGTTGATCCATTGACTCACTATATACTACTATATCGTCGAGATAATGATATACAAATTTAAATTTAACATCATGGAAAATTTTTTCTAACAGTCGACTGCATACTGAACTTCCTTGTGATATACCGAATGGTACTCTCGTAAATTGATATAGATTAAATGGGACAGCAAAAGCAGTTAAATGTTTTGATTCCTCAGCTAGTGGAATTTGATGGAATGCTTGGTTAAGATCCATTATGGTGAAGATTTTCGCTTTTGTAAAATAGTGAAACGCACTGTGTATGTCTGGCAGTGGTATCGATTCAAATTCTATACTCTTATTTAGTTGTCTATAATCCACGACTAGTCTATGTTTGTCAGTTCCTTTTGGTACTAGGAATGCAGGCGATGAATATGGAGACGTTGATGGTTCAATGACGTGCTGATCGAGGAGTTTATTAATGTGGTTTCTCATGATTTCCATCTTGAGCGGAGATAGTTTGTATGGGTGGAGTCGTATTACTTTGTTGTCACTAAGATTTATTTTATATTCAATTAAATGAGTTAATCCTAACTTGGGGGCGAGTACAGCAGAAAAATCTTTTATTAACTTTTGGATTCTTAGTCTCTCATTTCCTTTTAAATGACTTAGACTCGATTCATTAGGCTCTGAATGAATATTTGCGGTTTCACTAACAGTGTCGTTACTTAATTCGGAGTCGAACTGATATTTTTGAGTACGATCAAATCTGAAAAAATATTGTTTTGCATATATATCAAGGATTAAAGCAGTTTTTCTTATAAAATCCGCGCCTAATATTAAGTTCTGTCCTAACTCTTCAGCTACTAGTAGGGGAATGTACCAAGTAAAATTCTGAATTTTTAATTTCACCGTAATACTGTGAGATATCTTTAGGTTTTGTTTATTTGCGGTGGTACACTTTATGTTCACCATTTGGCTAATCAGTTTATGATTAGCTAATAAGGTGGCTAACTGTTTACTAATTATACTACGGGTAGATCCTGAATCAATTAAACCAAGGGTTTTCGTTGCTCCAAGGTCTATCTGTACATAGGGTAGTTGGCATATACTTGTTTTACATGCACCAATAGAGTTGCACTTCTCGATAAATTTTGTTAAATAAGGATCTCTGCGTTTATTTTTACTCATCTTTATTTGACGCTTAGTATTGTTGTTACCTTTCCTTCTGATGCTTCGGAAGACGTAGGATTTTCGGTCTTCCAGCTTCACATGTTTTTTGATTGGTCGGTTTTCTGTTTATAGCGCTTTTGTTTACATAACTTGCTAATATGTCCGGCCTTTCCACAGTTATAACATCTTCTTTCCTCACTTACTTCGCTCGTAGGTTGTCGGGGTTTTGGTTTAGAGTATGAAACATGGGGATAGTTTTGGGTTTTATGTGTACTTACGAATCGTTTATCGCGGTAGTTTCGGGTATCATTTCCAATAGGTCTAGTTTGGAATGAATTTCTTTGTTGACTCTGGGACATAGAAACACTTCTATTCTGGTCAGAATACCAGACGTTGGACGAATGTATACAACATAGTTCTAGTTCCGTAAAAGTTGTAGGTGGCTTCACGAGTGCTAGTCGAGATCGCTCCTCGGGGGATAGTCTTACTATGATATTGTCTACTAACTGTTGTTCGCTCCATTTAACTTGTAACAATAAAGCAGATTCTCTTACTTCAGAAATATAATGAGCTAGTCTCTCGTATGTACCTTGTGCACGAAGTACTAAGTTTCGCTTCAATTCTTCGTAGATACCGGTGGGAATGAAATGTCTTATTAGTGTGGTATGAAGTTCTTCTACCGATTGATTATACCTTAGGGATTCTAACACTCTATCTTTTAATGGAGATCTACACTTAGGTAAAATAACTTGCAAAATCTGGTTATCTCTTAGTTGTTGCAGTTCCTTTAATTCTAAGATATGTTTGATAAAATTAAGGAGCTTTGTAATATTCAGCCCATCAGTGATTTGTATATTGGACAAAATACTTTCTACAGGGTGGGTTATTTTTCCATAGAGCTCGGGAGTTAAATTTATTTGACTCATCATTCTAGGATTTTCCGCAGGTTGATTAGTCCGCGAATGAGAAGGTAATTCGTAGGTATGGGTCATATTTTCTAGTTCATTAGGGAGTGAAGTAACGTTTACTGCTTGAATATTTACTTGACTACCACTTAACCGTTCCTTGAATGGATCTATATTGGATTCCTGCAGAATCTGAATTTTTGCAGTACCGTTTGGTTGTTCTTGAGTCGGCGATTGGGTAGGTGAAATATTTAATTTCGTCATTGCTTCTTCGATTTCGTCTAATCTAAACAATTCGGATCGTCTACGTAATTCGCGTATTATCTCAGGTAATTGTTTTAATGCTTCCTCGGCGAATTTCTTTACATCAGGAGGGATATCTTTATCACCGGGCCAGGTCAACAGATTGGTGATATGACGGTATAGATGCTCAATTCTTTGGGTGGTGCGTAATATTACTGCGGGGGATTTTTCATCACGCAGGGTTTGTGCGTACGAAGTTAGTTCTGTATACTTACGATAACACGTTTCTTTTTCGCTATTGAAATCTAAAACACTCAAACGACTTAATAATGAAGGTTTGTCCGGTGTATTTTCGCGTAACGTCTTGCGAAGTCCCGCGACAGTTACATTAGAGTAGGGGAGACCACGCCATAATGCTTCATAGGTTAATTCGTCTTTCAACAAGAAATCGGGGTTAAATTGAGTCATTTTTTATAATAACCACTTTAAACACACGACGTATCACGAACGACAAATCTTATGTCACTTACTTTACTTCGTTTTCTCAATGTTTAAAAATAGATAACATTAATTCATTTAAACACATACACATATATCTTATTGCATATTAAGCTTTGGGATGTAATCTTATCTTAATTAATCAACATAACTTATTTCACAACAATTAAATTCTCAGTATTGACATATATAATTAATTAAAACAAAACGATAATACTATTTTAGTAGAGAGAAATTTCATATACGGAAGGTTCATTGATTTAACAAACAGCACAAAGAATCAGCTGTTTTGGGGTGTCATCTAGTTGCATAGGGTAGTAATTCAGAACAATACAAAAACAGGAAAGAGCTTGTCTAACGTGGCTTTGTTTGCTTTAGGGAGGAGGGGTTATGAATGAGATGGGTTCTTACAAAGGGGAGAGTTTACATTCCTCAACACATATTTAACATGAACCAACTGGCTTGGAATTGACTTGTTTGGAATGGTTTCCCTACCAGCTATTACTTGCTTAACACGGCAAACTCGCGATACTAATATTATTATTATATAATTAAAATTTTACTCATTTATTATTTTTTTTTTTTTTCTGAGTGAATAAATTTATGTTTGTCCTTTTTTATCGTTAACGACTTATAAACTTACACAACAACAATTACATAATTATGTTGCAATTTTCTGTACGTGACACTCTGTAAACAATATTTTGTTTTACCAAGTAAATTACACAATTTTAAATTCAAAAGCAGAGTGGCGCAATTTTGTGCCGCCCCTTGGCAAGACAACACAAAAATCGGGAACTAGTTTAATTATTTACCAGTAAACTAAACCAGCTGCTGTTGTTAGTAAAACTCTTACTAACAAATTACAAAACAAGTATGATATAGGAAACTGACAAGGTTTGCATAAACTTATTCACTCACTAGGTATTAGCTAAAACATCTCTTTATTGCTATTGAAATATTAATGAAACATTATTCCTGATTTTAAAGAAAGTTATTTTAGTAAATAGTGCTTATACTGCTTCAAAGATCTTAATTATATTATTCTTGTTATATATCAAAATTTATTCATATAACTGTTGCTTTTAATACCACGGATCCGGGTCTCAATTTTCTCAAAATTATTAATTTTTCAATATATACATTACGGTTACTATTACTCCTTACAAAATTACAAAATATACAAATCTGATAATTTGTTCATTACATTGCGAAAGTTCTTTGTTACTTCTTATTAAGGGGAAATTTACAAAAGTTGTGGTTTGATATCACCTGAGGTTGTTGTTGTATTCTTGGGACATCTCCAGTCGTCTTCTACGGGTTGAGTACGTTGTTCTTGGTGTATCTACATCGGGTTGATTTTTAGTTTACTTGAAGCTCTCGAAGATAGGTTGTGTACTTGAAGTTCCAAATGTTGTAATTTCACTTTTCTTAGTGCAGATTCTTGTAGTTCACATTTTCTTTATTTTAATTACAGTTATAGTTCTCACTTTGCAGTACTACAGTCTAGTAGTTAACTATGTTACACTTACATTTGATTTTGTTTTTAAGAGATGTGTTGGCTACCTTTTTCTATTTTATTTATATATTTTCTCACAAACTCTAGACGCTACATTATTCACAATAACAAGATTTCACGCTGGATATACTTCTAGAGAACATACACATACGTATATGTGTACAACACCAAAACTCACGTCTACTCATTGCGACGTTCTACGGCCGAATGCGCGTACGGTTTAGGGGAGAGGGCTCAGTCAGCTAGTGCGTATTTACGCGCTAAGAAAATAGTTCGTACTTTTTCTATTATTATTTATTCATTAATTAGAAGATAAATACTTTATGTTTATTTTAATATGACTTAGGGATTTCTTTATTTCTCTAGTCGCATTTTTAATTATTTAAGTAATTATTATTATTATTCACTACTTAATACTTTTCTTGGCGTGTTGGTACTGGAAGGTTTCAAGTTGATTCAGGAATCTGGGTATAGGTAAGGGTGTATGATACTCTTACTTATTAAAATAAAAAAATTTTAATCTGTGCGATTTTTAATACATTTAAAATCGTCACAAATGGTCTTCTTTTAGTACGTAGGCTTTCACGGCCGGTGTCATTATAATTAATTAAAACTTCCGGGCTGAAAGGCCGTGGTCGAATGCTTGATATAATATCGCTAGACGTTTCAGCCACGCCACTGGTGGCCATCTTCAGTAGCAAAGAATGTTCGTAATAGATGGTATGCCGAACAATTCGCCCAGTGAAATGGGACAAGCAACAGTGAGAGACGGCAACGCTGTTTCTATTTATAACTTTTTGGCCGCTTTAGGTGTATAATGGGAACCAATCAGAAGCCAGCTCATCATTCTCCACTCTGATTGGCCATGGAAAATAAACAATGCCAGACACTATTTAAGGAGATGCTTTCACCCCAGCGGTTCATAGTGACAGATGCATTCTTATGAATATGGATGGACTCCAGATGCAGGCAAGTGAAGTAACCCCGGACAGAAGACAACACCCGGGCTTCTTCAAACATTACCTGGTGATCGTCGTGGGAAAGAGCGTGTTCAGCAACTGCGGACTTCTCCGCCTGGGCCACCGGTGGTGTGGCCGAAACGTCTAGCGATATTACATTAAGCATTCGACCACGGCCTTTCAGCCCGGAAGTTTTAATTAATTATAACAATGGTCTTCTGTCTCTTTCCCATCATTCAAATCATTATGGGGCTCTTAAACCTTTGAATCGTTTGTCTGGTAACATTGTTTTTCTAGCCCCATTGTAATGGCAATGTGATACTGGGATCTTCTGACTAGATTGTGATGACATAAACCCATTAATATAGTTGGATGCTAACTTGGCAGCTTCAAACTTGAGGGCATGAACGAGAGCTTCTGTGCTACTTCGGTGTCTTGCCATTTGTAACACTTGCTGAAGTTCACAATCTCCAACACCATCAATAAATGTCTGCATCACAAACCTCATTCGAAAATCTTCTGGTGTTTCAGTATAGGCCAGTCTAACCAGTCTGTCCTTGCTTCAAACTCTTGAATGCTCTCCCTGGAATTTCGTTGCCTTGTTCTCAACTGAGCATAGTACACATTGCACAAATATTTATCACCATACCGTAATTCTAGAGCTTTCATCATAGAAGTTCTGGCTGTCAGGTGGCACTTTCTGTAGTAGCTCTGCAGCAAGTCCTTTTAAAGTGAGGACGAGTGAAATTGCTTTCTCTTTCTCCATCCAGTTGTTTGTGCACGCAGCTGCTTCAAATTGTCGAAGATACATCATCCAGTAAGTGCTTCCATCAAAGATTGAAGCTTTTACATGAACTGCCCCAACCACAGACAAACAGACTTTCTCTATTTTCTTATTTTCTGTCTTTACCACTGGTACAGTCTGTTCAGAAATTTGTTTTGAAATGCTTGGCTGTATTTTTATTAACTGCTTTAATTCACTCTTAATTTGCTCATTCGTAGCAAGTATAATAACTAACAAATATAATTGTTTGCAATTGACTCTTTTATAGTTGTTATTGTCTCCTGTACTTCAGATATTTTATGTGACTGCTTTATTCTAAAACAGATAATTTTGTAGACATTGATTCTTCTATGTCAGATATTCTAGTAATTTGGTTATTAAGCTCACCTCATAAATCACCATGTAGAAGACCCAACTCTCCAGTGGTATGTTGTAGCATCTGCTTTTGTTCCTGTATCAGTGCTTTGATGTCACTTGTTTCATGCATACGTTCCTCTGCTTGTCTTCTTCAGATTCTAAACTTAGTGTTTTATGTCTTTCTTCTGTTTCCAGCATTAATGCTTTCTGCCGTTCTTGTGTTTCCAGTAAGAGTGTTTTCTGTCTCTCTTCCGTTTTCTCATCCTGTTTTTTTTCTGCTTCTTCTGCCTCTTGTCAGTGTCTTTTCTCTGCTTCTTCTGCCTCTTGTCATCGTCGTTCCTCTGTCTGCAACTGCAGAGCCTGGAAATTTTCCATCATCTGACTGGCATCCATATTTGCAGATCAATTACAAATTACTCTAGTCTTGTACAAAGTGTTCTCTGTTTCCTGTTAAAGGTTCTGTCACACTTCTGACCCACTGATATGACTGTCTCAATGATCATTCTAAGATACAGTGGAAACAAAATACAGACATCAAGGAAGTCACTAATAACCAGCTTTAATGGGTCACAAATAACAATTTGAAATCAACAAGATACTCCATACAGAATTCTAGTTAAATCTGTCCACACACAATAACAATGTCAACGATTAGAGTTCCACAATTATTATAACACAATAATAACTTTTCACTAATCCTTAACGACTCGATCCACACTAAAGAAATCGCCCACAGTTACTGACTGTTAAAGCCAGGCGCTGTTGATTATATAGGTAGCGCAAGTGTTCCTGAATAACTTTCCATCCAGATTAATTAGTGTATTTCAAGTGCTCTCCAGAACAGTCTGGAAGGTACTATAGTGCTGCCTTGACTGAGACACTACACATGTTCAGCTAGTGGAGAAATGGGTAGGACACTCTTGACTCTTCAAGAGTGTTCCATAATAATTTCTGTACATTTTTTATTCAACATCATTTGTTTTCAGGTATTGAATTGTATTCTTATAAGTGGTTATAACAAACTCTTTTGTTTTATTTTTGTTCTGTTACATTCGTTGGTTTCACCATGATTATCGACTGTACTCAATTACTGATTATTTTAGTAACTCAATTTTGAAAACATATCAAGCAAATAAAGAAATTCTCAAATTATTAATTAAAATGAAGAAAAATTTAAACATTTACAAATACCAAAGGCAATAATACTTTCATTAACATATACAGATAATCATTAGTGGTGCAATCTTATATTTTTGGTTTTATTCAACAAATCAACACCATACCTAAATCATAATTGCTCTTCTATCTACACTTAATTAGTTTTTACAATTATTATAGGAACATTAATGCAAAATCTGTCTGTCTGTCTGTCTCTCTCTCTCTCTCTCTCTCCCTCTGTCATTCACACATGCTAACAGCCCGCTAAATCACGTTTATTCAATTTTTTTCTACCCACAGTCAATATTATTTTAGTTTTAAGCACCTGCCTGCACACACTACCTATTACCTCATCATCATTACAGTTTTGATCCTTCTGTGGCCTGTATTTCTTTGTTTCACCACTCTTATGTACGTTTCATTGTTACGAACACATTTTGTTTAATTCATTGTTTCAAATTCCATTTAATATAATTATTTAATACAAATTTGTCTGATGAAACTGTGGCCATGGCACTTGAGATGCAATTGTTGTTTGCAAATGTATGTGCCATTCACTATTGTAATGGTTCACAATGTAGTCCTACATGATCACTTTCCATGGGCCTGGTCACTACCCTTGAGCCCTACATGATCACTGCTATCTTGAGTTGTTGGTGCTCAAATAGCAGCTGCCTATATATAATTAATGCTCTTACAAATATATTTCTACACAGCTACTGTTGACAGTAACTAATGTTTTGGCAATTGCTATGACACTGGGCTGTGTGGTTAGATATCCGAGTTCCAAGCTACCTTCTAGAGCTCTTGCTTCATAGCCCTGCCCAACTACAGAATTTGCTCTTTAGCAGGCATACAATGGCTTGTTTGTGTTAGCCTACATTAAATCAGTATTTATTGAATTCGTTTCCACACATCACCTAGACATACACAGTACTGGCCTAGACTATGAGGACATCTATAAGAGAATGGTCTGGATTCTGCCCCATACATACATAAGTGCATAAAACTTGTGTGTAAGATGTCTCATGATGTCATAGACTGGGCCCACTTCTCAACAAGTGAGAAGAGATTCGATGGGGCCTTTGGCCACTACCCAAGGACCCCTGTTAAGGACACTTTGCAGCTTGTTTTTGTGCACTTCGGCCAGGTTTTCCCAGACATATCTAATGACTGACAGCAGATGTGCATGGATGATCATTTTGCCCAACGTTTGTGTCATAGCCGAACTAAGGTCACTTTTCAGCTTTCAAAGAAAATTGAAGATGGCCCAGTCAACATGACGAATGGCAGTACATACTGCCATACCATCCGCAAAAATGGGCGGTCTCCAAGCTCTCTCGGTACGTTGGCATAGCTGGAGAACAGGAGTGGTCTTAGAACACTTCCTTGAGGGACATCAGTAGTGATTCTTTTCTTGGAATAGACAGAATCACCTATTCTCACACAGAAAGTCCTCTCTGTCAGAAAGCTAGTGATCAAATAAAGGTAGCAGTCTGGGAGCTGTGTTTCACAGAGTTTGTATAAATTCCCATCATGGCTTTTTCCACATCTAGGAAACAGCCTACAGCCTGCTCTTACCTACAAGTCTCATATGCTGATGAGTGGTAGTCCCACACTGATACCAAACTGTTCTGGGACCAGAACATCAAGTTTGGTAGATGATCTTGTACACAACATTGTACAAGTTGCTCAAGCACCTTTGACAATGCTGATAAAAGACTGAAGGTTGTCAGCACGGGAAGCATCCTTTCCCTGCTTTGGTAACACTATGATGGTAGCCTTTAACTATTTCTTGGAAAATAGGTCAGTTTTAGACATGTGTTAAAACCCAACCAAGAACTGGCTCTAGAAGAAGACTACAACGGTGTTTTAAATACTGTTCTGGTCTGAAGCCTTTCAATTCAAGGCTCTAGATCAGCAAGAGATGGGTTTGGGTAAGGGACAGGAAGTCTTCCACATCATCCTTGATATATTCATCGAGGTCCCATTTCATGGGAGGGTTACAAGCAAACTGTCAACAGAAACATAGGCCATCTCCTCCAGGTGACTCAGGGATAGTCTGAAAGTTCCAATGATGGCAGAGAGAGGAGGTCATAACCTCTGTTCTGTCAACATGCTAGGAATTACGTACGGGTAACTTTGCGAGTCAACATCCCCCTCTTGGGCTAAAGCAAGTTTCTAAAGCTACATTAAAATCCCTTAAACTGCCACACAGCCTTCTGGTAAACTGATTGTATGATGGTCAGATCGCAATTCCGCTGCCAGCATTTCTAGAACTAGTTCCTCTTGTGAGAGAGAAGTAGTTTGGTGTGAAACTAGCTCGCAGTGAAGAAACATTACTACTGAGGTGACTGTCTTGTCGAATGTGGCAATTGCCACATTGACTTGGCAGACAGTTTTGAATGGGCCAGCTGGCACCTAGCAGTGACTGAGCACTGGGCCATAGTGTGCCCAGTTGATGACCATCCTCTTGTCTGATGTGATACCATGCTGGGTAGCAGCGACATTGACCAAGATGGGGTTGTGCTGGGATGCCAGCTCCATGAGCAAGAAAACCTCAATTTGACAAGCAATGTCCTGGGTCATCATAATATCCACAACGTCAGGAGTCATGTTAGGGATAGACTGTGAAGGAACGGAATTCGGGTTGCCACTCACACTTGATAGACGGCATGTGAGAGCCGTATTATTATCCCAATTAATGATGGTAAAAAAAAAAAAAAACTACTCACCAGAAGATGAAAATACAAACCCCCTGAGTACAGGTTAGGTCGGGGTCAGGTGACAAATAAAAATCACTTAAAATAGCATTATTGGTTGTATACTCCATAAATGACAATAAGCACTCATTACATCCTGAGAATTTACATTACAAAACTCAGTTTCATACTTCAATTTCGATATAAAATTCTCTACTTTATTTAATCCACAAACCAAAACAAAATACAACAAAGCAAAAATCTCGATCTCTAAACCTCAGAGCTTCACCAACACTTTATTATTGTCATTACTACTGTGCTATAACTTACAATTTCCTTTAGAAACTTACAAAAATTTCCATTATAACTCACAAAATTTTAAAAATATTTTCTAAAACCAAGAGTGCTTGAAAAGTGTATAAAAACATCTTTCTTTGTTTCATTATTGTGATAAACATGATAAACAAACAATGTAAAATTTCAATTTAAATACAACCCAGTCTGAATTTGCTCTTCATTCCATCACACACACACACACACACACACACACACACACACACACACACACACACACACACACACACACACACACACACACACACACACACACACACACACACACACACACACACACACACACACACACACACACACACACACACACACACACACACACACACACACACACACACACACACACACACACAATTATAATTGGCTATTATTTATTCCTAACAGAGTACACCATGTAAGTTTCTTGGTCATACCTGGTCAGGTGAATTTCACAATAAACATTTTACATACGATCAAAGCGACACCATCCCACGTAGAGGCCCTCTCAATATTTGGTTCAAAAATTAACAAGCACTTTCACCTATTAGGTGAATTACACCGCCCTATTCATGTTAATCCTATTTGCCTATATCGCTGCCATCCAACAATAAAACATCTTAATTTTTCCTTCGGCATGCGGTTCCACAACCGCAACTGAACTTTTCATTCACTTATTAATCTACACACTTCCGAACTTTTTACGCTGCATTTCTGCTATGGAAACTTGCACTCACAAATGTTGCTTCTTAATGCATCATGGGATTGAGAGAGAGAGAGAGAGAGAGAGAGAGAGAGAGAGAGAGAGAGAGAGAGAGAGAGAGAGAGAGAGAAAGACGTTGAACCAACAACTTGTCACAGCTTCCTTGTCCGTATTTGTTTGGATTATCACTGATTGTATATTTGCATTACAATTATTTTAATATCTTTATAGTTTACAATTTAGCATCTTTAAAATTAGTTATAAACATGTTACATAATTTTAACAGTCTTATCGAGAAGCATATATTTGCTCATTACATATGCTGGGTAAGTCGCCCTTGCATCTAGCGCAAATATTTGAACTGAACATGGCGGGTACTTTTTACCTTTACAAGACAGAAAGAACATTAACTGTGCTGCACCAACCACTGTCTTCCAGTGAAAATCCATGTACATGCACAAGTGCTTCCCCTACCGGGCAAAATTATCCTACGGTGAGCATGAAATTGACCTTGTCAAGGTCACTGACAAGAAGTTCACAATTGTGGAGCTTGCAGACTGCGACCATGAGGATGCCACTAGCTTCAAGTATCTGAATAGCATTCGCCTCTAGGTTGATACACGGCAGCAAGATGACACGATTGTGACCAATGTCCTCATTGTGACTGCCCTGCCACCCCCTTGTTGGCCGACTCTGTTGTCACACAACAAGTAATTGGGCAACTCATACTGAGTAACTAGGGTCAAGTCCTAACTTTTACTATTGGACTTTTATTTGACTAAATAAAATGAAATACATTTAAAACTAACATACCAAAATTTGGAAACAAATTATTACTCTTCCGTGTTTGATCATTAATAAATAGAAGATTTATCTAAAAATATTTGTAAAATAATCATATGATGTGTAGTCTACTTTACATGTGAAGTTTGGAACCAAAATTATAAAGGAAAATATTACTATCTCTTTGTGTAAGAAAAAAATGTGTTAGTTCTACCAAAAGATAAGTTTAACATTAATGAGAAAAAATTGTGACAGCTATTGCATCTGTAAGTAATAAAAGTAATTGACTGTTTAAACAGATATTATAATAAAAGTAACTAGATTTTTGTAGTTTGGTAGATAACAGTGTTGGTGGCTTTGATTGTACAAATAAACGAAAGCCCGTAACAAAATATAAAAAATGACTTGACTTGACTCACAGGTTGAGGAGTCATATTGAAACTGAAAAATTACAACAATGTTGAGTGTGATGCATACATCAATTGTGTGCATGTCTATGAACTCAGAAAGTGTTTGCAAAAATATCGGGCAGTAATAAAATTTTATATTTTAAATGTATGTATTTTTTGTTTTTAACTATTTTTTATTTTATATCAGATAGGGATGTTTATATTGACTGTTAGTTTATTTTTAGGTATGTTTACTTACATAAATGTTCAAGTTATTAATCCATGCAATTTCATTTGTTTTGATCAGTGACACATTGGAGAAATTTCAAAACACAAGGTTTTTACCTGGTTGACAATGAAACAGTTCATCACTCCACTGGCCATTGTCTCTGGAAAATATTTCTGTGTACTGTGGAGACCAATTTGGCATGTAGAATGGTTTACATTCACCTTTTCCTTGTGTTCCAGGACGCATTGGCTTGCTACAATCAATATCGCCTTCTCCATTAAAACATCTTACAACTACACTTAATGACACCAGCGGCGAACACATTTCTGGAAAAAAGCAAAGAATGTGCAAAATTTTGTTAAACTTAAGAAGGAATGTAAAAGATTCCTGTTAGACTTATGTGTATACGAAATTTAGTCTGACCTCACCCAAATAGAATTTTTGGTTCTGTACATATTTTTACGACGGTCTAGTGATCATCATATGGTACAGTGGAAAACAAAATACAAGACACCAATTATGTCACTAATCACCAGCTTTAATTATCACAATTAAACAGTTTGTAATCAATAAGATAGTCTCTTACAACAAATCAACAAAAATTGTTCACACGCAATAAAAATGTCAATTAATATAAAACACAATTTTATTACAATTGTCCCGCACAATTATAAATCACATAACACTTCGCTACAATACTTCGACCTGCACTGTGTAAATCGCCCAACAATAACTGAACTAAGAGTAGCTGAGTCCTTATATTTATACCCCGCTGTAATTCCAGCATATTCCATACTACGCATCAGCGCTACACAAGAGCATAATTGATTGCAGCCTTGACCCAGTGCGCGCGGCAGGCGAAGTCTAGAAGCGTATCACTAATGTATGTTGCGATCGTGCATCCACTCAACATTACAGCTGGATCCCACTGAAACGTCCGAGAAACACGAAGAATGTTCTATAATGGTGTAACACTTTGTACACATTACATAACACTGCCCCCTCCTTAAGTCTGTTCATCCCGAACTGGGAACCCATCTCTGAAGTAATACTTAGCCAGGCGATCTAGGCGGACGACCTTGCACTTTTGCTGTCCTTCCTGTTGAATCTGATAGACAACATTATTGCTTTTTTTTTTTTACAGTGTAAGGTCCTCCACAGTTAGTCTGGAATTTAGGTGAGCAACCACAACGGAGCCTTGGGTTGTATAACCAAACCTGATCTTCTTCTTGGAAACCCACACTATTGCTGCGAATCTCATACCAAGTTTTAATTTTACACTGGCAATCTTCAACCGTCCTCTTATTAAGCGATTCATGTCTCACAGTTGATTTTCTAATTGCGAGGAATAGTTCTGTGGCTCTTGTGACTGAGTCTCAGGTGATCCGAACATCAAGTCCCCAGGAAGACAAATCTCCCACCCAAATACCAATTATGCTGGAGTCATGCCGGTTGTGTCATGTACTGATGACCTAAACGCCATGAGGAATAGTGGTATACGTTAGTCCCAGTCTGTTTGGTTCTCATCAACAACTTTCAGAAGATGCTGCTCAAGTGTCCTATTGAATCTCTCAACCATCCCGTCCGACTGAGGATGCAGAGGCGTTGTCCTGGTCTTTTGAATTCCGAGTAGATGGCATAATCCTTTGAACATTACTGATTTGAAGTTTCTCCCTTGATCCATATGGATTTCCATAGGGGGTCCATAATGGCAACTGAAGTTGTGACTAACTCCTTTGCCACAGTGATAACCTCTTGATTTGGAATTGCCTAGACCTCCACCCACTTAGTAAAGTAGTCACCTACAACCATGATGTACCAATTTCCATTGTCAGTAACTGGGAATGGTCCAGCAATGTCTATGCCAATTCTCTCAAAAGGCAGTCCAACATTATACTGTCTCATTTTTCCCTTGCTTATGGTTTGTGGACCCTTGCTTGCAGCACATATTTCATATGTCTGAACCCATTCCTTTACGTCATGGCAAAGATGAAGCCAATAGAATCGCTTCCGTATTTTGTCAAGGGTTTTGTTAATGTCAAGATGGCCTCCAGATGTTTCATCATGCATCTCCTTCAAAACAGACTGCACTTTACTTCGGGGAACTATAAACTCCATGACCATGTCTCGTCCATCTGCACTTTTCAAAGCCCTTTTCAGCAATCTGTTCTTTACGGTAAGAGATTCCCATTGTGCCCAGTAGCCCTTCCAAACCATGGCAGATATCTTGTCAATCTGGGTGTCGACCTTCCTCTTTTGCTGTCAAAATCAGTCCAATGTCTTCATCAGTCACTGATGGAGACATCAGTCATTGATTCTTGTCGACAATCTTGTGTTGTCCAGCCTTCTGCCAGGAAGTCTACAGTGATGGCTTCAACATCTTCACTTGCGTTTTGTTCTTCCTTTCTGTGGCAATGTTGGCAGTTTTCCAGGCACGGTCTTCATAATAAGCCATCTGCATTATCATGCAGGCGCCCCCGCCAATGATGTACCTTGAAATTGTACTCTTGCAGACGTTAGAGCCACCTTGCCAACTGCCCTTCTGGACTTTTAAATCTCAAGAGCCATGCAAGCGCAGCATAGTTGGTGCATAGGAAAACTCCCTTCAATAGATGTATTTATGAAGTGCTCCAAAGCTTGGATGGGTGCCACAACTCTCTCCTTGTAACACAATAATTTCTCTCTGGTTTAGACAGCCTCTTGCGGTAATACGCTATCACTTGTTCTTTACCGTTTTGCACTTGAGACAAAAGTGCTCCTAGACCACTATTGCTTGTGTCTGTGTCTACGATGTACCTCCCTTTGGACGCTGGGACAGTGAGAATTGGTTGTGAACATAATGGGATTTTCAAATTCCTAACTGCTTGGTCACACTCACTTGACCACTGGAAGTTTCATTTATTTTCCGTTAGTTCATGTAGTGGTTTAGCAATAGTTGCAAAGCCTTTCACAAAATGTCTGTAATATGAGCACAACCCCAGGAAACTCTGAACTTCATGTTTACTCTTTGGGACAGGCCAGTCTCTTATGGTGTCTACATTGTTAGGATCCATCCTAACACCCGCTGCCGAAAACAGATGGCCCTGATACTGTACTTCCTTCTGGAATACAGAACACTTCTTTAGGCTCAGCTTCAGTTGGGCACTGTCCATTCTAGTCAGAACCTCCTTAAGGTTTTCCAAATGGTCTTTGAAAGCTTTCCTGATGACTATGCTATCTTGTAAATAAACAAGGCAAGTTTTTCATGCCAGGCCTTGGAGTACCAGGTCCATCAATTTTTGAATGTTGCCGGTGCATTACAGAGTCCGAATGGCATGACGTTAAATTGGAATAAGCCACTTGGGGTCGAGAAAGTGGTCTGTTCCTTGTCTTCTTGATGCAGACTCACTTGCCAAAATCCACTCTTTAGGTCCAATGTGGACACCACTGTGCTCCAGACAGCATGTCGAGTGTATCATCAACGCAAGGTAATGGATAGCAGTTTTTCTTTGTAATGTCATTCAACCTCTGGTAGTCTGGTAGTCTATGAAATCCACCATCTTTCTTCACTACCAGCGCTACCGGAGAAGACCAAACTCAAAGTAAATGTATCCACATCAGAGTAGTCGATATTAGGTGGTGTGGGACAAGACCTAAACTTAGGAACAAAAGTTATAAGAGCTACAAGTAACTTCAAGTATTGAGGAGTAATAATAACATTTGTTGTTGATAGTCATCAAGAAATAAAGTCATGAATGTGGCAAGCAATAACAGCTACAAAGCAACTGAATAACCTACTATGGAGTACCCAAATTTCAGTCATAATAAGATTAGGAAGTATAAAATCATAGTAGAAAGCGAAGGGTTATATTGGGCAGAATTACGGGAGGTAAATAAAAGGAATAAATTCAGAATTAGAGCTATGGAGATGGATAGTTATAGACAATGCTGTAGCTGAACTAGAATGGATAGAATTAAGAATACAGATGAATGCAGAAATGATAATAATTGGTGTAGAAATATTAGAAACAGTAGATGAAACAGTGTTAAATTGGTTTGAACACATAAAGTGAAAGTCAAGGAACAGATGGCCAACGAAGGTATGGGAATGGGCACCCAATAGAATGTAACGTGTCAAAATTGGGTTATTTTATTTATTACAGTATGGGGTGTTCGTATTTTTATTTATTTCATTTTGGGTGGGATTTTTAAATTCATTGTGAACGTTTTATTATACGGCCAACGTTATTTCCATTACCACAGAACACATGGCAAGTGGAACAGTGCTGAAACAAAGCAGAGACGCAGTTCGTGTTGAGTAACTCTGTAAGGAATTCGCGCCATCCCGAATTTCGGAGAAATGTGCATATGTGTGACAATGAGTGTGCGCGGAGACCGCGTGGCTGGCGAGGGGGGAATTTTATTATTATAAAATGTTAAGGGATAACTAAATTTTGTGTGTGTTTGAGTGAGTGTATAAAATATGCAGGCTGGGC
This sequence comes from Magicicada septendecula, assembly GCA_034769895.1. Taxonomy (NCBI): domain Eukaryota; kingdom Metazoa; phylum Arthropoda; class Insecta; order Hemiptera; family Cicadidae; genus Magicicada; species Magicicada septendecula. The sequence continues at coordinate 339,502,335 of CM068375.1, read as the reverse complement.
AGTTTTGAGTGTGTGTGTATAAAAAATTAAGGTAAGCGATAGTATAAGTTAGATTAAGTACGATTATCGTACGCTGATTATGTAACCAAGCAATAGGTTTCCACAAAATTACATCAGATGCAGTAAAGTATATGAGTCAGATGCAGAAATTGTAAATGAGTCAAAATTAAAGTAAAAGATAATTCTCTTCATAAAAAATGAGTCAAGGTACTTATTTCAGTAACCTGTAGATCACGCTAACATTTTACGTTCGTACGAGAACCCTGGCCCGGATAGACGCTCTACAGGTAGGTCACAGTTATATTAGGTATTTTTATATATTTACCTAAATAACGCAATGGCGCAGTCTCACAGGGACAGTTTTTATGAGTAAATAAAAAATTAAGTAAAAACCGTACCTACAAATAGAATGTTGGCGTGATGTGGAGGTTAGGTAGAAGTAAGAATCAATTATATGTAAATGATGTTAGGATGTAGTTAAGCGATACTTAAATTATATTATACTGAATAATACAGAAATATTTAAAATTGAAATTTTATATAGAACAAAAATTTCATAAATAAGAAAAATGGAATACGGAGATAAAGTTAGTGTGAGTGATGTATCTATCACAGGGGAGGGAGAAATTAATTCAGACCCTAAGGTGGTCAAAGAAAGCGTTTCCAATGAATCAAATAATATAAATGATTCAGGATTGGAGACAACTCCAAACCTGATAGATGAGAATAATCTGACACAATCGGTATTAATGAGTGGAGCACAAGCAGAATCAACTCCCGTAACAAGTAAAGCGAAAGAATTATCAATGAACGATATATTCAACCTGATACAAACTATGTCTGAAAACATGGTAAAAAATAGTGATTTAAGTAAACGTTTAGATGCAACTGACGAAAAATTTGAGAGTCGTTTTGACGTTCAGAATAGCAATCTTAATATAAAATTCGAACAACAGAATGTTCAATTGCAGCAGAATATAAATGTAAAATTTGATGAGTTGATAAATAATATACAAGACAAGAATGAACGTCTAGAAAGTACCAATAAAATAAGCAATAATTTGAATAAAGTAGAACCGAGTACGAGTAATGCAAATGAAAGTTGTAATGGCAATATTGTGTTAGATAAAGAGCTAACAAATGATGACGATGATGTAATTGAAAGTATAATATCAGAGAGTACTGATGAGTTTGCAGAATGTAGTGATAATGAAATGTTAATGTGTGTGTATGAGTTAGAGAGAGAGAGAGAAAAAATAGTATAGTGGTAGAATGGGGGCAGAGGGTAAATTTTCCCATTATTTTTTCTGAACCAGAGTGTTCACAGATGTCGTTTTTGAAGGGCAAGAGACCCGTATTAGTAGAAGAGTTGAGTTGTTTATTGATGTTGTATAATGTTGTACCCTCTGTCTATAATAATTGTAAGAGTGTGGTGTGGTGTTATGAAGAGAGAGAATTAAACAGAGAAGTGTATGTAGAGAAAGTAACAGAATTGTATTTTTTGAATAGAAAGTATGATGAATGGAAGGAAAGTTTAAAAGTATATTTGAGTTACAATGATTATAATGATTTGACTAAAGCAATTAATCCGATCATGAACGTATTTACCGATGGAGATGTAACACAAATACCTAACATAGACTGGTTCAATGAGTATTCTGGTAAAATGAGTGAATTTGGTTGTTCTGGTTATGACACACAAAGTAACCATTTGTTTGTAAATAAAAAGCAACAGTGTTGTATAAAACCAAGACTTATTTGGGACGATGGAGGTTAAACTGTAAAACAATAAAAGACAGTGATAAACATTATGTTTTATGGTTTTTGACATGGCAAATTTGGACAATGAAGTGTGGGAAAACTGAACAGTAAATAACAAAAGTCTGTAAATAAAAATATAGTGAATTTATTTGTGTGCATTGTGGAATGTTAAGTAAATAATATGTGTACGTAAGATGATTGTTATAATAATAATATTAAAATATATGCAAGTTAAATAAATAATCAGAATTAATTTTGAAAACAGTAATTGATTAATTGGAATTGTTTCGATAACTATATAATTTATATTTTCAGTAATTAATTAAATTAAACCAATTTGATGTGCTTAAATATTTTGATTGCTTATTTAAATGTTAATTAATTAAATTTTTTAATGAATTTAATTTATGTTACGAGATGGAAATTTGGTAATGAATGATAAATGATTTAATTTAAACTAATATTTTTGTGAAATGTTTCAGAGGTGAGGTGAAAGTAATGTGGTACGGTGATTATGTTTTGTGTGTATATCATGTTAAATGGATTGTAAGTATAAAAATTTTATAATCATGTATAATAAAAATGTTTACAGGTGTAATTCAGATGTTAATTCAATAATGAGATTATTTGAAATAATTTTGTTCAATAAAAATTATAATTAAAAAATGTTAATAATAATTAAAAGATGATATATACTAATGATTTATAATGAATTTTGAAAATTTTAAGAAAGTCAAATGGTAGAAAGTTATGAATGAGTTAAATGTTTATTGATGAAAAGATTATATTTATTTAATGTATATAAAAACTTTATTAGAGTCAGCTGCATGGAAGTAGTATCGTCAAGGTCACTCACTTTCACTGCTTCTCCCTGTCACCTCCACGCCCCTCGCCCAGCGTTGTTGCCGGCTAGTACAGTGTGTAGCGTTTTAGCAGTGTTACGAAAACAAATTTCATACATCCACATTATATTCTTCGTTTCAAATTTATTTATGCGTATCGCGTAAATGAATTTGTTTTATCAGGAATAATTAGTTGTGGGTAACACTACTCAGTTAAATTCTGGGCGCCAGTATTTGAGCTCTAAAAATTTGTGTGAGTCGGCAACATATTTTTTGTTGTCGCGTAAATATCTACAGAATTTCTATCTTTGCGTTTCTTCTGTTTCTTTGGCTTTTTTTTTGTTACGATTTGCAGTTCTCTGAAACTACTATTTATACTGCGCTGGTTTTTCTTATGTTAGAATCTAAACCTTTTAGCAATACACACCCTAACTTTACGAAGTACCATTAGGTCAGTTATTTTGTGATTTCCGTACAGTGCACTTATTAAAGTTTTACTGTTTTCTTCATGGGCGGTTATCCTACAGACTGACAGTTGTCTGAGAACGCTGACCTTGCCTGCTGTTGTCGCTTTAATTTTTTCATACTCACGGTCTTTTCCCTTTTGTAAATGAATGTGTTTTTGTTCTCTACACGGTCATTCCTAAGCCATATGGTTCGGAAGTTCTGTTAGGTATATGTACACATTTGGTATGCACATTGCGTATACCCTGCCGGGATGTCTTTTCGGTAAATATTGCTGTCTGACACTTTTATGAATGCCTTTGTCATTTTATAATCCCCTCAAAAATGTGTATGTTTACTGCCCGCGCTACTACCTTTCTTCCGTTGCACAAAGATAAATAGGACTGAGCAATTTCTGTAAACAAAATTGTCGCTGTTGTGACAAAAGCCAATCCCATTTCAGTTACAGTACCCCATTCCAAGTAGGTTGGGTGGACGAGGTGAGGAAGAGACGAACATCCAAAATATTTATCGTCCTTAGTATTGTTGACAGACATTTTGTGCGTTTCATGTGAACGGTTGACGTCTTTATTGTAGACAGTGTGTGTATTAGTTTATTTCAATAATTTGTATTTATTATGAGTGATATTGAGGAACAGTATCCTACATTTAGTTCGAGTACAAGCAGCGGTGGTGTACGTGCGGGCCGAGAGGACATTAGAAAACAAAGTAAAGTCATCATAGCAAACGTTTACAAGTTTTTTAAAAATCTTGCGTATAATGAAGAAGCCAGGAGGAACATAAACTTTGCACAAGTTCGAAAATTGACAGCGGAAGCTTGTGGCATTTCTGAACAGTCGGTGCAACGTATTAGCAATACCGTTGCTTCGGCAGATGATCAAGGCGTGAGTGTTGTGTTCAGTTCTCCAAGGAAAGGGTATAAACGGGAACACAAAAACACTGAACTGGACGATTTTAATAAACAAATAGTCCGCAGGACCGTACTAGAATATTACGACCGAGGGGAATACCCCACTGCAAGCAAAATTCGAGCTGATCTCTGTCAGAAAATCAATTATTCTGGTTCAGAAGGCTCCGTACTTCGCCTTCTGAAAGTGCTTGGTTTTAAATTTAAGAAGTGCAACGATGGACGAAAATTTTTAATGGAGCGCAGAGACATTGCTGCCTTGAGAGCGAAGTTTTTGAGAACCATGCATATACATCGTACGGAGGACAACAGGCCTATAATTTATTTGGATGAAACCTGGATATCACAGAATCATACGAATAAATACATCTGGCAAGACTCCAGAGGGAACGGTGGGCTGAAAGTACCTACTGGTAGAGGTGGTCGGCTGATTATTGCACATGCTGGATCCGCAAGTACAGGTTTCATAGCAGGTGCCAAACTTGTCTTTCGTGGCAGTAAGCATTCAGCTGCATCTGACTACCACACAGAAATGAATGCTGAAGTTTTTAAGACCTGGTTTGTTGGTATGTTGCGCTCCTTGGAAGAAGGCTCTGTCATCGTGATGGATAATGCCAGCTATCATTCTGTACAAATAGATAAACCACCATGTTCAAACTGGCATAAAGCGGATATCATGGAGTGGCTGCGTAAGAAGAGAATTTCATTTTCCACAGCTGAAACCAGGGATGAACTTCTTTCTAAAGAAGAGATCCGAACGGCCAAGAAGACGTACGAATTGGATCAACTGGCAAATGAAATGGGACATACAGTAGTGCGCCTGCCACCATATCATTGTCAGTATAATCCGATCGAGCTGATATGGGCCCAAGTTAAACGGTATGTTGCAAACAAGAATACGACTTTCAGATTGGCCGATATTGAACAACTTGCACACGAAGCTTTGGACAGGATAACTCAGGAAGACTGGGAGAAGTGCGTAAGACATGCGGAGGCACTACAAGAAGCCGATTACTCAAAGCAGTGCACGAGAGACACCACAGTGGAGCCCTTCATCATACACTTACGTGTGAGTAGTGACAGCGAACCTGAGTCCAGTGAATCCGAAGACGAATAAGGCAGGAGTGTTAAAAAGTGTATATAGGTGGTAAACGTGTCTATAGCGAAGCGTAGTATTTTCTATTTTTATTGAAACATAAAAAACCGTGTGTGCGTGTTTTCTTCAGGAGTGTTATGAATGTGCTCTGTGCTATCACTTTGCAAAGTGACAATTGTGTGACTAACCCTATTTAAGGTGAGTTTTTCAACATACTGCTTATTTATAATAGTCATAAGGAATTCTATAGTTCATAAAATAAGGAAAATTTTAATTATAAAATTAGTAAGGACAATGCATAAAATATAGAATTATAAATTTAAATTCTATATTTAAAGATTTAAGTTAAAATATATATATATATATATATATATATAAATAAATAAGGAATTTTAAATTTATTTCATGAGACATTTGTATTTGTTGTTTATAAAATTATCCTTATTTTCTTAAGAAATCCAATTCGTTTCACGTTTATACATACCATTATTTTTATGCTACTTGTGCATGTAACATCTTATAGTATAGTTCTAATTTTTTTACTTAATTAATAAGCAGCGCAGGAAATAAAAATAGAATATTTTTCTGAGTCACGAATAGTACGGTGTCTTCAATAATTAAATGGGGCAAGCTTAAGACACAGGATGCGTATAAAATTCGTTCAAACAAACTATAGCTGACGCGTCGAATTGAATGTTATGTATAAGATACGGAAATTAATTGTTAATTAATTATTAACAATATATTAATTGTGATGTAATTATTATTAAGAATTATTGACAATGTAACAATGTACTCTAATGCATGTATTACAAACTTTCTCACTTTGTTATATTCTTTACATTAAGTAGGCTTACTTACTAGTGTAGCATTTTTCGGAAGAAAGGGAAACTGTTGCTTAGTGGCAACGCTGTAAGTAAGCGGTGTGACCTTGACGATACTAGTTGCATGCAGCTGACTCTAGTTAGTTATTAAGTTGCTATTGCGGGGGTGGCCTGTGCCCCCGTAGATAGCGAAATGGGTTGGGGGTAACAGAGAGTGTTACCTCCATCGGAGGCGAAAATGGCGAAAATGTGCGTCACACCTTTTTCGTGTAAACTTAATTTACACACTGATAGACAATCGTGTCGCACATAATAAGACAATGTATAACAGGCACTGAAATGAAGTTAGATTTCCCCGACTTTTCGGGCGATTACTGCCTTACCAGCACTAATCGTGGATTTGGCTAGCGGCCAGCTATGGTCATATCAAGTCCCTTGACCATAGCTGACTTGAAATTGGTATATAGTAGAAATTGAATGGGGGGTGACAATTAGGGGAATCTCCCGGCACTATGGAACAGCGGCTACCACTCTGCCCGCTTGGGGGCAGCAAAGCCAGGTGGTAGACCCACATTAAGGGCATGTAATTATAGACCAGAACATGTTGATGTTCATAACTTTTGAAATGTAACAGCGGAAGCAAATACACGGAGAGGTAAAACTACTCCAAAATATACCGTCTTTGTGAAAGCGAAAAGGGTGATACAGTCCTCCATAATTTGTAATAGTGTGTGTGGCCGGGAGGTGGCTCAGATGAGTCACGAATTTAAATTTTACAACATAAAAAATTTTTGCTAATTCAAATTTTGATACAATAAAACTGCTTGTGCTCTGTTAAATAACTAGCTGCTCAGACACTCAATATAAGGTGTTCATGCTATAATTTTAAATGTATTATTTTATTGTTGTACGTTAGATATAGGTGTTGATAAAATATGTGTTTTCATTATATGTGTATATTTTAAACTAAGCTAATAATTAAACGTCTGGCAGGCGGGTAACACAAAATGATCAGAATCAGAAAAAGGGGAAACAATGAGGTGAGAAGTGAGTATTGATAAATATATATGTCATGTAATTTGTTCAATTTTGAGATGTGTTTTCACAGTGTTAGTAGGATCAGCTGATCAGCAATAACAGGTCACTGGTGTATTGGTTATAAATGTCCCAAGTAATTAATGTTCAATGTAATGTTTTAATGTATTACAGATATTTTAAAGTAATGATACAAATAATTTGATAAAGTGAGAAGTAAAGTAATAATTTATGCAAGTTAACAAGAGATAGTTTTGGGTGATAAATATTTTATGGGACAAGCAGATCTGTCCAAGTTGAAGTCAAAGTCAAAGTTGAAATAGTAGAAATGAAGATAACGTGATGTTGTTTTGAAGTAATGTATATTATTGAATTTTGAGAAGTATTGATGTTGACACAGTAGTAGTGGAGAATATACGTAGAGTTTGAGTGATATATTGTTGTTTATAATTAATGATGTTACTTTGTTGTAGTTGTAGTAAGGTAATGAGATTGAGATTTTGGGGATGGCAATTTTGTAGTAGGGGGTAGTGTATTGTGGGAGTCCGCAACATAATGATAAGTTGGGATGGGATAGGGATCGATTTTAGTGAGAGGGGCCGCCTTAGGTAGAATCCAGGGGCCAAATAAGGGAATTGAGTTTTTTGGGGGTGGGAAACACGTATCCTATTTACAAAGGGTTAGAGAGTATTTTTTTTATATATAGAGAGAAGGTGGCGAATTGAGTTTAATGATAAGTTGGGTTTAGAGTGTTTTGGGAGATATTTTGATAAAGATGGGTGTCATGTGAGTTACAGTTGTTAGTGGTTAGAGTCAGAGGGAGAAAGATTGTATACAGATCAAGTAGTACAATAAATGAGAATAAATATTCACATCACCCACAGTAAGGGAGAATCAGATTATTAAATAAAGAGAGAGATTTATAATAAAAATATATAAAATTTTATTTTGAAACCAGTGACAAAATTTTGATAGAATTTGGAAATAATGTAAAATTAAGAATTGTTGATTTTGAATAATTTAAATGTCAATTTGCTTATTATTTATAATAATATTTTGTTATTTTAAATATTTTATATTATTATGTTTTGTGTTTCCAGTTAGGATATTACAGACGTCAAATGTATTTTCAGATAGGATTTATACATAACACATGTGGGTCAAGGTTAGTGGACTTGACCTAGTTTTGATCAGCTGACAGTGAGGTCATATAATTTCATATGGAAGTCAATTTAATTTGTTTATTTGATCAATTCAAATAAATTTTAAACAAATTATATATATAAGGGAAACATTTAAATAAAATTAAAATTTTTCTTGAATTTTAAAATTTTTTGGGAAAATAGATTTTTGAAAAAAAAAAAAAAAAAATCTTGATTTTTCGCCTGCCAGTTAATGAATATTTTAAGTATTGATTATTTTATTATTTGTGTGTTAACCATGTTTATTTTATTGATTTATTTTGTATTGCATTGTATTGTTAGACTCTAAGTGATCACATGTTAGGTTAAGGATATGTTTAACGATAAGAAATGTTTAAATTCACTTATTTTAAGTAAAAAACAGAAAATATGGGAGAGAATTTTTTTTGATAAAGTATTTTATTTTGAATTTTTTTGATGAAATAGTAAATTTTTTCAATGTACAATATGTAGTGTGAGTGTGTGTGAGCCCAGTATCTGCTAAAGGCAGCCCAGCTTGCATAAAAGGGGAAACATATCGGTTGAGGATCTGGCATAATTTAAGCCAGGGATTGAGGATTTTGGGGGTAGCATGTTAGAAGGTGAGGTGTGCTGTGGTACTAGTCTGTTCGATTTCTCGGTGTTGCGATCTCTTACGGAGAAGTCCAGTGATCTCGTTCAGATGGGTCCATAGTCGCTGAGCCAGGGGGGTCGTGTACCCATGTAGATTAAGAACAAGGGGGTTGTTGGCACCAGTTCCTTACCGGTCCTCTTCGGGGTTTATCAATGAGATTTCTTCTGTTTTGGACAGCAGAATTCTCATTGAGAGGGTATTGTAACATGTCAAAATTGGGTTATTTTATTTATTACAGTATGGGGTGTTCGTATTTTTATTTATTTCATTTTGGGTGGGATTTTATAAATTCATTGTGAACGTTTTATTATACGGCCAACGTTATTTCCATTACCACAGAACACATGGCAAGTGGAACAGTGCTGAAACAAAGCAGAGACGCAGTTCGTGTTGAGTAACTCTGTAAGGAATTCGCGCCACCCCGAATTTCGGAGAAATGTGCATATGTGTGACCACGCCCGCACGTAACAATCAGGACGGGGCGCTGAAGTGACGCCGTAAAAACTCCAACGTCGAGGCAAAACATGGCGATGGAACGAACAGTTTGTAGCAGCAACCAGCCAGCTACAGGAAATGCCGTTAAACCCCGCCCACTGCTAGTGACATCAGTGTAGCAGATGCAAATATCGTCCTCGGTCACCACACATATAAAGACGATATTCCATGCATAGAAGGAATACGTCACAACAAATTCAGCATGAACGGCGACTAAAACCTATTGGCAGTGGATACGCATTTCCTACCGCTCAACGAAGCACACTTCCCAGTTAAGCTATACGTGTTGGCCAACACGGAGCCAAGTAGGCTCTCTACAAAATTTTTTTATTTTCAGTTAATTAAGTGATAGCACCACAAAGATCTTTTTGACCGCGGTTAGGTGAAAGTGCGAAAACCAACCAGAGACTTTTTTCGGACAACAAAAAAGAAATATAACCAAACAATGAGTGTGCGCGGAGACCGCGTGGCCGGCGAGGGGGGAATTTTATTATTATAAAATGTTAAGGGATAACTAAATTTTGTGTGTGTTTGAGTGAGTGTATAAAATATGCAGGCTGGGCAGTTTTGAGTGTGTGTGTATAAAAAATTAAGGTAAGCGATAGTATAAGTTAGATTAAGTACGATTATCGTACGCTGATTATGTAACCAAGCAATAGGTTTCCACAAAATTACATCAGATGCAGTAAAGTATATGAGTCAGATGCAGAAATTGTAAATGAGTCAAAATTAAAGTAAAAGATAATTCTCTTCATAAAAATGAGTCAAGGTACTTATTTCAGTAACCTGTAGATCACGCTAACATTTTACGTTCGTACGAGAACCCTGGCCCGGATAGACGCTCTACAGGTAGGTCACAGTTATATTAGGTATTTTTATATATTTATTGAGTTTTATTAGCATCTCAAGAAGGATCAAAGGAATTCCTAGGCATTGCTGGAGAAAAGATGATGTCATGAGTGCACGAGGCCTCACATTGGGTGACTCTTTTGATTGGCGTTGTTGGAAGCTAGTATGCAAGAAGTAGTAATAGCCATAACAAAATCATTAAATGATGATGTAGATACAATCAAATCAACTATTATTGTTGAGATTAATTTAAAAGACATTTATGTACAGAGTTTCATGGCCTCTGGATTAAAACCCAAAGATATTTAATGGCATTCTGAATATCAGAGAAATATATTATAATATATTCCTCGGACGTTCTGTGTAGCTCCCGTGTTATTCTGCCACACGTTGGATGTGTCAATTTATAATATACTTCTCGTGTCTCGTCTCTTCTTTCGTATACCTCTGTAAAATATAACAGTGTGTCTGAGTGTAAAAGTGTGTCTGTGTTTCTTACCACTGCGTCCTCGCATGGCGATGTAATTCACGATGTTTGGGCCCGTAGCGAACGTACTGGGGACCAGGTATCGTGGTTCCCGATTTGAGGTTCAAACGTAGTGGATAATCTCCGGGTGGCGCCAAATTGTTTGTATAAAACAATTAAAATTGTTTCCTTATCAATGTTCTATTTGAACGAGGCGACGAATTCAATCCGTCCCGCCTTTTCTCAATTTTTTGGTAATCGAGTTAGCAGTTACAGTGTTCGCTACTTGCGCGCTAGGCGTCGCATCAGAAACATTTGCTATACATGATAATTTAAACATACACTTTTCTAATGAAAATAAAACGCAGTTTAACACACACAGTATGGATTTATTATTAATTTGAAGTTAATATATTATAGACACAAGTTGTAATTAATTTTGTATATACAATTCTGCACCGGATTCTTTATAAGACTCAACTCAAGGCTCAACCAATCGATTTTGAATACAAATAAACACAGTATGGCGTTTTATTATGCCCATCAACAAATATTTCGATCGATGGTTGTGGGCTCTTTGGATCACTTTAAAAGGTTCAGATGCAGTTACAATATTAAAAATACACAACCTTACAATGTTTTTCCTTAAGTACGGTAATGTGTAATGGTAATTGTTTTGTTTGAGTGTCGTACAAGTGGTTTAAAAGTCGTACATAAATATGAGGTTAGTTCTATAGTTAACAAATTTTCAGTGATTTAATATTACGATTCAATCCTTGCAAGAGAATAAAAGTGATTCAGTGGTATTCAACATAGATTGAGAAATATTCAAAGTGCGTTTATTTTTGGAAGTTGAAATAATTTAACTGATACTTAACAGCGTTGTAGTACGGTATTACTCTGGATGTCGGGAAGGAAGGATTGTGGCATCAATATAATTCATTTGTTCTTTATTCAAGCTTCGGCATCTTTTTCAAAGTTGTTTGGACTTATTTAGATATTTCGTCTTCAATTAAACGTCTTCTCCCTCTGGTAATGGTATTCCGTATTCATCAGACTTCTTTACGATCGATTTCTATACTTTGTTTTACTTTTAAGATGTTTTAAATAAAAAATATGTTGTACAGAATTTTCGCTGCTGGCTCGCGATAGCGTCACTTTTCGAGTAATTCTATTCAACGGTAATTACCTCGTTAAACTGCCGTTTCCATGGTTACATCATTAATTTCATTGGGCGAGCTCGATATGAATACATTGTTATCAATTTTTGAATTCCTTTCAAATCTTCCCATATCTTCGGACTTCCTTCCTCCTCTTATCTTCCTTTTTAGTTATTATCTATTAAAGGTAAATATTTACCTGTGCCACACCATACAATCTTGAAGTGAAATATATTTTTTTCTATTCGTCTATGTTATATAAACACGCGAAAATTAATTTTAAACGGGGGGTCAAAGCTATTTACGAAGAAAAAAAATAAAATAAATACTCCCATAAGCGCGCATGGAAAGTGAATGAGCGCCATATTAACTGAGTCGGATCACCGTAGTTGGGCGACGGCACACTAATGGACAGCGAATGACGAGTCATGCGCGGATTACCTATGACTGAGTTCATCAAATTTACGCGCCAAATAACACGCGTTTTCTACTACTAAATAAAATTAAAAAATCTTTAAATGTAATTTGTCACAGTTAATATGGCGTTCTTTGGCGTCTTATGGGAGTAATTATTTTATTTATTTTTTCGTAAATAGGTTCGACCACCGTTTAAAATTATTTTTCCCGTGTTTATATAACATAGAATAGAAAAAGAAATATTTCACACACACGCGCGCGCACGGTCACATGAAATGCATGCATTACCATAATTATGAAAAGATGAAACTCTTACCTTAATCCACTCCTCAATTATTTTGAGGAGAGTAGCGGAATCCCGGCGCTCAACCGGTATCAAAAAACACTTGCCAGAACCGCGTTCCACTCCTCCGAACACCCACTGTCCTTCAATGAACCTGCCCCGATTATATTTCAGACGGCAAAATTTGGCTTCGTCGACTTCTACAGTCTTTCCAGGGCCCCCCAGCTTAGCTGAAGTGCGCTGGGCGTCGAAAATAAAAACTTCTCGACAAAAACTGTAGGTCGACGACGAGGACCCACACGAAGGACAATTTATTGACCGTTTAATAACCTCGTGGGAAATTAAAAAGTCAATAATCTCAGACTCAGTCATTCGAATCCATTCGTCTGACGTCCCACCGCACTGAATATCATGGCAGGCCATTTCAGTGTAAAATGTTAAATAAATAATATATGGTATATTATAATAATAACCCTAAACAACAGAAATATTAATTAATAATAACACCACACAATAACACAACACAATAACACAAATGAAAACACTGAATTCACAAAATAATTAAATACACGATAACCGTATCTTACGAGGTTCGTTACAACAACGGAACTGAGAATACAGTACTGTTGCCGCCGATTCCTGACACACACACACATTAGCAACCAATGACAATTGAGAATATGCAAAATTTTTAAATTAACGGTGTATAAACGCGCTTTTTTTATATCTACCAATCAACATCAGCTTTATAAAGCGGTTTTAATAAATTCGCGGGTTATTTGCATCAGACCTATGCCATTGGTTAATCGTTGTGACGTCATCGCGGGGTTTTTCGAAATGTTTACTATCGATAGTTCAGTTGCGATTTTCATACTATCGATAACTACCACAAAGTTTTAGAAAAATTAGTTTTAGAAAAGTATTAACAATGTTACTTTACACTGTGATTTTCAGCTTTTACTGTTTAAAAGAAAATAAGAGAGTTTATAGGTCTATCTCTCTTTGGGAATACTAATTTAATGTTGAACAAAGTACGCGAGTCAAAGTCGAAAGACAAAGTACAAGCGATGTTTGGCACTGAGGAGTTTTCTATGAAAATTACAATTTGGTAATTCTCACTAAATGCTTTGAAGGACTACCGTTTGACAAAGATTGCTTGACAAACACAAACTTATACTTTGAGCATTACGCTCTGGTTATTTTTGCTTGTCTCTGTTTCGGCTTCAGTTCGCCTCTTCAGCTAAGGAAGTTGTGATAGCAGTTTTCACTGCCGACCACTACCTTAGGACAGAGTGGAGAAGGTAAAATTTCTCTTTTGAGAATTACCAAACTAACTTAAACTTTCACTAGGAGTAAACAAACCTGACATAGATTTAAAGAGGTTTCTGTTTTTGTTAAAGTAGATGGTTTTATGTATTGCTACGACAGCCCAGAACAATCTACGCGTTTATTGAATGTGCCAGAAGGGTCTCAATGAACGCGTGTGGCGTACGTGCTACTATACGCATTTTGCGAGAATCTTCTCGACTGTGCCGGGCTTCGCTCGGGCGCTCGGCCTGTGTCAAGGCTGCAGTTAATTACGTAGTTCACACGAGAGATAAGACGCAGTTTTGAAGCTTCTGGTGTGTGAGCGGGACTATAAATACATGGCGGTAGTGGCCTTAGTTTTCAGTTTTAGTGCGAGATATTTACAGAGCGGTTCGAGAGTTATAAGCGAGATTACTGTGTATGTTCAAGCAGTTATTAGTGAAGTGTTGCGTTTTATAATCGGGCGGTATAATTACAATTTAATGTAGCCTAATACAATTGTGTTAATATTAGTAACATTTTATTGCGTGTGAACCATTTTGATTTGATTTGTTGTAGTAGACTGTGTTGGTAATTACGAACTGTTTTACTGTAAAAATTAAAGGTGTGATTAGTGACTTAATTGGTGTCTTGTACTTATTTTGTTTCCACTGTAGGCCTACCTACGATGATAGAGTAGACCGTCGTAACAATATGAAGAATCATCATTTTCTATATAGTTAACTCGAAGCTTCTTGCAGCAATTATATAATGTTGTGATGTTATACAATTTGTTTCTTCTGAAGTAGTGTACACTACTTGCTACAAGAATGTTACAAGAAACAAGTTGTAGGCCTATAACATCACAACATTATATATGAAGAAGAATAAATAGCTGTTGCAATAAATGTAAATAAACAAAATAAGAGTTGAGACGAGCAATAATTGTATACTCTTTTTAATAATATTAAGCGAGCAATTACGTATTACGTATTTAATTTATAACGTGTTCCCTGTACGCTCTTGCGTTTTCCGTGTTCTCTGAGGTAAGTATTAATATACGGATTAATAATAATGCAATTGCTATTATTTAAAATTTGTATACAATATACGTATAGTTTCTGTTTATGTTTACAAATCCTAGACAATTTAATGTAAAAATTACACATATAAAAATTATAAATTAATTATTTAACGGTATAACAAAATTATTCCTTATAATTTGATACCCTGTATTTTCATGTCAGGGTACTTTATTACGATTTTCTGTATATTTCAACCCTCAGAAGAATATTTTATGAAAAATTGTGTACACATCGATCAATGGTAAAACAGTGTACCTTCATATTAAATTTTATTACAATCATCCAGATGTTAGCCCGAAAATGCGTTACAAATAAACGGAGGCACAGCTGGACGATAGAATTGAACCAAAACATCATTTCGACAGGTCAAGTAATCTAAAAGTTTGGTAGTTTCATACATACAGTGACTAACAACAGAGAATTTACTTCAGTGTGATTAATCTTAAATGAATACAAGCACAACAAATTATTATTGTAATTTAATCACTTAAGTTTGAAGTAAAAATTAAGTATTAACTTGTGGGGGGTATGGGGGCGCGTCTGCCTGTTTGAATGTATTATTTATTTACTATTAGCAAATGATTTATATATACAACTATTTCATTAACGACTTGGAACACAAAGTTTTTTATGAGTAAAAACATAAAGTTTTACCTTTCAACCTGAACCGGTTTTCACTTTTAAAAAGCTTCTTCAGAGGTTGCCGCTGGTAGCGCTGTCCGTCCTGTTGTGGGCGACGGAATCGAATTTCGAAAGATCGATGTTGTGTGTGTGGGGTGAGATATGTTCGAATAATGCGTGCGATTTGAATTGTGTCTGTTCGTTTAGGATGTCGTATAAACACACGAAAACAAATAAAAAATGCATCGCCTTTGAAATAATCGTAAAATTACCATTTAACAATAATAAAAAAGTAACACGCAAAATACGAATCTTTAAATGTAAATTGACAATGACATGTTTATTTTTACTATGCATGCGCGCCCTCCCAATATTTTTTTGGTGTTTCAACATAAAGATTTTAAGAAAAGAAATTTATTCATGTCGCCTTCGGCCAGAATCGTGATACCTATCTCTCATTTAAGAATCGTAATAAATAATATAACACATCTAAAGTAACAAAAATTCTTTTCAGTTATGTAATTTGTAAATCGACTTCTCCCAATCCCAGAATACGATATTCTCTAATATTTTATTTTTATCACACTTGTCCCAAAATTTGTCGAAAGAACAATCAAACAATGAATCAGACAATAAAACAAAAGTTTCAAATAATCTGTTCTCTCACTCTGTTCCGATTCATCGGAACTGATAGACTTTTACAAATCCAAAAACCGTTGATTAGTTTTATAAATGGCCGATAGGAGCGTGGCTAACGCGAACTACTGTTCAGCGGCGCGAACGACTGTAGTCAATAGTTCACTTGACGGAGTAGTTCTTTTTGGCTAAGCCGTACGCGAACGACCCGCCACTACATCAACGCGTGAATTAAACTGTAAAATATGTTGAAAAGTAAAAGGTTAGTGGTGCTATTGTGAATTGTGGTGTTTGTGATCCAAAACTGTAGTGAAACAATTCGAAAAATAGTATACAGTGATATCAGTGAAGCCGTTATCGCATATAAACGACTGTGTAAGCAAGATAGGTTAAATGTCATTTCTCACCATCTACACATTTAATATGGCGATCATTCACTTTTGCATGCATGCGTATGGGAGTATTTATTTTATTTGTTTTCTTCGTAAATAGCTTCGACCCCCGTTTAAAATTAGTTTTCGCGTGTTTATATAACATAGAAGAATAGAAAAAAAAATATTTCACTTCAAGATTGTATGGTGTGGCACAGGTAAATATTAACTAAATTTACTGTCCGCAGTTGAACTCCAACATTTGCTGCCTTATCCTTTTAAAGTCAAAAATTCAACAATTATGTTTATTTGCTATATGACGAAATGGCATAACCTATATTCACAGGAACTACATATGGATAATACTTACGTACCTAATACTCGTAAATTGTTTCAGATAAAATGAACCTCCACAAACTAACACCATAAAGGGAACGCCATATCTATAGGATCTCCGATTCTTCACACTGTTAAATCGTTGTAACCACTTTTCCCACTTTCTAAATATTGTTATCGGCGCCATAATACCCTTTGGCAGTATGGCAAATAAATGAGACATTAAATAAATTATTCTTTAATTTAACGTAATTCAATATAGAACGTTAGTTGTATTACACGTTGTAGCTGATATCAAAATATTATACGATGATATCATTCGTGAAATTTTAGTTTTTTTTATAATTACGTTTTCTTGAAATGTACAGTGTCTGCTATCTATACATTATATATATAATATATATATCTAATATATATAATATATAAATATATAATATAATGTAGCGGAGACCGGGGAAAGTTTGGACACGGGGTTACATTGGACATGTTCATAATTTCCGCCACAGTACTGTAGTTGGTACAACTTGTTTATTAATTTTGCCGCTTTTTCTAGTGTAATCAGCTGACATTTGAATGGCATCTAGAGTGAACAAGAGACAAGGTAAGTCAATTTTTTAAAATTTTGCATGTTATTTTATAAAAAGGTTAATGATGTATTCTTGTGATTTAGGTTCTTTACTGTGAAAGAATTTTGCTGTAATTTATTTGAGGCTAATTTACTGTAATTTACTCTAAATATGTTTAGAGTAATGTAATAATTATCAAACATTGAAACATCCGTTTTGAGGTTAGGCACAAATAATTTTGTTTTGTTATGACATAAGGGGTTACATTGGACAGACGTGGGGTTACTTTGGACAAGTGTCCAATGTATCCCCATTTCCGTCCAAGACATCAGTTTTGCTTTATTTACAAACACATTTGATAATAATTGTTATTAATACGCAAAAGCTATCAATTTGGTGATATAGTCAGTTTTAATTTGAACCTACATATTTATGTTACAATATTTATAAAATTTTTAATAAATAATAATTTACAGTAGGCCTATTATTTATTATTCTTTTGGCATATTATTTTTATTCTAAAGTTAGAACATGTGAATTTAAAAAAAAAGAAGTACGGTATGTATTAAAATATTATGTATTGGTGCCGCTTTTAAACTGCATTTTCGCATGTGGTTATATTAATTAACATATAATGTCACTTTATATAACATCCTATTTCACATCTGTGTATGTTAACTAAGGCAGTTTATTATTATAACGGATCAGTTATAGGAATGTGACTAATATTTATTGGTTTTGTTTTATTTTTAGATGGTTTGAGTTTGCAAAAGGCGAACAGAAAGGCATTTGGAAGAAGGGGATGCGAAATCTGCGGTTGAGGATGTGATCCAGAGGGGTACATCATTGCGTACTGCTGCGGCCCAACATGGTGTAAAGAAGTCTCGGCTGGGATACTTAGTGAAGAAAGCAACAGAGATCGGCCTTGAAAACATGGTTTACAGTTAACACTTTAAAAATAGACAGGTATTTCCAGATGCAATGGAGAAGTCGCTTGGTGAGTACTTGTTAAAATGCTCAAACATGTTTTATGGTTTAACACCAAAAATTACCAGAAAATTGGCTTACCAGTATGCAAAAAAGAATGAATTACAAGTTCCACCGACCTGGGATGAGCGAGAAGAAGCAGGTGAAGACTGGTTCACAGCCTTTATGAAAAGACAACCCAGTCTTTCTTTACGGACTCCAGAGTCAACAAGTTTGGCTAGGATGACTGCATTCAATAGGCATACTGTAAGCATATTTTTCAGTAAACTTGAAGAAGTTCTGAAGAGGCACAGCTTCCGTCCAAATGAAATATTTAATCTGGACAAAACTGGCACAACCACAGTTCCTTGTACCGAAAAAGTTGTTGCCCAGAAGGGGCACAAACAGGTGGGGCAGGTCACCTCTTGGGAACGAGGCGAGCTTGTCACACAAGTGGCGATAATCTGTGCCAATGGCAACTCACTGCCACCAGTGTGGGTTTTTCCTCGGAAGGGCTTTGATGAAAATCGTATGATGTCTGGCGCTCCCGGAGGTGCTCTTGGGTTAGTGCACCAGTCAGGATGGATGACATCAGAAAACTTTATAAAAGTGCTTGCATTTTTAAAAGAAAATGTACGCTGCTGTAAGGAGAGACATGTGCTCCTGTTAATGGACAACCACGAGTCTCACCTGAGTATTCAGGGTTTAGACTTTTCCCCCACACACATCCAACAAGCTTCAACCATTGGACCGTTCTGTTTTTGGACCATTTAAAAAATTCTTTAGTTCGGCTGTCAACTCTTGGATGAACACCAACCCAAACACAACGCTAAACATTTATGCACTGCCAAAACTGTGCGCATCTGCCTGGGACCGAGCAGCAACTCCGGAAAATGTAAAATCTGGTTTTAAGGCTACAGGCATTGTACCCTTTGACAGGGACATCTTCTCTGATGAAGACTTCTTGCCCTCCAAAGTTTCAGATCGTCCGTTGCCAGTTGGTGGGTCTATGGAACAACCACTTCCTCAAGCAGTTTGTGAAAGTCCAGTAATAGCAGCAAACTCAGTGGTGATTGCTGGAACAAGCTGTGCAGCAATGGATACTGTCACCCCAGAAGACATAAGGCCTCTTCCTAAGGGAAAAGCCAGGGTACAGTCTAATCGTGGCTGTAAACAAGGTCGGTGCATGATCGCTACAGACACTCCTGAAAAACTAGAGCTGGAGAAGAGAAGTAGAGGTCCGATTCCCAAGAGGAAAATTCTTGTATCATCATCATCATCCTCCAGCGAAGAAGACAATGATGACTTATGTGAAGAATTGGGAGATTCCCCTTTCTCGTTTTCTGAGTCTTCTGAAGACAGTGATGCTGAAGATGATGGAGGTAATGAAGACACTAAGGAGGGAGATTTTGTGGTAGTAAAATTTCCTCAGAAAAAAACTGTGCTGCACTATATTGGCAGGGTAGTAACAGTAATCCAACCAGGGTTTGAGTATGAAATCAATTTTCTTCGACGGCGAGGAACGGCTTTTGTTTACCCTATAGTAGAAGACAAGGCTCTCATTAGATTTGAAGACATTTGTAAAAAAATACCATTGGTGTCAATGAGAAGAGGAAAGCATTATTTTAACTTAAAATTCTTAACAAATTTCATTAACCAGGGCTTGTATTAGACATAAAGTGTTTTGTGTTGCAAGTGAACACTGAAAACTTTTTAAATTTTGTTCAGCTTTCTTATTTGATTATTTAAATAAATTGTATACTGGTTTATTATTCATTGTTATGTATGTCATTATGTATGTTATTGTTATCATTCACTTATTATTTTATATTTATACTAACTTGCAGACCATGTATCGTTTTATCATTTTCTCCATCTGTCCGAACTATCCCCTCTCCTTGTCCAATGTAACCCCACTAGTGGGGATAGTTTGGACAATTTGCACCCATGTGATTTTTTTGCTTTAAAGTGGTTCCAGGGCATATGAGACAAATTTCTTCAGGTCAAATGAATAGCCCAAATTCTGAGCTATCAAATGGTGCCTAATACATAGCAATTAGTAGTTAATTGTTTCTGCTAAAAATTCTTAACCAAAAATTATCCAAACTATCCCCGGTCTCCCCTATTGTTATTTCCTCTTATGAGACTCGAGAAAATTGAAATTGTTTTAGTAGGTGTATTAAAAAACATACAGCTCACTTTGTTCCATACAACTGCATGATCAACGCTGAGTTAAAGTGGGAAAGCAAGACCATAAAGGAAAAGGCCCGCGGATTACCTGCAGTGTGTAATTATAATTGTTGCACCTGGAGGTTTGAATCTTGGCTCCTGTTTGCATAAATTGTTCAGATGCTGGCCTCATCTTCTTATTTAAAGCGTCACTGAGCTACTTGTCTGAGTTAATGACTAAGTCGTTACTGAGCATACAGTGAGCAAATAACCAGATGCATTTGTTAGGGTGTGCAAGTCGATCTATGCTTTCAAAAATCGAGATTGAGTATGTAAAATTTTATGCAATTTAAAATGCCAAGCAATCTGTATTTAAAATTAAATACATTTCATAATAACTGGAATATTGTTTAGTAAGGTAATTATTTTAAATAAGTTGCAAAAAAGGGTACCACAGAAAACCCTACTTCATACAATCTAGTAATCCAGTGGCAACAGGTAACACAAATCTGGAATCTTGTGTTTCCATTATAAAACTTTTCTCAATTTCTAATAAAATTTGAAGGTTAGTTTTAGATCATTTTAAATTAAGTCAATATTTAAAACAATAAAATATTTGATAGTAAAGTGTAGTCTTGTGCCAGTTCAGACATTAATCCAAACATACAAGAAACTATAAAAAATATGCAGTTGCAGATCCGACACAAAAGCAAGAATTAAGTGACTAAATTTCTGACTGGCCATTTGTCATTTTCACTGCATCTACTAAATCTTGTTTGTTCCACCACTGTTGACTACTGTATGAAGCTATGAACTTTTTAGAATTCTTCGACAACTGTATAGTTTTGTTCTATATTACTACCAGGAGATAGAAGTCACTGTTACACATTTAAAGTCTAATTCTACAACCTTTAAAAGTCTTCCTTAATATGAGATGTGAGAGATTCTCACACTTTGTATTATTCATGATATGACTTTCTGGTAGCTTCTGAAAGAACATCCTATGATGGTAAAGATAAATGTCTTACACAGAATAAATGTAATTAATTCACTACCGACTCGAAACACAAAGTTTTTTTTGGTAAAAATATAAATTTTTATACCTTATAGCCTGAACCAGTTTTCGCTTATTATAAGCTTTGTCAGAGGCTGCCACTAGGAGCTCTGTCTGTCTTGTTCTTGGTGACGGCGCCGGCATTTGAAAGATCAATGCTGTTTGTGTTGAGTGTGATATGTTCGAATAATGCGTGTGATTTGAATTGTGTCTGTTCGTTTAGGATGTCGTTTTTATGTGTTTCCGTGTGTCTGTATATTTCCAGTTGTTCTAGAGTGTCTAGTTTTCGGCCTTTTGTATGTATGTGTAGAGTGTCCATGTTATTGTCGATGTTTTTGTATGTGTGATTTGCTTCAATGATGTGGTTTGTAAAGGTGGATTCTGTAGCGGAGTGGAGTGCATTTGTGTGTTCAATGTGTCTTTGTTTGAAGCTACGTCCTGTGTGGCCTACGTAAAATGAAACACTAGGACTTCATAATTCAATGGACAAACAAGAAAATTATTTTTTAACATTTCTATGGAACCCTTAAATTTTTAGTGACCGTCAATCAGTGAATGTTTTAGTGGATAGTTAGTGAGGATCGGTCAATAATACAACTTTTAGTAATTTTGCGTCGACATTTCGACAATATTTATTGTCATCTTCAGGACCTGTGTATGAAATACAATAGAAATATCAAACATAACGAAACAATTAAATATTTGGGTGAACGTGTTGGTGATGTGAGTGTGTGCGTGTGTATGTATGTAGTAGGGAGTGAAACATGGTAAAAATAACTTTTAATAATTACGTAGTGAACATCCCCTAATCTGTTTTAGTTATAGGTAATATATTACTTTGCTATATGTTGACTGTTGTAGGTATAAACAATTTTTGTACCAATCTAATATCCAATTGTTGGTTACTGTTTGTTTAATTAATTAAAATAACATTATATTTAGTAATTTAAATTGTAATACTGTATAAATTAAGTTCTCTCATACTATAATTTGCTCGCTTTCTTAAAGATAATTTGAAGATGTAAACAAACTATCATAAGTCTTCACATAAAAAATGATACATACATACACACGCACACACTCACATCACCAACACGTTCACCCAGATATTTAATTGTTTCGTTATGTTTGATATTTCTATTGTATTTCATACACAGGTCCTGAAGATGACAATAAATATTGTCGAAACGTCGACGCAAAATTACTAAAAGTTGTATTATTGACCGATCCTCACTAACTATCCACTAAAACATTTCTATGGAACATAAATTATAGACAAATTTAACTAAATAAGAAAAAACTTAGAATAAAAATTCTTTTCTGAGCAGACGTGAGCAATCTCATTAGTAACTTTGTGCAATTGAAGGTGTAGAGATAACATTTTTAAAGGAAGTTGTATGCTTTTAGTAGTTTTGTGATCATCGTCATTGTCATCATCACTTCATGGTTTAGCCTTACAGCTTGTTTTATCTTCACTGCAGCCATCTCTTCCAGTGCCTACCCACAGATCTTCTGCCAACTAGTTTGTAGTCTACAGTGGATTTTACTGGCCTCTGGTGGCCCATTCTGTAGACATGCTTCTTTTGTTCTTCTATTTATCATTGATAGAGAATACACCCTGTTTAGCCCTTATATGTTCATTACGCATTTGATCCCTTAGACCAGCGGTTCCTTCGTCTCGCGTACCACTTACTACCCTTTTTACTAAAATAGTACCCCCAAAACATACCCTCCATTTTTACCACATTACTACGTCACAACATAGGCCTCAGTTGCACCTAATGGTTGTAATAAGATGAAATTTCAGTAGCCTACTATATACATAACACAGGTATGTAAGTTTTGTTTGAAGATGTATTCTTATTGTCCATTATTTTATTAGGCACTATCTTAAAGAAATAGAAAGGACACAAATTATTAAAACCTGGACATGGACTCAATTTTGCTTGAAACTTTAAATACTGTTATTGAGCTGTTCTGTAACCCTAAGTTGAGTTTATTTATCTCTGAAAAAATATCAGATAAATAAGCAAGTTGCTGAAGCCAGTCACTGTCGTGAAACTTTGAAGCCAGATAAAATGGATGTTCTTCAGAAAAGACTTGTAGTTCATGTCTGAGTTCAAATAATCGTGTGAGGACTTTTCCTCGAGAAAGCCACCTTACTTCGGTGTTCAAAAACAATGTGGAGTAAATACCACCCATCTCCTCACAAAGTGCTTTAAACAGTCTGGAGTTTGTTGCATTGGCTTTGACAAAGTTTACAACTTTTACTGCTTCATTAAGAACGTCATGCATTTTAGTCGGCATTTTTTTGGACGCAAGGCTTTGCCTATGGATACAGTAATGGCTCCATGCTACATGGGGAGCCACTTCTCTTATACGTCCACGAAGGCCTACGTTGCAGCCATACTTTGGGTTTCCGCCATCAGTGCAAATGCCACAATAATTAGCCCAACTAAATTCCTTTTCACATAAATAGTTAAAAATCACGTTGAACACATCTTCCCCTGTAGTTCGCTCAGTCCACGCATGACACAGTAAAAGATTTTCTTCAAAATCGTTCTTGTCATTAAGATACCTTGCAGTAACATAAGATTGATAGGCCAGCAACGTCTGTGCTTTCATCAACTTGAATAGAAAAAATTTACTATTTTATAATTTTTGTATTACCGTTTCTTCAATGTCTTTAATTCTTCGTGAAACCGTGTTATTTGGAAACGGGATTGTGTTAATTTTGCGAACATAGTCCTGTCAGAACATACACTGTACAGCATCTTTTATACACGGAGCTATCAAATCCTCAGCAATTGTGTGGTTTTTACCGTGCTTAGCAATGTGATAGCTAATTCTGTAAGAGGCTTGAACAGCATTTTCATTATCTTTATTGCCTGCCACTAGATATGATGAAACATGTGCACCTTTTTTATAGTTTTTTGACAGTCACTCGAAAAAACTAACTTCTTTCTTTTTGTACTGAGCATGTTTTAGTATTTAAATGCCACATAAGTAAAGAGGGTTTTATGCTACCGTTACTTAAAACCTCCCCACATACAACACATAATGGATTCGGACTTTCCTCCTCCCTAGTAATTGAAAATCCATATTTTAAATACTCATCTGAATATTTCCGTTTCTTCTGATCAGCTCCAGTACTTGAAATGTGAGTTTTACTACTATCACTTACGTGCGTAACAACCATGTCCTGGGATGTGCCCTGGGAAACAGGTCTACTAGGTACATGACCACTACACACTGCAGGGTGATCGTTTTTCAGAGTTCCAGTTTTTAACCACTTATCCATAACGGATTACACTCAATAATAATGTATGGGAAAGTCTCACAATAATGCCACCTTCTGTAAAATAATAGCACACAAAACTATATTCTCCACACACGAACACACAACTATTATTCGACAACGAACCTAACAGCCTTCTAAGAATCTTAGCCGCGCAACATCTAATAGAAACACGAACTACTGTTGAGTTGAGGAAGTTGCATTTATATGTTTTCAATCAGATTGGGGCGGGGCTAGATTTAACTAACATGGTGAAAGGGAGGCTCTGTGCCTGCCCACCCACGGCTACCACTGAGCGAGCACAGGCGCGTGGCTTGCGACGAGTAGACAACAGGTTACCGGCGGCGCGTTGTGACAGACAAATACATAGCGCCCGCCGTTACTGTTTATCTTTGGCGTACCCCTGAGTGGTCCGTAGCGTACCATCAAGGGGTACACATAACCCATGTTGGGAACCGCTGCCTTAGACGATAACCAGTTACGTGGCTTGAAAAATTCATTACAGCTGTTTGTATAGGCTGCTTTTCTTTCCCATTTACCGTCCATGTTTCACTAGCAATGTAAGAACAATTATTGCTATTACTTATAGAACTTCATTTTAGTATCAGTTCCTGTTTTGTTTCTTAGTGTTCATTGTATGTTTCTTAGTGTAGTTTTGTGATGGGGGTATATATAGAGGATGTGTGTAAGCGCATCATAAATTGGAGAATTTTATGCAGTTGTATAAAAATGTCACTGGTTATGGGAAGCCCATCTTATAAATATAGGCTAGTCCTAAAGATTTGGTTGTAGCTGTTGGTAGTGTCTTATTTTTGGGATTACCCTAACCCATGGACCCACAGTTATCTCACCATATCTGGCTAGGGACAAAATGTTATGGCACTGTCTCCAACATCTACAGAGTTGTTATCCTTGGTTTCGGATAATGGGCAGGTTGTGTCCACAGTGATCCTGAAGTTGGGCAGGGATGAGCAGGCAGAGCCTGACTGCACCAGTGGCATATAAAGTAATGTATGCTCATCACTTAGGTAACTTTGTTTTTGTAACTCACCAGTGTTCAGACAGCAGCAGGAAACAGAAACATTATTAACAGTGAACACATAAAACACTTGTCTCAGCTGTGACATACATTACTGGTACTAATACAAACAGTACAACACTTTCAGAATCTGAAGTCAAACTCCCTACACTATGAAATAATTTTGTTGATTAATTGAAAGTTGAACACAGATTGCTGATGGAGACACAGCTAAATAAATTGGTTCATGTCAACTTCCGATTAGTTGAGGTGCTGGTCAATCTGTTTGCTAAGTTTTCTTTAATTGTTTAACTAACTGATTTTTATTGTATGTAGGCCTGTGTTCTTAAAAAAATGTTATTTTTTGTTTCAAATTTTATTTAATATGACCAATACAATTTTTATCAGATGTCCACCAACATCATTCCTGTGTGCCAATGGAGTATGTATTGATGGCAGCAAAAGATGCAATAAGGAAGTTGATTGCACAGATGGATCAGATGAAGCAGCCCCTGAATGTTCTGGAGCCACATCCACAACAGAAGTCCCAGTCCCAGTCCCTGTACCTTTGAAGTGCAAGTACGTGAAAACATGTAATACCATATGGAAATTTAGATTGTACCATATACAGTAGTTGTTTCAGTGCTGAGATACCTACATCTTTTTTTAGTCCTTAATTAAATAGTAATTGCAACATTAACTGTTAATTAAATTCAAAATATTAATGGGTGTCTGATAAAAGTTACATGTTATCATGTTATGATCTGTCAACCCAAATATCTTCAGAAAAGTATAATTAAATTTGTAACTAACAATAATTAGTAAATAACTACAAAAGAATTCGTTTCTTATTAATAAAAGTATAGAGGCTGAGTAATTTTGTTACAACAATTAATGAAATTTATGAAATACCAGTAACAAGCTTTCCAATTTATTTGTTGCTCTTTGGTCTAGATATCCTTTCAGAGAGATGACGAATGTGGTAAAGAAGCAACTTTAAAAAGATTTTTTGTTCATAATAAATTAATATTTTATTAATTAACAGTGTTTTATTGTGATTGTTATTTTAACTGGGTATAGTTCATTTTCTTAACATTAATATTAATGGAGATAATTTATTCGTCACTTGTTAATTAATATTGTTTAAATTCAATGTATGGCCAAGGTGTGTTAACTTTTATTTCAAGCATTACTTTGTGTGCTCATTGCCAACTATGTTGATCCTTAATTTGTTGAAGTTTGTGTGACAGCAGATCAATGTGGCTAATGGTCAGTATACAACTAAATGCTTGAAATATGTTTTATCTAAGGTAATTCGTCTTTAATTATATTACAAAGTAGACTTAAAGAAATATTAATGTGTAATTTCAACATTTGTGGTAATTGATTATATTAAATAGGTATCAGAAAAGTTCATGTTTAATGCATATATCAAGTTTTTATGAGTTTTATAAAAAAAAACAATAAACCGAGACTGTGCTGGATTCAACACGTGTCTGGTTTGCTGGTCCTTTTTACATAAATGAATAAAATACTGTGGTAAGAAGGAAGACATTTCTGTGAATTAATATCCCTGCCAAACAAGAGAATGATTCATTAGTTTATATCATGATTCAATATTAGTTTATATCATACAATAATTGGATCTACTAAGCTATACTTACCCAAAAGTTTGTGTTGGAAATTAAAGATGGTACTTCAAATTGCTTTAGATAATAGTGTTTGTTATCAGTCTTTACAGTGAAGCTCAATTCACTTTATACCAAAAAAAGTATATGTTTCATATTTTAATACAGTTGTTTATAATATTATTATTTACAACATTAATGCCCACCACATAGCATTGAACATATCGGTAGAATGGAAGCAAAAAGGGTACCTCAACAAGTTTTACAATATGGGCCTAAAGGGAAAAGAGATGTGGGAAGACCACACAAAAGATGGCTTGAAAATAGAGACCATAACAAATGATGTCGCCTAATCCTGGAATGGTGGAGAAGAAGAAGACAGTATTAATGCTTATCATCAGGAGTCCACATCTAGCAGTTACAGGTTTAGCACACCCGATGTACCCTAGCTGAATTCTCACATTGCTTCAACATTTCTTGGGTAGAATCCCTTTCCTGTCAGGTTTCTCTTGACCAATTTTCGGTCTTTTTGACCCTGATGCTATTAGGTTTTTTAGGGCTAGGGAGTCTTTCATTGGTTTCATATTTCAGCTTTACTATGTAAATCTAGTTTTCTTGTTTTCTTTTCGTACTACCTGGCAAGGGCCTTGGCAGGGTTAAAGGTGTCAAATGGTATATGGTCCTAAAGACAAAAGATGAATGTTTCCTAACAGCAGAAGAACCTAGGAGACGGGTCTCCAAATAAAACCCAGAGCAGGATGAGAGGCTAAAAGGTAGTACTCCTACTACTGGTGTCACTCTACAGGATGCTGGTAACGTTCTCAGAGGACATTTATCCTACTCAAAAGTCACAAAGGAAAAAATCATATGGAATAATGGTTATGGACAGGAAATGACTATGGTTGTGACAGTGTTACTGTATGGTTCTGAAACTTGAGTTCTGACAAAAAAACATATTGGCCTAAGTATGATGAAGGCTGCATATCAGACATGTGATTCTTGAGCTCTGTTAAGGGCTCCAAATGAAAAGATAGTCTCTACGATAAAGACATTTGTAAAGAGCTGTAGATAGTGTTACGACATTACAGAAATCTATGTGTTTATCGAATGTTCCAGAGGAATCTAGCTGAATGTTGTGGTGTACGTGATTCTCAGCGCATTTGGTAGACTGTGCCAGAATTCGAGCAGCCGCACGCACTGTGTCAAGGCCGCAATTAATTACGTCGTAGTAGAGATAACGCGTAGTTGTGGAATGTTCTGGTCTGTGAACGGGGTATAAATACTAGGCGGCAGCGGCCTTAGTTCAGTTATTATCTGGCGAAATTACTCTGTGCGTTCAAGTGGTTAATAGTGAAGAGTTGTGTTTTATAATCGGGCGGTATAATTGTAACACAATTGTGTTGTATATTAGTTGACATTTTATTGCGTGCGAACGCAAGAGAGTAAGAGACTGTGTTGTTAATTACGAACTGCTTAACTGTGATAATTAAAGCTGGTGATTAGTGACATAATTGGTGTCTTGTATTTTGCTTTCCACTGTACCATACGACGATCAAGTAGACCGTCGTAACAGTGGGTCAGATGTTCGAGAGAACCGTTAACAGTGGAAACAAGTGGACACTTTGTAAAAGACGAGTTTATTTCGTAATTAATCTGTAAACATGGATGCCAGTCAGATGATGGAAGCTTACTAAACACGGCTGCGGCAGACACAGGAAGAACCAGAAAGATGACAAAAATAAGAACGAAGACAAGACAGTGAAGAAGCGGAAAAACAACAGGATAAGAAACGCAGACAGGAGACAGAAGAGACAAAAGAAGAATGCCGACAGGAAAGAGAAGAATGTAAGTTGGAAACAGAAGACATCAAAGCATTAATACAGGAGCAAAACCAGTTGCAAGAGCACTAGTAAGCAAGTTACTAAAATATCGGAGGTAATAGAATCAATGATATTAAAAATAGCTGAAGTAGACAAATCTGTCTCGATTGTTGAAGAATCGATGTCTACAAAATTATCTGTCATAGATGAATCGATGTCTACAAAAATATCTGTCATAGAAGAATCGATGTCTACAAAAATATCTGTCGTAGAAGAATCGACGTCAAATAAAAGATCTGCAGTAGAAAACTCAATGGCAAACATAAGAGAACAAATTAAAATTGAAGTTGAGCAGTGCCTGAAGATACAACCAAAACAACTTTGTAAAGAGTCTGTACCAATGATAAAGACCGAAAAAGACGCAGAAAATAAGTTAATAGAGAAAATCACTATGCCTGCAGTAGGGACTTTGCAAAGCTCATGCAGTTCATGTCAAAGCTCCAACCTTTGACGGAAGCAGTCACTGGGCAACGTATCTCCGCCAATTTGAAGGTGCTGCATGCGCAAATAATTGGACGGAGAAGGACAAGACAGTTTCACTCGTTCTCTAATTAAAAGACCCACGGCAGAACTACTACAGAAAATGCCACCTGACAGCCAAAACACTTATGCCGAATTGATAAAAGTTCTAGAATTACGGTATGGCGATAAATATTTGCGAGATGTGTACTGCACTTAATTGAGAGCAAGGCGGCAGCATTCCGGGGACAGTCTTCATGGGTTTGAAGTAAATATCGACAGACTAATTAGACTGGCCTATCCTGAAGCGCCAGAAGATTTTCGAACGAGTTTTGGAATCCAGACATTTACTGCCGGTGTCCGAGGTTACAAACTACAGGAAGTGTTACGAATGGCAAGATACCAGAACAGTGCAGACACCCTGGTACATGCTTTGCAATTTGAGGCCGCCAAATCAGCGTCTGGTTGGACAAGTCATAAAGCGTGCGCGCTAAAAGATCGCGATGGCACGGACAATGAGGAAGAAGAACAAGGAACAGAGACTCGGCGGTCGGCGCCACAGAATAAAATAAGAAAGAATGGAAGACCGAAGTGTTATAGATGTGGGAAACCTGTACATCTACAACCAGATTGTCGGGTTATAATTCAGCAGCATGGAAACGAGCAGTAGTCAGTACAACGGGGCATGTGCTGACTAACTGGAGGAACGAAGCCCCTAGACATTACGCAATTTCTACACTTCAGAAAAACAGCGGGAAATTGGTGGTTACTGGATTCGTTCAAGAAAGGCCAACCTCGATTACAGTTTGACACAAGCGCAACAGATTCCACTGTGCTGCCCGATGTGGTGAAAGATTTCAAGCCAATCTGGTGCTCTTGCAGCTTGCGAACAGCAACTGGACGGCCTGTAAAAGTGTTTGGAAAAGTGGAGATACACCTACGCCTCGGTCGACTTGAGTTTAATCATCAAGTACTTGTTGCAGACATTGTGGATGAAGCAATTCTTGGTGTGGACTTTATGAAATCATAAGGATTTATAGTAGATTTAAAAAACAATATCTTGAGAATGGGAGGAGAAGAGGTAATGCTCTCCACAATGACTACATCAGAAACATTGATGGACGTCATAAACCAAGTGGCCAATCCGAAAAACTCGTCATGGCTAGAACCGAGGTAGATACTAGGGGCAACCAGTGATCTTTATTTGAACCCCAGGTAGTCAGCACACCGGGCATACTAATTGCCAGTAATAAAACCTGACGAAACCGGAAATGTACCTTTTAGAGTAGCAAATATTTTGGATCAAGCTGTCACTTTACAAAGCAATACGCTCCTAGGCAAATTGATTCCTGTGGCCTGGGTAACCGGAATGACGCCGAAGATCCAGTTGTGCTTCGGATAATTCCAAATTACCAGAGGAGCTGCACGAATTATTGAAGAGATCTTCTAACGACCTTTCATGTGGTGAGGTAAAACAAGTCAGACGGGTTTTACATGAATTCAAAGATTGTTTCGCAGTTCGGGGACAGTCTCTGGGAAGAACCTCTCTTGTCCAACATCGCATCAATACTGGGGACGCAACACCGATATGCCAACCTCCTCGAAGGCCTCCATTATCTAAGTAAGAGGAAATATCTTAATTAGTACAGAACATGTTGCCAGAGGGAATAATCGAGCCTTCGTCAAGTGCTTGGTCTTCTCCGGTAGTGTTGGTTGCGAAGAAGGATGGTGGATTACGTTTCTGCGTAGACTATCGGAGGCTGAATGATGTGACAAAGAAAGACTGCTATCCATTACCTCGCGTTGATGATACACTCGACACGTTGTACGGAGCACAGTGGTTTCCACATTGGACCTGAAGAGTGGATATTGGCAAGTGGGTCTTCATCAAGAAGACAAGGAAAAGACCGCTTTCTCGACCCCAAGTGGTTTATTCCAATTTAACATCATGCCATTTGGACTCTGTAATGCACCAGAAACATTCGAAAGATTGATGGACCTGGTACTCCGAGCTCTGACATGGAAAATTTGCCTTGTTTATTTAGACGATATCATAGTCACCAGGAAAACTTCCAGAGACCATTTGAAAAACCTTAAGGAGGTTCTAACTAGAATTCACGGTGCCCAACTAAAGCTGTGCCCGGAGAAGTGTTCTCTATTCCAGAAGGAAGTACAGTATCTAGGGCCATCTGGTTTCGGCAGCGGGTGTTAGCATGGATCCTAATAAAGTAGACACCGTAAGGGACTGGCCAGTGCCAAAGAGTAAACACGAAGTTCGGGGTTTCCTGGGGTTATACTCATATTACAGACGTTTTGTGGAAGGTTTTGCAACTATTGCTAAACCACTACATGAGCTAACGGCAAATAAACGAAACTTCCGCTGGTCGAGAGAGTGTGATCAAGCATTTAGGACTTTGAAAAATTCATTATATTCACAGCCAATTCTCGTTTTCTCTGTTTCTGAAGGGAAGTATGTCGTAGACACAGACGCAAGTAATACTGGTCTAGGAGCAGTTTTGTCCAAGTGCAGAACGGTGAAGAACGAGTAATAGCGTATTACAGCAAGATGCTGTCTAAGCCAGAGAGAAATTATTGTGTTACAAGGAAAGAGTTGTTGGCAATTGTTAGAGCTTTGGAGCACTTCCATAAATACCTCTATGGGAGAGAGTTTTCACTACGTACCGACCATGCCGCGCTTGCATGGCACTTGAGATGCTCTTGAGATTTAGAAATCTGGAAGGACAGTTGGCAAGATGGTTCGAACGTCTACAGGTGTACAAATTCAAGGTACAACATTGAAGGGGGCGCCTGCATGGAAATGCAGATGGCTTATCACAAAGACAGTGCCCGAAAAACTGCCGACATTGCCACAGAAAGGAAGAACAAAACTCCAGCGAACATGTTCAAACCATCACTGTAGATTTCCTGGCAGATGGCTGGACTACACAAGACTGTCGACAAGAGCAGATGAGTTATGAAGACATTGGACCGATCTTGTCAGCAAAAGAGGAAGGTCGCCGCCCGGATTGGCAAGATATCTGCCATTGTTCCGAAGTGCTGAAAGGCTACTGGGCACAATAGGAAACTTTTAGCTTAGAAAATGGATTGCTGAAAAGGGTTTGGGAATGTGCAGATGGACGAGACGTGGTCATGCAGTTGATAGTTCCCCAAAGTAAAGTGCAGTCTGTTTTGAAGGAGATGCATGATGGAACATCTGGAGGCCATCTTGGCGTTAAGAAAACCCTTGACAAAATACGGAAGCGATTCTATAAGTTACATCTTCGCCACGACGTAGAGGAATGGGTTCGGACGTGTGAAATATGTGCTGCAAGCAAGGGCCCACAAACCAAAAGCAGGGGAAAAATGAGACAGTATAACGTTGAACTGCCTTTCAAGAGAATTGCCATAGACATTGCTGGACCATTCCCAGTTACTGACGATGGAAACCGGTACATCATGGTTGTAGGTGACTACTTTACTAAGTGGGTGGAAACCTACGCAATTCCAAATCAGGAGGTTACCACTGTGGCAAAGGAGTTAGTTCACAACTTCTGTTGCCGTTATGGAGCCCCTATGAAAATCCATACGGATCAAGGGAAAAATTTTGAATCAGGAGTGTTTAAAGAATTATGCCGTTTACTCGGAATTCGAAAGACCAGGACAACGCCTCTGCATCTTCAGTCGGACGGGATGGTTGAGAGATTCAATAGGACATTTGAGCAGCATCATTCAAAGGTTGTTGACCAAACAGACTGGGACCAACGTATACCACTATTCCTCATGGCGTATAGATCGTCAGTACACGACACAACCGGCATGACTCCTGCAAAATTGGTGTTTGGGCGGGAGATTCGACTTCCTGGGGACTTGATGTTCGGATCACCAGAGACTCAGTCCCAAGGGCCACAGAACTATTCCTCGCATTTAGAAAACCAACTGCGAGAAATGAATCGCTTGGTAAGAGGACGGTTGAAGATTGCCAGTGATAAAATGAAAACTCGATATGACATTCGCAGCAATAGTGTGGGTTTCCAAGGAGGAGATCAGGTCTGGTTGTTCAACCATAAGCGCCATCGTGGTTGCTCACATAAGTTGCAGACTAACTGGGAAGGACCCTATACTGTGAAAGAAATAATCAACAATGTTGTTTACCATATTCAACAGGAAGGACAGCGAAAGTTCAAGGTTGTCCACATAGATCGCCCGGCCAAATATTCCTTCAGAGTCGGTTTGCCAGTTTGTGACGAACAGGTTTAAGGAGGGGGAAGTGTTACGACATTACAGAATAATCTACGTGTTTATCGAATGCTCCAGAGGAATCTAGCTGAATATTGTGACATACGTGATTCTCAGCGCATTTGGTAGACTGTGTCGGAATTCGCGCTGTCGCATGCGCTGTGTCAAGGCCGCAATTAATTACGTCGTAGTAGAGATAACGCGTAGTTGTGGAATGTTCTGGTCTGTGGACGGTGTATAAATACAAGGCGGCAGCGGCCTTAGTTCAGTTATTATCGGGCGAAATTACTCTGTGCGTTCAAGTGGAAATAGTGGAGTGTTGTGTTTTATAATCAGGCGATATAATTGTAATACAATTGTGTTTTACATTAGTTGACATTTTATTGCGTGTGAACAATTTTAATTTGATTTGTTGTAAAAGACTGTGTTGTTAATTACGAACTGTTTAACTGTGATAATTAAAACTGGTGATTAGTGACTTAATTGGTGTCTTGTATTTTGCTTTCCACTGTACCAAACGACGATCAAGTGGACCGTCGTAACAATATTTAAAATCCAAAAGTATAATGGTGAAAACAAAGAGAGATGGTTGCTCATCTGAATAGGATGCTCGGTGGCAGGTTACCTAAGCAAGTTTGGTAATACAAGCCTATTGGACAACAATTTTACAAATGAAGCAAAAAGCTCTGACAGTTGACAAAGAATGTAGGAGCTACTTTTGAAGTCCCTTAAAGAACATGAACGAATGATATTTACATGTTTCTGTTATTTCTCTCTATTCTGTAAGTGTAACGGAGTTACGTAAATTACAGATTAATTTTCCATTGAATCCTCCAATCAACTTCTATTATAATAAATCTGAAGTTGGTTACAATTTTCTTTCTTATAGTACA
Source organism: Magicicada septendecula (assembly GCA_034769895.1). Taxonomy (NCBI): domain Eukaryota; kingdom Metazoa; phylum Arthropoda; class Insecta; order Hemiptera; family Cicadidae; genus Magicicada; species Magicicada septendecula. Next base: position 339,467,417 of record CM068375.1, on the reverse strand, counting down.
TTGGGTTTTTTGTAATAACTGAGTGTTGATGAACAATAGACGAAAATAGTCTGTTTATATTATATTAACTATATTTTTAAGAATCAATCAGATACTTCACACACTAAATAGAGAAAGTGTCAAGGGCTAACCTTAGCCCAGATTTTGGTGATAGTGTCAGATGCTGAAGTGCCAGTAACTATGCTACCATACAATGCCATTAACATTCTCCAGTAATTATACCTCATTCTTTCCCTTCTACAACATACTTCAAACCTGAAACAGACATACAGATGTCCTAAGAATCTTATCTATAAACTTTAATGAATGATACATGTACTTATGTCTATGCATCCTCTCATTCGCAGAAAGTTAAAAATATTGTTATTTTTACAAGCAGACTGGGAGATGTCTAGCAAAGGCAAGGACTCTAGTTGCTACTATGTGTGCCATTAGTATTGTGTTTTAGCGTGGTTATTGTGTGTCAAGAATATTAATATTATGTGAAAAATAATAGATACTGTATGACATTTCAGGGAGACAGAATTTAAATGTACATCTGGTCAGTGCATTGATAAATTTTCTGTATGTGACAGCAGAGTGGACTGTCCAGATAAATCTGATGAAACTGAATCACAGTGCTCAAGTGTCTCGTAAGTTAATTGCAACTATATATTGTATTTTTATAAATCTTCTAAACTTATGGTAATAACAATAATGACAATATGTTACCTTCTAATCTTAAACAATAATTTTATATATGTAAGAAGTAATTTAAGAATAAAATTAATAGGATAATAGTAATTTTGATTAGTTTTTTAATTTGCAAATTTTGAATTAAATAAGATAATTATTGCTGCTTGTTTTTGTATCCAAGTAATATATATATATATATATTTACATTTATATATAAATACTGTAAACAATATGACTATCGAACAAATTATTATTGTGACACAGGGTTAAAAAGGTAGTTATGTATAAGCAAAAGTGTTACGTATAGTATGCATAGACTTTCAAAGAATTCTATGATTATATGATACATAAGTAATTGTTGTCTCTGAAATTATGTAAGATTAATTCAAATTATGCTTGAAGTTCAAAGGTCAGAGTGTTAATACAAGAAGGATTGATAGAAATAGTAGCGATGATGTGAAGTGTGTGGGAAGGAATGGGTGTCAGAGACACTGTATAATGTTGCAGTAGAAGGCATAATAAGGAACTGCAGAGTAGGAAAACTAACAACCACAAACTGGTTGATATTATCGTGTATACAAATGATATTGCTCTAACAGTGAGGAACAAGGAAAAGGTGAAAGAAGCAAAAGGAGTAGAAACAGAGAAGCTAAGGAAGCAGCTGTCTTACTTGGAGAAAATCAAATATGTAAGTCTGGGGTGGATAGAAAGCAAATGTGAGGAGAATTGTGGAATTTAGTGATTCTAAACTTCAAAATGTGTACATTTATAAATAGTTTGAAATAATGGTTAAAACAGAAATGTGGATGACTTAAACATTATGCACAGAATACAATCTGATAAACAGATCATATTCCTCCATCTCGCTTTACTGACACATGATGAACCCTGTCTTGGAACAAAATGCCAAGGTCCATTATCTTGTATGAAACCTGATGGTGCCTGTCAGTGAAACATAAAAGAATTGTGATAGTTCTTGTGCTGTTACACCTTACGATTCCAACCAAGGCACAAAATAATATTATCAGCATAATAATATCAAGGTACTCAGCATCATACAAAGTTATCTCAAACTGAAATTTCAATTCCCAGGGTTTCGAAAAGCACCACGGTTGGAGAAGGAGTGTGTCTCTGTTGTCAGTTGGTGGTGCGATCAATTTCAAGCAAACGTAACTTTCTTTGCAAACAACTTAGATTCTGAGAGGCTCTCGCTATTATTGTTGGTGCTTGGGAGCATTGGTAGACAAGGAAAAGAATGTTAGCTACACTATGCAAAGTAAGGAAGTTTTTGCTAAAGGAGAATGTAGTGTGCAAGTTGTCAAATGTATCAAACGCTTCTATGCTATACCTGCAAACATAGTGTCAGCTGAAAGGCCATTAGCTGCCTGAATACATAGGCCTACACTGAGACTGAACAACACGGTACCCTTAACACTCACAATATAGACTTGATGCCTCTTGTACCTCATGAATATCTCATGAGGCATTCAGAATGATCAGAGCAATTTGTTGTACAACCTTTACCTCGTACTGAGTACCTACTTTTAAGGCATGTAACTTATCTGAATTTTAAGGCAACTCAATATTTTAAGGCATCATTTTTATCTGAATACAACTTTTCTGTTGTCATAAACTTACATGAAGGCATGAATAAAAATATTATGATGTAGTAATAATTAATTCAATCACTTTCTGCTACAGTTTGTTTCTTGATATATATAAAGTATTTAAAATTTATAATTAATTACCTCAAGATGTTCTTTTCCTTATTTGGAACATGTTTCGAGAGTTCCTGTTCTCTCATCTTCAGCCTTCGCCATCTTGTTTCTGGTGAAGTATTTGTGTGTTGGCTGCTGGATTTTATTAAGGTAGTTTGTTGGTTTTGGTCTTTTAAAGTTGTATTACTGTGTGTGGTTGTGGTATATGTTTTTGTATTTTGTGTATTTTCAATGTTGAGTGCTTTGAATATTGTGTCATGTTTTGTATTGATTTGTATTTGTTCTGGTATTAGTTTGTTTTGTGTTTTATGTTTGTATATTTGTAAATTTTCCCAAATGATCATTATGGTGCCTTTGTGTGGTATATGTTTTAATAGTGATACATTGGTTATGTTTGGGAATTCGTGTCCTGTGTTTATTGCATGTGTGGCTAAATTGGATTTATATATTTCTGGTTTTTTGTATGCGTTTAGGTGTTCAAAATAACGTTTTTTCAGCTGTTTTTTTGTTTGTCCTATGTAACATTTATTGCAATCTTGGCATTCAATTTTGTATATACCGTTAGTTTTTGTATTATCTTTGTTGTGTGAGCTATTTAGAATTTGTAATTTATTTTTATTAGTTTTGTATGCTATTTTTATACTGTGTTTTTAAATAGTTTTGTTAGTTTTGTCATTTTATCATTTATGTATGTGAATGTGGCCCATTTTTTGTTATTGTTATTATTTATGTGTTGTTCATTTTGATTGATTCTTAATTTTTCAGTTTTCATTTTATATTTGATTTTATTTTCTATTTTGTTTACAGTATTTTTATTGTATCCATTTTCATAACCTATTTTGTATATTATATTTCTTTCTTTGTCAGTTTCTTGTTTGTTTAGGGGAATTTTGTACATTCTGTTAAATAGTGAATAGAATGCTGCCATTTTATGTTGTGGTGGGTGGTCAGAAAGGTTAGGTATATAGTTAGCATAAATGGGGTTTATTTATTATGCTAATCGTGATATAAATGATTTACATTTAGTAAATGGGACTAGTGGTATTTTATGTGAGTTTATCACTTTCTCATATGTATCTCGCCCTAAAGCTGGATGCCATTTACATTTAATGCCAAGCTTTGTGCAGCCATTTACATTTAGTGGTGTAAATATAATTTACATCTGTGGTAATTAATTGTGTAAACCATTTACATCTAGTGAATATTAATCTGTGCTAATTATCTGCGCGGATTAATTACTCAACAATTATGAATCATATTAATTAAAGATTTATGTAATACGTTAAAATTGATATATCTAAAATTATTTCTATTCGTCAGATTTGACTCAACACAGTGTCTGATTAAATACGATTTTATGAGTCTATTAATCAGACGTTTCAATGGTCGAGTTTATTGTATCCATTGATGTTTAGCATAAGTTATGAGATTTTTAGTGTAATACTTAGAATGAAAATACATCAATAACAAAGGTGAAATTTCAATAATGAACGCATGAATACTGTAAATTAACTACTTATTTATTACACATCTTACTGAAGTAAGTAACTATATCCTGCAAATTACATACATATTAAAGCACATGATATAAATACAATTATTCAATTTATACGATGTTTCCTGAAACATAAACACATGGTACATTCAAATGCAGTAAATAATGCACATATATAAAACATACACGAATAATAAACAATCAACAATTATACTTATTCCTACCTAAAATGCGTTCATTATTTCTCAGATAACGAATTACGTTAGTGTTATTTTATAGATTTTATGATTCATATGACTCATATGTAATTATTCTCTTGGGGTTAGTTCTTTGAAAAGAGGCAACAGAACAGTAGTGTAGTATATACTACTAAGATTAAGTAGACATAAAGCTTATCTTTGAGAGTGTTTATCCAATTCCGTCGTCGTGAGAAGACACTTTCTAGATGATTCGTCGAAGATCATAATCACTGTTACGCAGAGCACTGATAATTTCACTTCACTCCACTAAATCTCCACTCCCGTCATGTGTATGGTATTGTGGTAACCCGCTGATGTCGAGTGTCCGGAGTTCAAATAGTGAGGTGTTAATGTTGTCATTAACTTGAATTGTTCTGAAAGTTTGCCATATTTGTGTACATGGTTAACTGTGCCGTCTATTTGGGTGTATCGCGTACTGCGTGCTTAATTGTTTGGTATAGTTTATTCAACTAATTGTTCAACATGGTGATACGTTTTGATGTGAGAATGTTTGAGGTGACACTCACTGTTCTACTTTAAATGTTAATTAGTATATTATTATGTGCGCGTCAGTTGAGATTTCAAGTCCCGTACGCACTCATAGTTTATATTTCCGCACAGAATTGTGTATAAGTGTGACTATACCGATGTCTTTGTTCACTTATGAATTTACAAATTAGTGAATCCGGTCGGTCGACATAATCAATCGTCTGTCTATCGTACGCACTAACTTCTGACTATTAATTGCGACTGCCAACTGCTACTATTAACTACATACTCTTGACTACCGACTGACTGTTAACTGCGACTAACTGTTCGATTGAACGACTTGACTACTCGATTGAATACTTGACTATCCGATTGAAAATTACTGACTCTCGATTAACTACTTGACTGCCCGATTGAAAATTACTGACTCTCGATTAACTACTTGACTGCCCGATTGAAAATTACTGACTCTCGATTAACTACTTGACTGCCTGCTCCGCGTCTTCGCCAAACAGTTTTATTGGAACATCTTACCCATAAGTCTAAGTTTCGATCTCTACGCCTTCTAGGGCTCTTGATTGGTCGTACAAATTCCTACCCTTCTGTAGATCTCATCCACTGTTTCACGATTCGTCGGCCGAACCCTTCCTACTCTCTCCACGAGCTCTCTTAGAAGATGCTTGATGCTGGTTGGTCGTCGTCATCCCCGGAGTGTTTCATGTGACGAGCGTAGCACAGATTCTAAGAAATTAGGACAATTTCATGGCCTTCTGTTATCCTTTGTTTAGACTTTCCCTAAGGTTCTGACTGAGCTTTTGTTAACAGACTCCAGGTCTTGGTTAATTGTCTAAGTTCCACGACGTTCGTTCCGCCGATTATCAACCCTTCGTTGTCTTCATTTCGGTGAAATTCTACTTTTCAGTCGTAAATTTCAGTAAACTGTCAAGAATGTGTTTTCACGCTGTGCAGGGTACACTGGCAGTATTCACTGAGTTACGTCTATTGTCTATCTCTCCGTTAAAATTGCTCTGTACTTCCTTTGTAACATAGTAAAGCCTTTCATAATTGAGCAGTTACACTTTGCTTCCACAGCAGGCGTTCCATCTCGATTCCGTGTAACTCGGCAGCTGGACGAAGTCTTTGTTTCAGATTGTTGGGTGCTGTAAATTTTGACAAACGGCTAGCTGTCAGTGACGCCTTGAAATACTCATTGTGTGCAGTGCTCAGACATTTTTTCTTTGTCTTCGCTCTGTCGTCGGGTTTGACGTGCCCTCGATTCGTCATTATTTACGACCTGGGCTTGTGTCCGTCGACTTGAGTGTGGGAACGTGTCACTTGATCGAGGAATTAAAATTTTTTAAAATTTCGATCATTACATTGTCCCCAAATTGGATTGGATGTTGGACTTCGGGAGACATCTGATCCAATTTCTGCGCTCTGTCCCAGTCGTGGATGTCTGCTTCGGAATGGACATGGTTGACTGACATCTATCTCTCATAGGAAGCAATTAATTGTTATTCCCCATCTTAATGTTTTATATGGTCATACGAATTTATTGCCGCACATCTGAGTGAATGAACGCATTTTTACACTTTGTCTGTCCATATGCGGACTGTACAATACGATTTCGAGTAAATAATTGAATTTAAGACATGGACGTTTGTCCATTTGACAGTTTGTCTCGTTATTCTTTACACACAATGTATTAGATAAGCTGTAGATTAGCTACCCATTATATTAATCGATCTTATGTCGATGACCTATATAGCAATAAAATACTTTTAAACTTGTCATTACTGTCTCTAGAATACAGTTGATACTAACAAATATATACATATGGTCAATTCGTAACATATTATAAATGATTACATTGGTAAAAGAAACATACATATTAATTAAATAGTTAAGGAATCAGCATACTTCGTGATGCATACTCTTAAAGTTATAAAACAATCGTCCATTTTGAATTATTATTTACATAAACAAATTATTCGAGTCTCTACATTTTAACAAGTTATTATTCATAATTATTAACGTCTTTGGTGTCCTGTGTCATAGTATTACACTGTCCTTCTGACACATGGTACATTTCACAAATCACTTTCTGTATATGTTGATATTTATACGTCTAATTAACATAACGAATGACAATTATGTGCTGATCACAAACACAGTTAGCATTGAAATACAGACTAAACACAACAAGTAAAATGCATATCATTATTTGGTTAGCTGGACTGGCCGCGCGAGCAAATTACCTAAACTATGTCTTCTGCTGGTCGCCGGGAGTCGTCGCTACCACTCGTGTTATCTATACTTCCGTTCGCTGGCTCATGATACGCTTAATGCACTTTAATTTGCCGTATGTTGTACAAGCTCATACGTGGCTTTGTTTTAATTTCATTCATTAATCTTCTACTCTTCATTCATCAATATTCATCTTTAATTATTTTCTTTGGTTTATGTATTCCCATACAACCAATGTATTTAATGTATTTTATTCAGTACTATCTAATTTCATCATTACATTTTCAAACATTCTTAAAATCGTCTTCTTAATACGTTTTCATTTATTCATTCTTAATTTACATTTGTGATGACATACTTTTATGTCCCGTCACTATCGTGCTGTTACTAACGCACGCGTTTTTGTTTGTAAACATTAAGGTGTTTGACCTTGGGTTTTGTGTAACATATTTTTTCCAATGGCTGGTTGGCCGTCCCCGTTATTCCGCTACAATGTGCTGCACTTGCGCGCCTAAGATTTATGACCATTCTCCGTCTCGTTCTATGTGAGTGAGTGAGAGGTGTGTCCCACTTTCCTTTTTGTCGGTCTGCCTCAGGCCAGCACGCTTTAAACTGCCTCCCTTGGCTTAGACAACCCTTCGCAACCGTATTTCCATTGCTCACATATACAGTGAGTAGTTTTTGCCGCTTTTTCCAGTAGCTTTCACTAAGTAAACACGCGCCGTTCTGCTTTTGCCGCCGTTTCCAAGTCTGTATACAATTCCGTTGTTCGACAGTCAGTTTACTACTCGTGTGTTTACATAATAAAATTTTGTTTCTTAGGTTCCTAAGAGATCTTACCCCGAGTGCTTGGACTCTTCCTCCAGTACTATCACGATCCTTTACAACATTTTTAAGTCGTCTAGTAGAGATTCTTCTTCTCCTCTTCCTCATGACGTTTCTTGTCCATGATGAACATGCATACGGATCTTGTAGGTCCTTCCGTTTCATGTCATCCATGGCTTGTGTAAATTTGCTTTTAGCCTTATAACATGCGGTATTTGTTTCAACTTTAAACTTTCCCTTCATGCTTCTTATTGATGCAGCTCGACTACTTCGCCGGTCTATGCTTATTTCACAAGCTGGATACTTCATCATAGAATTCACTGATGCCGTATCTATTCTCGCGTTTCTTAATTTGTACCTTTTATGCGTTCTACCTGGTGGTAGTAAAATTTTACTATCTTTATCCACGTCTGGATACTCCTCTTCCCACTTCCTCATATACAAAGGAACAAAGTCGTTTTTCTTCTTAATCCATTTGTTTCTTGAACTTACGTTAGCTCGAATAGTTGATAATTTCTTAGTAGCTGATACATCCGTAAAATCAACAGTGTTATCAGTGTCTTGTACTTTCCGTACGTCTTCGTAATTCTCATTCATCACTTCTTCTTGCTTCTTCTGGACTTCGTTTCCATCCACGTTCCAGGTATCCTTGTATTCACGTATTTCTGTGCGAAACAGCGTGAACTGCTCGTTCATAATTTGCGTAATTTCTTTTGCATAGCTATCTAAATTTTTGTTGAATTTGTCACACCCTTCATCGATTACTTCCTTAATTTCTTCTTTATGTTGATCGAATTTCTGATCGAATTTCTGATTCATCATCTTGAAGCTTTCATTATTCGTGCGCATGAAGTCCATCAACAATGAACGTAGCGATGCCTCTTCATGTGATTGCTGGGACTCTTGTGGTTGCTGTGACTCCTGTCCCCGCGCTCTGACCTCTGACGTCTCCTCCGTCATATTTGGTTCGACGACTGATGAGTTTTCTTCGTTGGTGTCGGGTGCGCCTAACTGGTTGTTAACGTCAAAGTCCATGCTATCAGAACTACCGCTAGCCATTTTCGCCTTGCTTCGCGTTATCATTTACCAGTCAAGCTAACCTTACACTTATTTAATAATGTCTTACGTACTATATTATTGTAATTAGTCTAAATACTACTGTCTGCTCTCTTTTGCCATGCGATGGGCGCCATTTATAGTTAGCATAAATGGGGTTTATTTATTATGCTAATCGTGATATAAATGATTTACATTTAGTAAATGGGACTAGTGGTATTTTATGTGAGTTTATCACTTTCTCATATGTATCTCGCCCTAAAGCTGGATGCCATTTACATTTAATGCCAAGCTTTGTGCAGCCATTTACATTTAGTGGTGTAAATATAATTTACATCTGTGGTAATTAATTGTGTAAACCATTTACATCTAGTGAATATTAATCTGTGCTAATTATCTGCGCGGATTAATTACTCAACAATTATGAATCATATTAATTAAAGATTTATGTAATACGTTAAAATTGATATATCTAAAATTATTTCTATTCGTCAGATTTGACTCAACACAGTGTCTGATTAAATACGATTTTATGAGTCTATTAATCAGACGTTTCAATGGTCGAGTTTATTGTATCCATTGATGTTTAGCATAAGTTATGAGATTTTTAGTGTAATACTTAGAATGAAAATACATCAATAACAAAGGTGAAATTTCAATAATGAACGCATGAATACTGTAAATTAACTACTTATTTATTACACATCTTACTGAAGTAAGTAACTATATCCTGCAAATTACATACATATTAAAGCACATGATATAAATACAATTATTCAATTTATACGATGTTTCCTGAAACATAAACACATGGTACATTCAAATGCAGTAAATAATGCACATATATAAAACATACACGAATAATAAACAATCAACAATTATACTTATTCCTACCTAAAATGCGTTCATTATTTCTCAGATAACGAATTACGTTAGTGTTATTTTATAGATTTTATGATTCATATGACTCATATGTAATTATTCTCTTGGGGTTAGTTCTTTGAAAAGAGGCAACAGAACAGTAGTGTAGTATATACTACTAAGATTAAGTAGACATAAAGCTTATCTTTGAGAGTGTTTATCCAATTCCGTCGTCGTGAGAAGACACTTTCTAGATGATTCGTCGAAGATCATAATCACTGTTACGCAGAGCACTGATAATTTCACTTCACTCCACTAAATCTCCACTCCCGTCATGTGTATGGTATTGTGGTAACCCGCTGATGTCGAGTGTCCGGAGTTCAAATAGTGAGGTGTTAATGTTGTCATTAACTTGAATTGTTCTGAAAGTTTGCCATATTTGTGTACATGGTTAACTGTGCCGTCTATTTGGGTGTATCGCGTACTGCGTGCTTAATTGTTTGGTATAGTTTATTCAACTAATTGTTCAACATGGTGATACGTTTTGATGTGAGAATGTTTGAGGTGACACTCACTGTTCTACTTTAAATGTTAATTAGTATATTATTATGTGCGCGTCAGTTGAGATTTCAAGTCCCGTACGCACTCATAGTTTATATTTCCGCACAGAATTGTGTATAAGTGTGACTATACCGATGTCTTTGTTCACTTATGAATTTACAAATTAGTGAATCCGGTCGGTCGACATAATCAATCGTCTGTCTATCGTACGCACTAACTTCTGACTATTAATTGCGACTACCAACTGCTACTATTAACTACATACTCTTGACTACCGACTGACTGTTAACTGCGACTAACTGTTCGATTGAACGACTTGACTACTCGATTGAATACTTGACTATCCGATTGAAAATTACTGACTCTCGATTAACTACTTGACTGCCCGATTGAAAATTACTGACTCTCGATTAACTACTTGACTGCCCGATTGAAAATTACTGACTCTCGATTAACTACTTGACTGCCTGCTCCGCGTCTTCGCCAAACAGTTTTATTGGAACATCTTACCCATAAGTCTAAGTTTCGATCTCTACGCCTTCTAGGGCTCTTGATTGGTCGTACAAATTCCTACCCTTCTGTAGATCTCATCCACTGTTTCACGATTCGTCGGCCGAACCCTTCCTACTCTCTCCACGAGCTCTCTTAGAAGATGCTTGATGCTGGTTGGTCGTCGTCATCCCCGGAGTGTTTCATGTGACGAGCGTAGCACAGATTCTAAGAAATTAGGACAATTTCATGGCCTTCTGTTATCCTTTGTTTAGACTTTCCCTAAGGTTCTGACTGAGCTTTTGTTAACAGACTCCAGGTCTTGGTTAATTGTCTAAGTTCCACGACGTTCGTTCCGCCGATTATCAACCCTTCGTTGTCTTCATTTCGGTGAAATTCTACTTTTCAGTCGTAAATTTCAGTAAACTGTCAAGAATGTGTTTTCACGCTGTGCAGGGTACACTGGCAGTATTCACTGAGTTACGTCTATTGTCTGTCTCTCCGTTAAAATTGCTCTGTACTTCCTTTGTAACATAGTAAAGCCTTTCATAATTGAGCAGTTACACTTTGCTTCCACAGCAGGCGTTCCATCTCGATTCCGTGTAACTCGGCAGCTGGACGAAGTCTTTGTTTCAGATTGTTGGGTGCTGTAAATTTTGACAAACGGCTAGCTGTCAGTGACGCCTTGAAATACTCATTGTGTGCAGTGCTCAGACATTTTTTCTTTGTCTTCGCTCTGTCGTCGGGTTTGACGTGCCCTCGATTCGTCATTATTTACGACCTGGGCTTGTGTCCGTCGACTTGAGTGTGGGAACGTGTCACTTGATCGAGGAATTAAAATTTTTTAAAATTTCGATCATTACAGGTATAATGATGTTAGTGGAAGTTGGTTTTCTGTATATTGCATATTGTATGTAGTTGTTGTATCTTGTGATGGTTATGTCTAAATAGTTTATTTTGTTATGTTTTTCTTTTTCTTCTGTGAATTGTATTTTAGGATGTATGTTACTGATTTATTTCAGCATGTTCTCTGCATTTGTGTTTTTGTTATTTGATACATATAATCCATCGTCTACATATCTTATCCATATGCCATTTGGGTCCTGTGATTTTATAATTTTTGTATTTTTGTGTCTATGTGTTGTAGGAATATTTCTGCTATTTTGCTTGATAATGGTGATCCCATTGCTAATCCTTCTTGCTGTTGATAAATTTTGCTATTAAATTCAAAGTAATTTTGTTTTAGTATTAATTGGAGGCTGTTTTTATTTCGGTTATGTATTGTTTGTTTTCATTTTGTTCTTTAAGTTTGTTAATTATTATGTCTATTGTTTCTTCTACTGGGATGTTGGTGTACATGTTTGTGATGTCATATGATGTGAAAAATGTATTTTCATTTATATTTATTGTTTTTAGTTTGTCTGTTAATTCGTATGTATTTTTTATGTTATGATGGTTATTTGTTAGATGGTTATTTTTTAGTTTTTGTGCTATTATTTTTGCTATTTTGTATGTAGGAGCTTTTTTGAAGTTGATTAATGGACGTATTGGGTTGTTTAATTTGTGTATTTTTATTAGGCTATTCATTTTAGGTGGTTCTGGATTATTATTTATATATATGTCTGTATTTTTCATGTTTAAAATGATTTTAGTTGTTTTTATTAGTTTTATTGTTTGTTTAAGATAGTTTTCTGTTGGGTTTTTGTTTAGTTGTATGCAATTATTATTGTTGATGAAGTCTTCGGTTTTTTAATGTAGTCTGCTTTATCAGTGATTACTGTTGCTTGACTTTTGTCTGCTTTAGTTATTATTAAATTATTGTTCTTTACTTTATTTTTAATTTCTTTTATTGTTTTATTGTCTTTCTTTTGTTTTTCTTTGTTTTTCATTTCGCTAGTGATTATTTTTTTAATTATATGTGTTGCTTCTGTTCTTTTTTCTTCTTGTATATTGTCTTTTATTAGGTTGATGGCAAATTCTGTTTCTACTATTAAATTTTCTAAATTTTTGTTTGCATTTTGAGTTCTGTTAGTTTTTGACATATTGTTTAAATATTCTGTTTCTTTTTTGTTAAATTCTGTATTGCTAAGGTTAATGCTTCGAGGGTAAAATGTGTGTTTATTTTTGTTTTTTTGTTCTTGATTTTAGTTTTGTTGTTTTAATGTGTTGAATATTTTGTTGATTGTAATAGTCTTTTGGTTTTTTCAAATCTTATTTTATTTTCTATGTTATTCTATTTATTATTCCAAATGATTGGATGTAATAAACTTGTTAACTCTAAGTGTAGTTTGTACATGTCTAGTGTTATGCTATTTTTCTTACTGTATAATTGATTTTCGTTTTGTATCCATAATCTTTGTGCTTGCATTATTGTTTTTTGTGCAGTCATGTTTTTGTTGTTTGTCTTTATGTTGATGTATTTAGGTGTTAATTTATGTTTTTGGCATTGTCTATTGAAGTATATATTCATGTTTGTGTTCATTAGTTGTTTTTTTCGTGTTTGGAATTTGTTTAATAATTTGGTAATGTGGTTATATGGAGTTGTGGTTATGTTGTTTGTGTGCATATTAATGTATATTTATGTGAGAGATAATTTGTTTTATATTTATTTTCCGTTATTTAGTTGTTGAATTCACTTAATATTGATGTTCACTTCACTATTTTTTTCACAATACACTTTTGTTTGATAACCTCACTTTTCGTTATTTTCTCCTTTACCTTATATGATATGTTATTTTCGCTTATTTACCTTGTATGGTGTTATCATTCAATCACGTTCTGCTACAGTTTATTTCTTGATATATATAAAGTATTTAAAATTTATAATTATATTACCTCAAGATGTTCTTTTCCTTGTTTGGAACATGTTTCGAGAGTTCCTGTTCTCTCATCTTTAGCCTTCGCCATCTTGTTTCTGGTGAAGTATTTGTGTGTTGGCTGCTGGATTTTATTAAGGTAGTTTGTTGGTTTTTGGTCTTTTAAAGTTGTATTACTGTGTGTGGTTGTGGTATATGTTTTTGTATTTTGTGTATTTTCGATGTTGAGTGCTTTGAATATTGTGTCATGTTTTGTATTGATTTGTATTTGTTCTGGTACTAGTTTGTTTTGTGTTTTATGTTTGTATATTTGTAAATTTTCCCAAATGATCATTATAGTGCCTTTGTGTGGTACAGTATTGTGTGAATTAATGTGAACACATCATAATTATCACAATTTTACTTTTTTTTCACAGTTAGCAACACTTTTATGTCAAAGTAGCGGCCATTTTGTTTTACTGTTCTGACAGTCAGTGAGTAATGAGACCAGTGGCGGCGCTAACGAAACGGGGGCCCCCCGCGAAACTAATTAGGGGGCCCTATAAAAATGGTTAAATTTTGTATACGTAATAGGGAAAAACACTCAAATGAGTTTCTATTTACGTGTGTTTCACAACAATGGTTTGTGAATACTTTCTCGTTTATCACAAAGCGTTTGCAATTTGCAAAGGACGTTTTACATGTGTACAAACTCTTAAAATTCATTGTTGCTAAATAGACAAAGTTCTATACGAACTATAAAAAAACCAAAATAAAAAGAATGATTTATTTTTACGTCAAAGATCTAAATTCAGACTATGAAACTGTACCGCACACAGAGTGGTAAAAATTTATTATTTAAAAACGAATATCAAAGTAACATTCTAGCTTTTTTCAAACATTTAAATTAGTTTGTAACTGAATTTGTAAAATTCTTGAATATACTCTGTACAAGTTCTCCTTAAGTCTAATCCAATTCAATAACACTCGAACTCAAGTAATGTACAATATTTACAGATGAGGATCAACCAAAGTTCACTGTTTTCCTAAGCCTAGTCTTCTTTTTTTAATAGCTAAGAACTTTTCAACCACTTCGTTGATATTAGTTTTCTGTATCTCACATGCTCAATGCTTAACAGTGCCAAGTCACTCAACCGAGTTTGAGCCATGGTACTTCTTAAGTATGACTTAATTTAATTAATTTAAGTTTTGAAAAGCTTCTTTCCGCTGTAGCTGTTGTGACAGGTGTGGTTAAATAAAGCTGCAAAGCTGTAGTTAAGTCTGGGAGGCAACCCATAAGGCAGCTGTTTTCTTCAACCAGTAAATTCATCATTTCTCGAATTCTTTTCTTGTGTACAATTTCTTTGGCCATCAGAGCTTTGAAGGATATTACTTGGTCAGGCAGTGATGTGGAAAGGTCACCAGGATACACATTTACCAGAGCCTTACTTTTCTCCACTATTGTCTCTTGTGAGAAGTTTACTAAATTCTGAGGCGTCATGAATGAAAACCTATCATCAATGCAACGCAATCCTTCGAATCTCATTTGTAGCTGAGCTATTACAATATCTTGTGTTGCATTGAAAACTTTTACTTCAAATGATTTCACTGGGTCGTCAATTCTATGGTCAACTGATAATTCAACAAAGAAGCGTTTTACAACTCATTTACGCTTATTTTTCATGTTACAAGTTATGTCCCATGACTGGGCCAACTGGGGCCCCCATGAGGGTCGGGGCCCCCCCGCGCCGCGGGGTCTGCGGGGGCCTTATCGCCGCCACTGAATGAGACATAGCAAGCTACAGATGCGTTTCGTTTTTTTTTTTTTTTTAGAATTATTGTGTTTTTGCTGAAGTAAGCTGAACTAAGGCTTTATTTGCTTTTTATTTTTGAAGATGGATATTACTCCCAAAAAGCGCACTAAAATTGTTACTTTGAGTTAACACACATCAATGACTCAAAGAGATATTGCCAAGGAGTGTGGTGTGAGTTTAGGAGCTGTCAACAAGATTTTGAAGCAAAAAAGGGACACTGGGACGATTGAAGTGAACAGAAAAGGGAAATGTGGAAGGAAAAGAAAGACAAAACAGCAAGGGATGAAGCTTTTTAATAAGGGAAAGTAAATTAAACCCTAGGAAAACCAGCCAAGAAAGACTTAGCACACGCTGGAGTTATTGTTCATGACTCCACCGTACGAAAACGACTTATAGAAGGAGGAAGAAAAAAAGTAAGACCTAAAAAAAAAAAAACAGTTATTGACTGCTGCCATGATGACAAAACGATATGATTGGGCAAAAAAATATGTGAGCTGGACTGTTGAAGATTGGAGAAAAGTGTTGTTCTCAGATGAGAGCCATTTTTTGGCACAAGGACAGCGATCTCGTTTCGTTAGAAAAAGTGACAACGAAAAACTTACGACAGCTCATATTGATCAAACAGTTAAACATCCGTTAAAGAAGATGTTCTGGGGCTGCTTTCATATAAAGGTACCGGATGCCTTGTGCCAATCGAAGGCATGATGAACTCGCAAAAATACAGAGACTTGCTAGAACACAGATTGGAAGCTGAACTAAGAAAAGTTGATGCCAACGGTCGTCAAGCAGTTTTTCAACAAGATTCGGCTCCATGTCACTTGTCCAAGATCATGATGAAATATTTCAAGGACAAAAAGATATCATGCCTTGAATGGGCAGGAAACTCACCGGACCTTAATCCGATTGAAAATCTATGGGCTATTGTAAAAGCTAGACTTCGTAAAATAGATTGCACAACAAAAACAAAACTGATTGAGGCTGTAATCCACACATGGTTTCGAGACCAGCAAATATCAGAAAACTGTAAAAAAGTGTTGATTCTATGCCAAAACGTGTTGAAGAAGTTATAAAAGCCAAGGGAGGACATATTTCCTATTAAAACAATTTAAATTGTATTCTTTTCTCTTTTTTCTTCGTCTATAACTAATAAATGTTGTTTTTTTCAAATTATCACTTGTGTTCACATTAATTCGCACAGTACTGTATATGTTTTAATAGTGATACATTGGTTATGTTTGGGAATTCGTGTCCTGTGTTTATTGCATGTGTGGCTAAATTGGATTTATATATTTCTGGTTTTTTGTATGCGTTTAGGTGTTCAAAATAACGTTTTTTCAGCTGTTTTTTGTTTGTCCTATGTAACATTTATTGCAATCTTGGCATTCAATTTTGTATATACCATTAGTTTTTGTATTATCTTTGTTGTGTGAGCTATTTAGAATTTGTAATTTATTTTTATTAGTTTTGTATGCTATTTTTATATCTGTGTTTTTAAATAGTTTTGTTAGTTTTGTCATTTTATCATTTATGTATGTGAATGTGGCCCATTATTTGTTATTGTTATTATTTATGTGTTGTTCAATTTGATTGATTCTTTTATTGTTCAGTTTTTATTTTATATTTGATTTTATTTTCTATTTTGTTTACAGTATTTTTATTGTATCCATTTTCATAACCTATTTGGTATATTATATTTCTTCCTTTGTTAGTTTCTGGTTTGTTAAGAGAATTTTGTACATTCTGTTAAATAGTGAATAGAATGCTGCCATTTTATGTTGTGGTGGGTGGTCAGAATGGTTAGGTATAATGATGTTAGTGGAAGTTAGTTTTCTATATATTGCATATTGTATGTAGTTGTTATATCTTGTGATGGTTATGTCTAAATAGTTTATTTTATGTTTTTCTTTTTCTTCTGTGAATTGTATTTTAGGATGTATGTTATTGATTTGTTTCAGTATGTTCTCTGCATTTGTGTTTTTGTTATTTGATACATATAGTCCATCGTCTACATATCTTATCCATATGCCATTTGGGTCCTGTGACTATTTTCAGAGATTTATTGATTTTAAAGATTCTAAAATTTTTTTAAAGGCCTAAATAAGGGCCACGGACCTTTAAAAAAATTCACATAAAAGGTCTTCTAATCAAGTATGTACCTGATTTTTTGAAAAATTTTCTTGGACTAGAACGGGAAAAAAATATGAAAAAATTGGTTGTTCATCCCCTGGGGGTGGGTGGGGGAAGAATCCGAGGTATGGACTATGGTTTTCTTTAGGCTCAGGAAACAGTATTATATCGTTTATTTCAGAATCCGTGATTAAGGGCATTTGAACCCTATTAACCCATAATACCCTTTACTACCACTTGACATTCCAGGAATGGCATGAGAGCATAATCTTTCTTCTATACAATATCTAACAGGACATCATTTACAATAGACATATCTCTCAAGCCTCTGTGATGTTTCTCTCTGGATAAAAATGTGTTTACCGAACATCGCAGCATACAGCCCATGATGTGTATTCACACACCCAACAGATATTATATAACAATGTTGTATCATATAAACACCAAGTATATGTAGCTTTTCTCACCACAACCAATTAATGACGTAGATATTTGTTATTGCTACATCCAGAGAAGGAAAAAGGTATTCCAAAAATTGTACTTGGATATCTGTAAATGAGAACTAATTTTATAGATATATTATTATCATTATCAGTGATTATGTGTGCCCATTTCCTAACAATGAAAACTGAAGTACCATTACCTGGAATGTTGATGCTAGTATATACACATAGCATCAGAAACTACAAAAAAATAAATTTAAATTTGAAGGTTATAACAAATCAAATCTATCCTTGGTGCTGCTGTGAGCAATAAAAATTCTTGATTTAGAGTGTATAAAGCTCTTTACATTGCAAACAATTATTTTAGTTTGTTAACTTTACATAATGTGAATATGATGTAAGTAACTTGTTAAAGTTTTACTTGACTAAGTACATAATGATATGTAAAAAAATCTTTATGTGATATCTGTTTGAACTTGTAAATTCTTTTCATATCAATAAGGTTATGTTATGTTAGAAAGTGGATTAGCATTATGTTAGTGTGTTACTTTCTATGTATGGTGATTGGAATTAATACAGGAATCGAGAGAGAGAGAGAGAGAGAGAGAGAGAGAGAGAGAGAGAGAGAGAGAGAGAGAGAGAGAGAGAGAGAGAGAGAGAGAGAGAGAGAGAGAGAGAGAGCCTTTGTATATCTCTGTCAGTTTCTATGTGCATACTATAATAAACAGAAATGTGATGTATCCCTTCTTTAAAGCCTCACGTTGGAGTCGTCAATTTATAACAAAAAGAATTGAGTCGTGTGTATTGTGTTGTTGGTGTTGTTATTTCGGGGGCGTTACACTCCGCGTACTTTCAATACTTACTGATGACTGGTTCCTCTGCGATGATGTCGTCCTGCAAAACAACTTAAGCTACTATGTGTCTGTGGGCGCCACTTGGAATTTTTGTTCCAAGAAATTGTTGTTAAAATTAAATTTTGATTTCTTAGCAGTTAGTTTAATTCTATGAAAAAATGTGAACAAGACAGTTTGAGTTTGAAAAAATAACGTATGTTTTAATGAATCTTAAAAATCGTCTGAAGGACTAACATTCGTATTAAATAAAATTGCAGAGTTACAAAAAATTATTATTGACAAGTTTTTTCTCCAATCAAGTATCGGCTAACAAATATTTTATTTTACTCAGTTGAAAAGCATGAGTTTATTGTATGAAAAATCTTTATACTCAGGACGTGACTCCTTTGAACTACCAAGACAGATCAATAAAAATCAGAATGATCACAGTTGCACACCACTATATAAAAATTATCCCGATTAGCGCTTTCAAGCCTCACAGCCCATCGTCAGATCGGAATAGGCAGAAATTATTTTAAAAACAAACCCTTCACCCCTCTCCCCCACCCTGCTCACACACAACAAGCTATAATATAAATGACCCTTCCCCACCCCCTAAACCCTGTCCACACCATCTGTACAGTTACATATTTTTCTAGCAAATTCCTTGTGTTTCAGTGTGTGTGTGTGTGTGTGTGTGTGTGTGTGTGTGCATCCTTTTAAACTTACCCTACTTCCTCTCCACACACATGGGTCAGTCACACACCCTTATTTTAACCATCCAATTAGTACTATGCAAATAATTCTTAATCTTATCTATCTGTCCTCTATCACTTACTTCTTAATCATGTTATAAAATATTTCTTCATTATCAAATTTAATTTTAATATTAATTAAATTGTCTAACCCTTTTTCCCTTTCTTTTAATATTTCTAACTCCTCTCTAAGCTTCCTTTCAACTGTGTTATTTACTACTTTTACAATTTCGTATTCTTCCAAAGGATTAACAAACTTATGGTTGTCTTCTATGAAATGTCTTGCATATAACGAATTGGTTGTTCTATTACCTTCTCCACGTTTGTGGTCAGACAACCTGCATACGAATTTTCGTCCTGTCTCACCTAGGTACACTTTGTTGCAGTCTTTACATTTTAATTTATAAATTCCGCTTTTCTGTAATACTGGAATTTTTTCTATATTCTTATTCCTTATCTTATCAAATACCGTTTCACATTTTTTAATAGCTATATCTACTCCATATTTATTAAAACATTTTATAATTTTTCTAGTATGTGAACCTATGTATGTCAATGACCCTGCATAATTCTTTTGTTCTGGTTCTATTTTAGCTTTTTGTATGTTAACCCTTTTCATAACTTTATCCACTATGTTGGTGTTATAATTATTATTCCTTATAATTCCCTTTATCGTTTTTAACTCCCTAACTTTTGATTCGGTCTCTTTTAAACACTTCTGAGCTCTGTAACAAAATGTATTGATTGCCGCCATTTTATATCTATATGGGTGGTAAGACTCTCTTGGTATAATTATATCAGAATACGACTCTTTCCTAAATATCCCAAACTGTAGTTTCTCATTATCCTTAATTTCTATGTTCAAATCTAAGTAATTTATTTTCGTACCTCCTATCTCTTCTTTAAATTGTAAGTTTTTATCCTTATTATTTACCTCATTTATAAACTCATGCACTTCTTCCATGCTTCCTTCCCAAATTACTAATACATCATCAACGTATCTAGACCATAATTTTATATTGTCTTTATACTTAGTGGAAGTTATTAATTGCTTTTCAAAATCATTCATGTATATTTCAGCAAGAATAGGGGATAATGAAGACCCCATAGGTAAACCTTTTTTCTGTATATAAAACTTGTTATTAAACCTAAAATAGTTCTGATTTACACATTCTTTAATTACTTTCATCAACTGCTTTTTATACCTGTATTCTCCCATATTATTATCGTTTATTAACTTAATAACTTTATTTACTGTGATATTGGTAAACATGTCCTTAACATCCAGTGATATCAATTTTGTATTCACATTAATCCTAATATTTTCTAATTTTTCTATCAATTTTACATTATTCTCTATGTTGTATTTTGTCCCAAATTCATATTTCTCTCTCAGTACTCTGCTAACTTCCTTTGATAATTTATAAATAGGTGCATTAATAAAAGAAACAATCGGTCTAATTGGTTTTCCTTCTTTATGTATCTTAACCTGACTTTTAAAAGTTGGTGCTGTTGGATTACTTTCCAATAAATACTTTTTCTTATTTTCTTCTATAAATGTTATCTGTTTCATCATTTGTTTTATCCTTGACTGGTACTTACTTGTATAATCATACTTTATTTCCTCGTATGGTCCTTCCCTTATAAATTCTTCCGTTTTCTTTATGTATTCGTCCTTACTCAGTAGTACCATTGTATTTCCTTTGTCCGCCTTCGTAACTATAATATCATTTTTCTTTATTTTATTCTTTAGTTTAGTTACAGTTGATTTGATTTTTTGTTCATTTTTTGAATTATACAAACTTTTCTTAAATATTTTATCTACTACATTCCCTACTTCCCACCTTATTCTTTTTTTATCATTTTCATTTCCTAGTTTTTGTATTATGCTTTCGCATTCAATAGTCGTTTTTTCTTGATTTAATTCTGGTGGCGGTGCGTATTTTAAGCCTTTTGCTAACATTTCTTTTTCTTCTGTATTGAAATTCACCTCTGTAAGGTTTATTACTCTTTTTTCATAGTTATTCTTAGAGAGGTGTTCCTTTTTTACTTCGTTCTTTCTTATTAATTTATTTAACTTATCTACCATTTTTTTTATTTTTATTTTCCAATTTCTTTTCTACGTACCCCAAACCAAAATTATATAATATTTCTTCTAACTCTACATACGAGTATATTCTTAACAATTCTATGTGTCTGTCATATAATTCCCTATTATATCTATTGATTAAGCCGTAGAGTGACCTTATTTCCAGTTTTATCCACAACTTCTCGCTTTGTTCTTTTACTTTTTTGGCTACACTGTTCTTATTTTTAATTTTAACTTGAGCGTACTTTGGGATGACATTATTATCCAGACATTGTTTATTAAACCATATTTTACTTAAAACCCTCTTCAATTTAACTTTTAACTTAAGATATTTAAAAACTTTACTTACCTTATTGTTGTCGTTTATTACCTCATTGTTGTTGCCCATTACCTGTAGTCGATTGCACATCTTAACAGACGTTTAATGAAGAAATTTGTGTTAGTGGTTGAAATCACAATCAGAATGATCACAGTTGTAGACCACTGGATAAGTTTGTTAATCCTTTGGAAGAATACGAAATTGTAAAAGTAGTAAATAACACAGTTGAAAGGAAGCTTAGAGAGGAGTTAGAAATATTAAAAGAAAGAGAAAAAGGGTTAGACAATTTAATTAATATTAAAATTAAATTTGATAATGAAGAAATATTTTATAACATGATTAAGAAGTAAGTGATAGAGGACAGATAGATAAGATTAAGAATTATTTGCATAGTACTAATTGGATGGTTAAAATAAGGGTGTGTGACTGACCCATGTGTGTGGAGAGGAAGTAGGGTAAGTTTAAAAGGATGCACACACACACACACACACACACACACACACACACACACACACACACACACACACACACACACACACACACACACACACACACACACACACACACACACACACACACACACACACACAAGGAATTTGCTAGAAAAATATGTAACTGTACAGATGGTGTGGACAGGGTTTAGGGGGTGGGGAAGGGTCATTTATATTATAGCTTGTTGTGTGTGAGCAGGGTGGGGGAGAGGGGTGAAGGGTTTGTTTTTAAAATAATTTCTGCCTATTCCGATCTGACGATGGGCTGTGAGGCTTGAAAGCGCTAATCGGGATAATTTTTTTTTATATAGTGGTGTGCAACTGTGATCATTCTGATTGTGATTTCAACCACTAACACAAATTTCTTCATTAAACGTCTGTTAAGATGTGCAATCGACTACAGGTAATGGGCAACAACAATGTGGTAATAAACGACAACAATAAGGTAAGTAAAGTTTTTAAATATCTTAAGTTAAAAGTTAAATTGAAGAGGGTTTTAAGTAAAATATGGTTTAATAAACAATGTCTGGATAATAATGTCATCCCAAAGTACGCTCAAGTTAAAATTAAAAATAAGAACAGTGTAGCCAAAAAAGTAAAAGAACAAAGCGAGAAGTTGTGGATAAAACTGGAAATAAGGTCACTCTACGGCTTAATCAATAGATATAATAGGGAATTATATGACAGACACATAGAGTTGTTAAGAATATACTCGTATGTAGAGTTAGAAGAAATATTATATAATTTTGGTTTGGGGTACGTAGAAAAGAAATTGGAAAATAAAAATAAAAAAATGGTAGATAAGTTAAATAAATTAATAAGAAAGAACGAAGTAAAAAAGGAACCCATATAGATATAAAATGGCGGCAATCAATACATTTTGTTACAGAGCTCAGAAGTGTTTAAAAGAGACCGAATCAAAAGTTAGGGAGTGAAAAACGATAAAGGGAATTGTAAGGAATAATAATTATAACACCAACATAGTGGATAAAGTTATGAAAAGGGTTAACATACAAAAAGCTAAAATAGAACCAGAACAAAAGAATTATGCAGGGTCATTGACATACATAGGTTCACATACTAGAAAAATTATAAAATGTTTTAATAAATATGGAGTAGATATAGCTATTAAAAAATGTGAAATGGTATTTGATAAGATAAGGAATAAGAATATAGAAAAAATTCCAGTATTACAGAAAAGCGGAATTTATAAATTAAAATGTAAAGACTGCAACAAAGTGTACCTAGGTGAGACAGGACGAAAATTTGTATGCAGGTTGTCTGACCACAAACGTGGAGAAGGTAATAGAACAACCAATTCGTTATATGCAAGACATTTCATAGAAGACAACCATAAGTTTGTTAATCCTTTGGAAGAATACGAAATTGTAAAAGTAGTAAATAACACAGTTGAAAGGAAGCTTAGAGAGGAGTTAGAAATATTAAAAGAAAGAGAAAAAGGGTTAGACAATTTAATTAATATTAAAATTAAATTTGATAATGAAGAAATATTTTATAACATGATTAAGAAGTAAGTGATAGAGGACAGATAGATAAGATTAAGAATTATTTGCATAGTACTAATTGGATGGTTAAAATAAGGGTGTGTGACTGACCCATGTGTGTGGTGAGGAAGTAGGGTAAGTTTAAAAGGATGCACACACACACACACACACACACACACACACACACACACACACACACACACACACACACACACACACACACACACACACACACACACACACACACACACACACACACACACACACACACACACACACACACACACACACACACACACACACACACACACACACACACACACACACACACACACACACACACACACACACACACACACACACACACACACACACACACACACACACACACTGAAACACAAGGAATTTGCTAGAAAAATATGTAACTGTACAGATGGTGTGGACAGGGTTTAGGGGGTGGGGAAGGGTCATTTATATTATAGCTTGTTGTGTGTGAGCAGGGTGGGGGAGAGGGTTGAAGGGTTTGTTTTTAAAATAATTTCTGCCTATTCCGATCTGACGATGGGCTGTGAGGCTTGAAAGCGCTAATCGGGATAATTTTTATATAGTGGTGTGCAACTGTGATCATTCTGATTGTGATTTCAACCACTAACACAAATTTCTTCATTAAAGATCAATAAAATGCTTTACAAAAATTAAGTGATTTGAAGGTGTGTGACATGTGTAGTACAACTGTGTGACAAATGTTACCAGGTAAAAATGACTTTAACTTTGAACAACTCACGTTCCGATGGGTAATTATTTCTTGCACTGGACACTTCTCTTGGGGACGTTTTCAATCTCGCCTCTTCGTGTTGACGTTCCTTGTGCACTGATAATTATTTGAAAGTAAAAATACGGTTTTTTAAAACTCCGCACTATTGGAAAAAAGTTTTGCAGTGAATTTACGCTTTGAATACTGCCGGCGACAATCAGCTGTCCACGTGGTTTCTCAATTGGCCGCCACAGCGCTGATTCTCCTCTCACAGTTGATGAATAGGCTTTGTGTATGTAACGTTATAGGGATTTTTGTCAAAGTCAGTTTGTCGTAGCGAATTCCAGCAGAATTGATTCTCTATTAAAATTTTGGTCCTTTCCAGGGCCGCTGATATTCTGGCTGCGTGCGTTCTATTAAATATGTCGTGTTGCTGCTCTACACACACTTGCGCCTCTGCCTTCATAATATACTGTGTTGCTTTTTATTGGCATGCGATTACAAATTTATTGTGTATTTTCACAGTATACTGTAGTTATACTTATTTTATATTATTTGCACTTTGTTGGCATTTTACACCCCTTTATAATTCACAAAATTTATTATAGTACCTAGCTTCACATAGTGCTTGTGATTCCTTGATTAGGTCTAGGTATTGTTTCAATTGCTGTTTCTTGCAAACAGCTTCAACATTTTATGACGTACATTATGATTAATTGAGTTTTGTTTATTTTAACTGTTACATACACAATTTTAGGTTAATTGTATACTTTTTTACATACATTGATTAATATTACATTCTTGGATTTCGTTGTGCATGACGTGTCTGTTACTTAACTAAATACAACTATTTCACTAACGACTCGGAACACAAAATTTTTATGAGTAAAAACATGAAGTTTTACCTTACAATCTGAACCGGTTTTCACTTTTAAAGAGCTTCTTCAGAGGTTTGTTTTTACTCATAAAAACTTTGTGTTCCAAGTTGTTAGTGAAATAGTTGTATTTAATATTACATTATTATTTTTCTTTGAAATCATTTACTTTATTCACTAATTATACTACATGTTAACGCTTCACCAAATCCAGTATGGGTGAAAGCCTTCTTGCTTTTCTAAAACCTAACCTTTCTATAAACTTTACAATTTTCTACTAGACTCACAAGATTTATGTACGGTAACCATTTACAGCAGTACAATGTGTGTGTGTGTGTGTGTGTGCTAACAGGAAATTTGGCACCCACAAAAATATGTTTCATATGAAATGTACAAAACCGGGCAACTTTTATTCTCTAGATGATGTCCCTGACTCCCTCACACTAACAACCTGGCACAAAATCAATCACAGTGCTGCTTTTTCCTCATTGGCTAGTGCTGACAACTGGGGGTGATCTAATACTGTAGCATCACCATGTTGTTAGACACTCTGCAGTTGCTTTTATGTAGACACACACACTCACACATACACACACACAAATAATGATAGACACATACAGGTCCTTCTCTCTCTCCCTCATGATGTCAAAGCATGTGATTCATCTCTGATTGATCTTACTTTTCAAAATACTGGTTGTCTATTAAAGTTTTTATTCTTTCTGGCAGGTATATTAAGGCGCAACAATTTAATTTACAAACCTCTGAGGATACTGGTATATTCAGTGAAATGTATGTACATCAGATGAAATGAAACAAAAATACGTTACAACTACTTCCAGAAGTAATTATATTTGATTATATATATATATAACAACAACACCATGTATTAAATGAGTTTATTTATTGATGTGCGACAAATCTTTATGTAACACGACGACACATAAAATCCATGTGTGTGTGTATGAATGAAGGGTGTAATCATAATAATAATAACACTGTAAAATTGTTTAAACTCATTTAAATTTATTTATGAATAGCATTTCTTATTTGTTTTGCAATTAAAATCATTACTATTTTCAAATAATTATTACGTGTAATTCGTAATCTTGTTGCAGTTATTCGGCGCCCCTTGCCGAATGCAACAAGCGTTAATACTGATTTAGTTAAAATGAGTTTAAATAGTCGCGCGACAGAGAATTATTCGTACTTTCATCGGCGTTCCCTGACGTCAGACCCCCTCCGCCCCTTTTCTAGTAAAGCTTTTCGCTCAACAAATTCAGTCAGTCTACCATCAAACTGCACTGTGAGCAGAGTTGCCCATCGTCTCCTGGTGGGTACTTTGGTTGGAAGCCTCGATTACCAAGTAAAGCTTGGTTCCACGTATGGGCCTACGAGTGTGAGAGAATTGATTTGCCGCATAATTTCTTCACACCTTCAAGAATACGTACGAACAGCGCAGAAACTCGACTTCCCATGACTGGCTTACGCACAGTGTGACCAGCAACAGCAGGCCGCCAGCGAACACAACTCACATGTTCAAGTAACATTATTATTCATTAGTTATTCACCTGCAGTTTCCAGTTACCAGTTTACTATTCAAAAGGAAGATGAAGTAAATTTATCGTTTTGTGCAATATGAACTTGTATCTAGCAAGGACTTTATAGATATGGTGTTAAGAAATTTAAAAACGAATCGTAACTTGTAGGCTATATATATTATTAATTGTAAACTGGCATTGACTTATGCAATCATTGAATTTTTAAAGATTTCGCCCATGTTTAACCGAGGCTAATGGGGAATTTTTAGTAACTGGTTAGTCTAGTGTTTGAATTGTGTTATAGTTGAATGTTGTAGTCTAGTGTTTGAATTGTGTTATAGTTGAATGTTGCGATTTTTGGGCATTTGATTTATTGTGTATATGGTTGACTCAGTAATTCACCTTTCTCTGGCTGAAACACAAATTATATAATGTTCTGGGCTTTATTTTGTTCTAAAATAAACGGGTGCACTTTGACTCTGCTCACTAGCCGCTTGTACTGAGTTTTAATTTCATACACTCCCCCGCCTTTAACTAATTACGTTAGACATTAAGGCTATTTTAAGAGACTCATATTTTGTGTAAAGCGACATAGGTAGCAGTAAGTATTTTCATTGTTTCTGGTGTATGTGGTGCGTTACGTTTTATGGGCCCAACAGGGTAACGTCCCACAATCTTATATTACAAACACATTTCTTATTTATTTTGCGATTCAAAATGATTATTATTTTCACGTACTTATTACGTGTAATTCGTAATCTTATATTACACACAAACATATTATATAATCTTATATTCTAATACATTGTTATAAATTTTTTTATATTGCTCTCAGCTAGCTCATTTATATTATATTGATTATCCAATCTTTTAATTATCTAAGCTCTTTTTTTCTTTATTTCTGCATATGCTTTGCTTTCTATAAATTTCTCTACTGACTATGTCAATTTAACTACTAAAAATTATAGACTTAAAATTACAGTTACTGCTAACAATTTTCGTTAAACAGTTATTGTACCTTCGTTAAATTACCTTACTTATTGTACCCAAAAACATATTAGCAGCTATACAATATCTTGATTCATATTTGAATTGAATTGTCTATTTTTTTTCTTTGTTATTTAAAGTCTTTTGATTACATCTCGGTTTTTAAAATACATGTTTATTTATCACCTTATTATTTGCGGTACATCTGTAGGGTGTCCTCTTCAGTCCTTGATACGGGATGCTCCTTTATAGTCCTGGATTCCTGAAGCCTGGTAGTCCTGAAGTCTTGTAGTCTTGTAGTCCTTCGTCCACTGGATTCTCATACTCTGGATTACTGATTCTCGTACTCTGCATTACTGTATTCTCGTACTCTGGATTACTGGATCCTCGTACTCTGGATTTCTGGATTCTTGTACTCTGGATTACTGGATCCTCGTAATCTGCTGCATGCACCCTCATTAAGTGGAACTTAATGTCAATGTGTCTAGTGTGCTTGCTGTTTTCATAGCTCTCTGCCATATTAATTGCACTTTGATTGTCGATGAGCATTACTGGTGTAGAAGTGTCGTACTGCACATCCTCCAAGATTCTTTGTAGGTAAATCAAATCTGTTGCTGTGGATGCACAGGCTATATATTCTGATTGTGCTGAGGACAAGGATATACAACTTTGCTTATGAGAAGTCCATAAAATTGGATTACCACAGTGATAGATTACAGATCCAGTTGTGCTCTTACGATCTGTAGTGTCTCCTGCCCAGTCTGCATCGGAGTATGCACTGTGTGCATCTTCAGCTGAGCAACGATATGTCAGCTTTTTATATCTCGTTTTCTTGACGTATCGAAATACTCTCTTTGCTGCGGTCCACAGTTGGTTTGTTGGTATATCTAAATACCTACTCAGCACTGAAGTTCCATAGGCTATAGCAGCGGTTCCCAAACTTTTTCGGTTATGGAACCCTTCAGAAGACATTTTATGTCCGTGGAACCCTAACTCGTTAGGTTCTCCCAACATTCTTCCTTCTTCCATCTACTCCTATTGCCAGAGTGTATTGCATAACATAGCCGTAGTAGGGTTTGAAATAAAGAGAAAACATTTTATATATAACCAAAAATATTTATTTTGGGACAAGAAAATATTGTATAGGCTATATATAACCACAAACATTTATTGTGGTACAAGAAAATATTGGATATAACCACAAACATTTATTTTGGTACAAGAAAATATTAGATTTACACCTAATGTGATGAATGAAATTGTTTCATTTTTGTACTTAAAATAGTTTTGAAATTGGGCTTTATGTCCGACAGCTGAATACATAAATCCAGGGTGGCATCCAACTTACTCCTAAATTTGTTTTTGGTGTAAGCATAAGCTGAAAAGCCTGATTCGCATCGATAGGTGGACGTGAAGGGGAGCACAGCACGGATAGCCTTTTCGGCTACTGACGGGTGTACGTCTATCAGTCCTACCCAAAAGTCATTCAGTGGCACAAATTCAAATTTCGTTTTTAAAGCAGAGATACATTGAATTTCAATAAGATCTTCATACTCTGGCACGGACAACATGTGAGGTTTATTTCGGTTGACAAATAGGTTTTGCACCCACTCGATGTCCCTGTTGGTGTCTGGGAAGTACTCCGACAGAGATTTCACGAGGTTCATTAAATCCTCACAAATGTTTTTGTGCACATCAGCTTCAATTTCTAATTCATTTTCACTCAGAAACTGGGCCAGGAGAGGAAAGCATGCGAAGTTTTTCTCATTTACACATTCGATCCAAAAGTTAAGTCTGGTTTTCAATGATGTTATTTTGTCTCTCACTGCGAACGTGGTTGTATCTTTCCACTGCAAAGATGTAGTAACTTCATTAAGTTTCCCGAATATGTCAGCGAGGTAAGCACACCGCATGAGCCACTTCTCGTTGCATAAAAATTCAGCGTATTTGCTAGGCGCGGAAAGGTCCTTCCCTATGAAGAAAACCTGAAGCTCGTTACGCAGCTCAAAAAGCCTGGCCAGGACTTTCCCTCTTGAAAGCCATCTAACTTCTGTGTGAAGTAAAAGCGATTGTTGTTGACTTCCCATTTCTTCACAAGCCTTTGCAAAAAGTCTTGACTGGAGTGGGCGAGACTTAACATAATTGACAATTTTTACAGCCTCATTAAGAACGTCCTTTAAGTCGGATGGAATGTTCTTCGCCACAAGGGCATGCCGATGCAAGAGGCAATGACTACTGGTACAATTTGGCGCTACATTTTTTATTCTTGATATCGTCCCTTTCAATTTTCCCACCATCGCTGCAGCCCCATCGCTCCATACGTTAACACACTTACCCCAATCAAGATCGTGTTTACGCATGTAACAATTGATGATTTTAAACATTTCTTCCCCGGTTGCATTGGTCTCCAAAGGTGCGCATAGAAACAAATCGTCTTCCATAGATTCTTCGAACGGATATCTCACGAAAACAAGCAATATCGCAAGTCCAGCGACATCTGTACTCTCGTCCAGTTGCATTGAAAACGCTTTACAATTTTTCAGTCTCTGAATTAATTCATCTTCCACATAGTCTGAGATTTTATTAATACGGTCGGACACAGTGCTGTTAGAACATTGGACTGCTGAAACTTTTTTCGCCGCCTCCTCTCCAAGCATGCAACCGACTATTTCTTTCACACATGGTTTGATGAGATCCTCTGCAATTGTATGTGGTTTCCCAGCACGGGCAATCCTGTAACTTAAGAGAAACGATGCTTCAGTTGCATTTTCATTATCGGTCTTTGCATATTTCTGTAAGCAAGCCACAGCGGCATCTTGGACTTCCTTGTGGTTTTTAAAAAAACTAACATCCTTTCCCTTTAGGTGAGGGTGGTTTGTTTCCAGGTGTCGTTTCAGCTTAGCGGATGCCAAGGAACTGTTAAGGAGGATTTTGTTGCAAATGACGCATTGCCCATCCGGGTGTTCTGCACTTCCAATAGGAATGAAACCTAAAGATAGATAAGATTCATCGTATTTCCTTTTTTTCGAAGATCTTAAACCTTCACTTTCGATCCTGTCACTAGTCGATATGTTCGCTTCTTGACCATTAGTATGAGGGTCATCTTTCATCCCAGTTGTGCCCTAAAATGAATAAAATAATAAAACAGAGCGGTCAGACTCCAGGCTGACTCAATTTGTGCACAGAAAAACTACAGTAAACTCTCGAAATTATGGCACTCAATACAGCGGCATGCCCACATTTTGCATAATAATATTATTACAAACAAAAAAACAAAAAATGAAATACTAGCCAAAAGACATTTGCAATTTTTTTTCGTAATCCAAATTGATAAATTTTGAATATAAATATTGTAAATACTGCTGTGCAAATGAAAAGCGCAGATTTTGAGCAAAATAAGTTTTTTATATCATTTTGTTTCCCAGTGTGAGTGAGTGACGTATCTCAAGTGATTTTGTAATGTGTGATATTGTTAAAGTAATTTTATGGTACCAACATTTTTAAAAGTCATTTGTTTAAAGTTTTTTATTTTTATTATTTATATTTATATAGTGTAATTTTTATTAGAATTGGTGACTAGAAATGGATGTCGCTGCCGGCCCGTCAAATACGTCTGTTAGCAGACGTTGTGCTATCTCTTTTTATTGATAATTTAATTGAACTGATTTTAAGGTTACTGTTCACTGTTTACTTTCTAGAATTTCTTCGGGCGCCATCTTGTATTTATTAATTACAAGAAACAAAACAAACAAAAAAAAACAAAAAAACATTGTACTTACCATTTTTAGGGTTCTTTTCGGCGAACAGGAGATCAGAATTGGTTGTTCGAAATAAAGAAAACTTTATATTGTTTCCCATTAATATAGTTTTATTGACATTTTTATTAGAACTTTTATTGTTAACACACTATCTCCTGACATCCTTTCTCTACTATAAATTCATATTGACGGAAGTTATTAAGCATATAATGGGAAATGAAACATAGTATATAAATTGCAAATAAACTTCTATAAAATTAAACATGACTTACATTAAAACCTAACAACACAAACCAGCCTTCTTTGTTTACATAGTTTCACTCACTCATACACACCCACACACACACAATTAATTTATAACCCGTGAGATCTCATAGTTTTGAAAATGTTAAATTTTTTAATATTTAAACCAAAATTTTGAAAGTTTCGTTTTATTGTATTCCTGTAGATTACTTATCTGTTCATTTTTAGTCCAGAAGACGTCACTTGGCTATACACGCACACATTCTTTGTTTTAAACTATTAACTTTCCGAAAAACTGTTCATTTCTGTTATTTATATACATAATTTCGATTTTACTTCACATTTTGTTGTTTTGCGGGCCACGTAAACTTCGTCTAAACCGGCGAGCCGGCGGACACGAAGGTTATTTGCGTCCGACACTGGTAGTTGTTATTTGCCGACTATATTTGTTGTCTGTGTGCAGCGAAAACTGCTAGCGTTGCTACACCCACATTCCAGCATTATATAAGGCGCTGACGTAACACCGCCTGATGCTCAGTTACATAATTTGTTTACAGTTTTGTATGTCATTGGTTGACCTTGGCACACAGTTCTGCGGTCTGTTGATTTCTGCGTCTTTTGATATTCATGAATAATTTTCACAATCAGTGTTACCACTGCCGCTACCAATAAATATACCTTTGTTTACGTTTTGTCCCAATTATCGAAAAATGTTATTTGCTTTATTAAAAAATACAAATTTCTTTATTACCCCAAAAATAGGCCCAAAATGTCCCGTTACAATACCCCCTCAATGAGATATTTTATGCCGAAGCATAAAAAATCTCATTGACACATTCATACTTGCTAAAGGGATCAGCCAGGATATGTCGCCACAACGCCCTGTATGGTTTACAAAAAATATAATTACCTCACCCTTGGTCCGGTGACTGTGACCGCACCTGAATGACAATACTGTACTTCTCTCTCGAGATCCCAACACCGTAGAGTCAGACAGATACTTAACGCCCCTGCTCTGACGCGCTGGCCAGCTCAGATCCGCCGCCACAGCATCACCAAACACTGAAACAACACATCAAATATCATCTAGTGGCCTTATACAACACCATATCCCCAACTGATCTGTTTCCCCCTAGCATTGCTGGTTTGCGCTAAGAAGCACTGGTTTTGTTTTTTACTTATTTCTAACATATATCAGAATACCTAACAACATAACATAACATAAGAAAACATAGTACATTCATAATTCACATTGTTATTATTATCAATTTTATCTTAAAAATTTACACACTTTACATCATTAAATTTGCATATAAAATCATAAAAATTGCATTTTAATCTCAATATAACTTTTATTAATTTGTTTCACAAAAATTTTTTTTTTTTTTTTTTCAATCTTCGTGTTATTTATTATTCCATTTCATTAATTTGGGTGATTCTCAGTTATTCATCATAA
Source organism: Magicicada septendecula (assembly GCA_034769895.1). Lineage (NCBI taxonomy): Eukaryota > Metazoa > Arthropoda > Insecta > Hemiptera > Cicadidae > Magicicada > Magicicada septendecula. The sequence continues at coordinate 339,433,980 of CM068375.1, read as the reverse complement.
TTCACTGTATCAACTTGGCATTTACCCATAATCTTACCCCTTTTATTACTCTAACGCTCCCTTACAAAATCTTTAACTAGTATGACACCCCTCTCTATCAAAACATCTATCAAACAATTCTCTAAACTCAACTTACTACTAAACTCAATTCGCCACCTTCTCTCAATATATAAAAAAATACTCTCTAACCCTTTGTACATAGGATAAGTGTTTCCCCCCCCCAAAAACTCATTTCCCTTATCTGGCCCCTGGATTCTACCTAAGGCGACCCTGTTCCCACTAATTCGTTCCCATCCCGCCCCAACTTATCATTATGTTGCGGACTCCCACATTACACTACCCCCTACTACAAAATTGCCATCCCCAAAATCTCAATCTTATTACCTCACTACAACTACAACAAAATAACAACATCAATTATAAACATCAATATATCACTCAATACTCTACATATATTCTCCATTACTACTGTGTCCCCACTTATACTCAAATTCTCTATTACTTGTATTTCATCTCTCATTCTCTTTATACCCCAATATATTCAACTCGGACTGACTTAATGTTTTACTTAAACAATTACTACCACCCAACTTCTATCTTTTGCAACCCATTGAAAATTTTAACTATCACACCTTTATTTCATTTTATTTTAAAATCTATAAACACATTGAAAACATATTATTGTATTTTTATAATCCTTATTCCTAACATACTACATGCAATTAACACAATAAGACATAATAAACACAATATAGGAAGTATCTAGTGCATCTATTTTTTAAATCAAAACAAAATTATTTAGTAGCGAGTCATCATTATTAAAATACAACAAAAATTTTTTAATTCGTTCCCCCCCCTGGATAACCTCCCTGCCACACACACTATGACCCCCCTGGACTGTGGCGTCCAGTTGCGTCCACAAGGACTGAAGTTTTGGAGGAATTTGACATCTCCGTGTCCTTGCTTCTGCGTTACATTTTAAAGGTTTAGATATCAACATATCTTTGTTCTATAGTTATGCGCCCTTAATGCGGGTCTACCACCTGGCTTTGCTGTTCCTCCTCGAACAGAGTGGCAGCCGCTGTTCCATAGTTCCGGGATTTCCCCTAGTTTCACCCCCCATTTATTTCTAATATAGACCAATTTCAAGTCAGCTATGGTCAAGGGACTTGATATGACCATAGCTGGCCGCTAGCCAAATCCACGATTAGTGCTGGTAATCGCCTGAAAAGTCGGGGAAATCATCTCTTCCTTCAGGCATGTATTCATCATCATTAATTTGCACGGCATGGCAATTTATCAAGTTACAATATAAAATTGTACAAAAGGGTGTGCCGTGCATTTTCGCCATGTTGGCCTCCGATGGAGGTAACACTCTCTGCTACCCCCAACACTTTCCGCTATCTACTGGGGCACATGCCACCCCAGCAACAGCAACTTAATAGCTAAACTAAACCATATCTACAATTGCTGTCTCTACACTCCATTGTTATATCACATCTTTAGACACCACTCTACCCCCCAAAATTACCCCCACATCTTGTATAATACATTACATAACATAATAAACAAATAGACATTAACCTTGATTATTAGCATTGTTACATTCACATCAAACCAACTTCTCTTTTAAATAATTTATACAGAAACTTAGAAACATTATAATTTGAAATTTTTATTAACTCTTTTATATATCACCATTTCATTATTTATCCTTCGTTGCCATTAGATTCCTCAAAATTTCAAAATCATTATTAACATTTATTTTTAACCATTATGTTATTCCACAAACTAAACCATTTAACATTTATTTATTCATTAATTGTTATCAAATTTAGAACTCATAAAATCATTTAAATTCATTATAAAAATTCAAACATATAACATTCAATCACAATATTTAAACATCTCAAATTATTTTAATTCAATTGATTATTTAAAACGCAACATATTTCAATTATTATCAAAAATTTACAAATCATTAATTATTGTCTTCAAAATTATTTTTATTATTTATGCAGACTGCAAAATATTAATAATATTATTATTATTATCACAACATTTTCTACTACATACACATTGTTTACCTAACATTTTACAATACACACAATTGAATTCACTACAAATATATTTACAAACTTTTGTCATTAACTGTTCAATTTTTTTCACACTTCATTGTCCAGGTCTGCCAGGTCATTACCATAAATTACAATATTTAAATTGTCCATTCACTGATTTTTTATTTCAACCTCCATCATCGTATATATATCGAATATATTTATAACATGCATCATTGTTATCCACACACAATTTGTTATTATTATTATTATTATAATAATCCATTAACTTTATTTCATTCATTATGCCATTATAATTTATAGGGTTATTCCCTATTAATATTTCATAAGCCTTGTCAACATAAGTTATTATTGTCCAGTCTCCATCAGTATTATTGGTCAACGTCAGGTAAGCTATTTTATCATTTTTATATTCCTCTACTATTACATCAGGTAAGTGTTTATTGTTTATAAAGATATCATCAAAATAATTCTCTATCTCTCTTTCAACAGGTAAGTATTTTATATGGTTTATCTTCACCCCTTCTAATCTTTCTCTCAACTCATCATAATTTCTTTTTAACTTATATAATTCTATCTCTCTCTCAATACACAACTCTCTCTCTAAATCTCTCTCATCATACCACCATATCACATTTTCTCTCTCACTCCATGCAGAGGGTACTAAATCATACAAAAAGGGGAAACAACTTAAATCTTCCATTAACAAGGGACTCTTGCCCTTCAACAATAACATTTTTGAACACCTTGGTTCATCATAAATAAGGGGAAAATTTACCCTCTGCCCCACATACTCATCTACTCTCTCTCTCCACCTTCTCTCTGACTCATAAACACACATTAACATTCCATTATTACATTCTAAAACTTCATTATATGTTTCTCCATTATTCTTTACCCCCACTATACTCTCAGAATTGTAATTAATATCATTATCATCACTAGTCAATATTTTATTATCTAACACTACCTCTCCCACTATTTTGTCATTATTAATATTTGTCATACCTATAACATTGTCATCTATCTTCTTATTCAGCATTTGATTTAATTTAACTTCTAAATTTTTATTCATCTCATCAAACTTTTTCTCACAACTACTATTTGGTTTTTAAATGTATCAAGACATGTATTAACTTCATTAATGTGTTTATTAAAATCTGAATTCCGTTGTTTAAGTTCAGTTCTGATTTCAGCAAATTTTACATCTATTTTGTCATATTTGTCGTTTGAATCACTTTTTTGTTCCTCAAATTTTGCATTTAAGTTGCTATTTATATTTTCAGACATTGTTTTTATTAAGTTAAACATATCATCCATCGACAACTCTTTAACTCGTGCTGTCGACGGAGTAGATTGTGCCGATATATTGTCAGTTAACATTAACTCTGTAAGAGTGCTTTCTAAATTTAATTCTTGATTCTCCATTTTGTAATGGTAAAATTATTATTTTTAAATCAAAATACTAATATATATAACATCTACTTTTCACACAACAATGTATTCTACTTACATAACGCTTTACGTGACTTCTCGTAACCTCCTATGTACCTTATTTATACTTCATTCATTTCAAAAATTATTTATATAATATCCTGTTTACTTTAATTAAATACAGCCATCTTATCCGCTACAAAACATCAACATCAATATTTTACTTTTATCAAAACATAACCAATATTTACGTCTTTTTTTTTACGTATGCAAAAAAAGTTTACTTTTTACCTCAAACAACCATTCTGCTCTCCCAGTAGGCCGTATTTTTATATAAAACAAAATTTTATACAAAATGTCCCTGCCTTCGGAAGCCAATTGTGCTATCTCTTTTTATTGATAATTTAATTGAACTGATTTTAAGGTTACTGTTCACTGTTTACTTTCTAGAATTTCTTCGGGCGCCATCTTGTATTTATTAATTACAAGAAACAAAACAAACAAACAAAAACAAAAAAACATTGTACTTACCATTTTTAGGGTTCTTTTCGGCGAACAGGAGATCAGAATTGGTTGTTCGAAATAAAGAAAACTTTATATTGTTTCCCATTAATATAGTTTTATTGACATTTTTATTAGAACTTTTATTGTTAACACACTATCTCCTGACATCCTTTCTCTACTATAAATTCATATTGACGGAAGTTATTAAGCATATAATGGGAAATGAAACATAGTATATAAATTGCAAATAAACTTCTATAAAATTAAGCATGACTTACATTAAAACCTAACAACACAAACCAGCCTTCTTTGTTTACATAGTTTCACTCACTCATACACACCCACACACACACAATTAATTTATAACCCGTGAGATCTCATAGTTTTGAAAATGTTAAATTTTTTAATATTTAAACCAAAATTTTGAAAGTTTCGTTTTATTGTATTCCTGTAGATTACTTATCTGTTCATTTTTAGTCCAGAAGACGTCACTTGGCTATACACGCACACATTCTTTGTTTTAAACTATTAACTTTCCGAAAAACTGTTCATTTCTGTTATTTATATACATAATTTCGATTTTACTTCACATTTTGTTGTTTTGCGGGCCACGTAAACTTCGTCTAAACCGGCGAGCCGGCGGACACGAAGGTTATTTGCGTCCGACACTGGTAGTTGTTATTTGCCGACTATATTTGTTGTCTGTGTGCAGCGAAAACTGCTAGCGTTGCTACACCCACATTCCAGCATTATATAAGGCGCTGACGTAACACCGCCTGATGCTCAGTTACATAATTTGTTTACAGTTTTGTATGTCATTGGTTGACCTTGGCACACAGTTCTGCGGTCTGTTGATTTCTGCGTCTTTTGATATTCATGAATAATTTTCACAATCAGTGTTACCACTGCCGCTACCAATAAATATACCTTTGTTTACGTTTTGTTCCAATTATCGAAAAATGTTATTTGCTTTATTAAAAAATACAAATTTCTTTATTACCCCAAAAATAGGCCCAAAATGTCCCGTTACAAAGTAAACGGGGTAAACCATTAAAAAGAGGTGAAAAATCAATAGTTCTAAACGTTTTCACTAAGCATAGTGAAAAATATAAAACACTTCCTTTTAAAGAGCTAGATAAACTAACTGCTGAATTTACCGGAGTATCTGAAAGAAGTGTCCAAACGATACGGAGTGAAATTAAAAAAACAGGGAAACTCGTTACTCCAGGGAAAAAAAGGAAACACGAGATGAGTGTTTTAGGAAAGTGCGATGACTTTGTTAAAACTGCTATACGTCGTAAAGTCCATAACTTTTTTTTCCATAAAGAAGCTCCTACCCTAACTAAAGTTCTGTCAGCAGTAAATAGTGATCCCGATTTACCTAATATGGGCCGTACCAGTTTGCATAAACTTTTAAAATCTATTGGTTTTGAATTCATTAAAAATAATAAATTAACTATAATTTTTGATAGAGACGACATATTGATGTGGCGACGGAGTTATTTGAGATCGATTAAAAAGTACAGGCATGACAATTGTCACATTTTTTATCTTGATGAAACGTGGGTTAATGAAGGACATACAACCAGTAAAGTGTGGAATGATTCCACAATAAAAACACCCAAACAAGCTTTTTTGTCGGGACTGACAACTGGATTAAAGCCAGCAGCTAGCAAAGGCAAACGCTTAATAATTGTTCATATTGGCAACGAAAATGGGTTTTTAAATGGGGGGCTATTAATGTTTGAATCTAAAAAAAGTGGGGACTATCATACTGAAATGAATGGAGATATATTTAAAACGTGGTTTGAAGGAATTAAGCTTTTGCCAAATAACAGTGTCATAGTTATGGACAATGCCCCATATCATTCAGTTTACTCCAGTTTACTCGTATATTTTGTTTATGTATAAAACTAAAAACAAAAGTATGTCACGTAAGCCAAAAAATTGTGTTTTAATTCACAACGAAAACAGTGACACAAGCTTACGTGTAAAAAATACTCGTATATTGTTACAATTTGTGTACTGAACTGAAGAAAAAAATATCAACTGTTACAAAAAGTCACATTGTAGTCAAAATATTGGTATGTTTATGATAAAGTGTTTGCCTTGTGCAATGTAACAAGTCTCATTCCGTGTATAAGTTTAGGTACTAATTTTGAATATAATCTGTCGGTACTTCGCTGTCAATGTGCCACGCCTGATAATTACAACAATAGCGTGTTTTTCACTCACGTGTTTCTGTTTACGTCTGGCGCAAACTTACGGCGAATAGATAATATGTAGGTACTTCAGTTGTAATTCACTAAAATTTTCGGACACATTACAACCAAATTCAGACGTATATGACGGGAAAAAATGTGCGTGTAAGATCAACACAACTTTGCTTGTGTTTTTGTCTGCTTGCTAGTTCAGAGCAGTTGTTTTCAAATTCAAAGCGTGTGCTTTGACTGAGCAAGCACATTTTTCCCTGTGTACGCATTTACTGTAATTCTAATATCCTTGTATTTTTACTTACCGAACTGCAATGAAGAGCATGTTCTTGAAATGCATCATGTCCAGATGGCAGTGTCTCAGTAGAGCTAGTACTAGAAGTTCCCGGTACTATATTTTTGGCACCTGAAAGCCTACCCGTCTTGAGCCAGTTATCCATGGTGTTAGTTAAACTGAACTGAGTGACTGGAGTAGCGGTATGCTAGTGTATTTATAAAACAAAGAACCTGGATGTTGTTAGAAAAGCCAAGAGCGCTCTAGCATGTGCGCGAGGAATTTTCTCGGAACTTCCATGCGATTTCCCTGGAGAGGTCGCGCGGCTCTGAGACGCCGGGCTGTGATAAAACGACTTCTATTGGCGAGTGCTCCCCCTACCATCGCATTGAGTTCTAGGAAACAAATGACGTGATGCATTTCCTTGTTTGCTGCTTGGACGACAACTGACAATGCGAATAGTTGGCCTCGTGCGGTTTTATTTTAATTTAAAATCCGATTTTTGAGATTTTTCGCGGAACCCCTACGATGCTTTTGTGGAACCCTAGGGTTCCGCGGAACACAGTTTGGGAACCGCTGGCTATAGAGATAACTGAAATGTAGATCAGTGATCCCACGATTTCCCTAAATGCTAAATCCTTGTTTATTTGCAGGTTCAGATCAACTTGAAAGTTGTTTTCCAGCGGTGTACTTGCAGTTTTCAGTTCTGCATTCCAAACTTGGTTAAGACTTTGTCTATAAATTTATGTTGGGAGATTTCTATGGAGTCCTTTTCTATTTGTATTTCTGTTCCTAGAAAATCTTTAACTGTTCCAAAGTCTTTAGCGCAGAATTCTGTTTTGATAAAATCTATCAGCTTGTTACATGTTTTGGGTTTTCCTGTCACTATGATGTCATCTACCCATATCAATAACCAGACGTTGTTACTAGTGTAGAGACAAGAGTCACTTTTTGACCTTTTTAATCCTTTTTTTAATCACTTTTTAATCCATATTTCTCGACTGCATTGGTGAATCTTTCATTCCACTTTCTTGGAGCTGAACGCAATCCATAAAGACTATTTTTCAGCTTCAGAATTTTGCAATTACAGTACAATCAACTCCCTGTGGTGTTTTGGTGAAGGCATCAGTATCTAGTATTCCATTTAGAAATGCACTCAGGATATCCAACTGTCTTATATCCCACTGTTTTTGTAGAGCTACTGACAAAAGTAGACATATAGTGGATATTCGAGCAACAGGAGCATAGATATTAATTGTTACCTGTTCTTTAAATCCTCTTGCAACTAATCTTGCTAATTTTGTGCCATCTGACTTAACCTTGAATAGCCAACGTTGTAAATTTATTTATTTTCTGACAAATTATATAACTCGGGTCCCTAGTTCGGGGCCAATGAAACTGTATTTATTTTCTGCAAATATATAATATCTTACTCTTACCTTTCGAGATAGGGTCCAAAGTCGTTCAGACAAAACCAGCTACAGAAATGATCATTTGGGTTTGAGTGGCGAAATAATTACGCTTAACACATGGCTGCTCTAGTAATTAATCTTATTTATTTCTATTGGTTTAAATTCACTATTTGAGTTCACTATTGAACAATGATTTACACAAAGAACTCACTTAACACGATACGGATATTCAAAGTTACCAGAGCTACCTTTAATTCATTAACTTATAACCTCCAAATTATGTAAAGAAAATTTCAATTGATTAATTGCTACACTATAATTCCGGAATTTATTTTATCAAAACCAGTACTTTGATCTTGCACATACATATTCTCGCTTACGCTCTCTCTCTCTCATTCTTTCTACATTACATTTTAAAATTTTTTATGAGATCTCATTGTTGGATTTAAACTCCAAACTTTTATTTTAACGGGATGAATCATGAATGGTCAACGATTCTCATTTAAATTTCTGACTGTTGACTGTTACTTATCTGGATCAGATATCCGCTCAATTTCACCACCACCTGTTAGTCACTTTTTAAGTCACACTCACAAAAACTTCAGTTCTGAATGTTGACAACTCGTTACTATTGTTGAATGTCCGTCATTATTTACTGCACATGTGTTTGAAACTCACTCCCGTAACATTTTTAGTCGGTCGACGTAGTAACTCGAACTCTTATGTTTTTAATTATTTGACCATGCTGCCATAAATTGCATGGTAACACTTTTTATGTTTTTTGTTAGATAAGCCCTTTTGGCTTTAGGCCTATCTTGCATGCCCGAGGCCACTGTTTTCAATTAACGAACTTTTTATTGTCTGATGCTGCTTACTTCTGTGTGTTGTGCACTATCTGATGACAGACTGCAGACTGGGTTTCACACAAGACTGCTGCTGGGTGGTTACGCAATCCGTCTGGGCAATTGTTTAGGCTGACTGTATGTATGTTGCATCGGGGCTCCCCACAGGTGAAAGTCTGGCAATTTTGAAAGTGCTTAAAATGATGATTTCAATTAATATAAAATTAAACTGGGGTGGCTCACAATTCTGTACCGTTACAACGTGTATCTATAGGTGTGGCATTGCAAGCTAGTGTTGCGGGTTCCCAGGTCTTGTCTTTTTCCAATGCATTAATTTCTGATTTTACTGCCTCTTTCCATCCATGATGAATTTTCATAGCTTCTTCATAGGTTTCTGGGGCTCCATCACTTATTAAACCGTAGCAAGAAATGCATCCTCTGGAATATTATCTGGATAATAGATACAGTCTTGAAGTTTCTTGGATGGTTGTCTATTTCGTTTTGGTCTCTCATTTCCTTTTTCTTTATGTGTTTCGATAGACTCTTTACAATTTTCATCTATCTTAGCAGATTCTTCAGCTGGGTTAGTTTGATTGCCGTTGTCTTCATTTTTGATTGCTTGATATTTATAGATGTCAGCATTTGAGTCTTCTTCAGGTACCTACCTGAAGAAGACTCAAATGCTGACACTTCTTGGTCACGATGGTCATCATACAGAATATGTCTATATAATTCATTGTTTTCACTTGGTTCTGGCTTATGCTTATATTGTGTTTCATCAAATGTCACATCTTTTGAGATTATTATTCTATCTTCATTTGTAATCCATAATCTGTAGCCATTTTTTGCATTGCCAACCATGAAGCACTCGTAGGCTCTAGTATCTAGCTTGCTTCTTGCTACTGGCAGCTTATATGCCCAAGCTTTGCAACCGAAAATTTTTAATCTATTTATGTTCACTTTACCTAAGTATTTATCTGATGGAGTTTTTCCTTCAAGACCAGTTGTTGGTGAACGATTAAGTTGGTAGGCAGCACACCCAACTCTATTGGTTTCTCCCCATACGTACTTGGGTACATTAGTTTCAGCGAGTAGAGTCCTAGTCTTGCTCATCAGCGTAAAATTTATTCTCTCACTTACCCCATTTTGTTGTGGAGTATGAGGTAGACTACTCTCAAGGCTGATTCCTTTTTGCCTGCAGAAGTTTTGAAAAACGTTTGACGAGAACTTCCCTCCACAATCAGTCCTGAACCTCGAGCAAGAATATCCATTTCCTTTTAACTCACGGATATAGTCCATTAAATTTCTTTCAGCTTCATTTTTTGATTTGAGAAGATACATTCGGACAAAATGTGTGCAGTCATTGATGATAGTTTGGTAGTATCTTTCACTATCCATTGTTTGAACTTTTATTGGTCCAGCCAAATCACTGTGCCATAATTCTCCCTTTTGACTCGATCTTGGCAATTCGAGGTCACAGAAAGTTTTGCGTTTAGCTTTGCCTTTATTGCAGGAACTACAAACTCCGAATTTATGTGGTAGTTTCATTTTTATTAAACTGTTTCATTTAAATGTCCTAATCTTTGGTGATATAGATTTGCATTATTGGCCACACAACCAACAGTCTCTTTATCTATTTCAAGTTTTGTGATGTACAGATTTCCCATTGATTGACATATCAGCTTGAAATTATTTTTATTTTTGATTGTAGTAGCATTTTTATAAAAAATCACAGCACTACCTTGTTGACTAATTTTCCTTACCGACAGTAAATTGTATGAAAGTCCCAGAACAATCAGAGCGGTAATTTTAATGCTCTTATTTTCACCGTGTTTGTTTTTCGTTTGAAGTTTCAACACTCCTCTCTTTGTAACTTGTCACCGTTTGCTATTATTATCTCCACTTTTTCTTCGATCTGCTCGACGTCGGACATGTATTTTTCTTCAGCTTCTGTCACTAGGTGATCCGTGGCGCCGCTATCGAGGATAAAGGTTATACTATTGTTTGTCGCGTTGGTAAAAAGGGCACTGCTTTTTCCTTCACAGTCATTCGCTGCGATGAACGATATATCATTGCTTCCTTTTTCTTCCACCACATTCGAATTCTCGCAGCTCTAGCCTTACCTCGACCTCTTTGTGTCCCTCTTCCTCGTTTCTGATGTCGAAGACTTTTTGATGTTTTAGGACAATCCCTAGCGTAATGGCCATCTTCACCACACTCATAGCAGCCTGTACTTTTATTCAACTTGTTCGCAGAGAATGAGTAATTTTTGTCAATGTTATTTTCATGATTTTCCTTGAATTTCAGATCTGCATCAAGCAATCGTTTTTTCACAAATTCGAGTGTAAAAGTTTTCTCATCGGTGTTCATCGTTTCTATAGCCGTGATGACTGTTTCATAGCGCTCCGGCATCGTAAGAAGTAAATAACACGACTTATCACTATCGCTGAGTTGCGAGGCAAGTGCTGATAATTCCTCTATTAAAGTTCCGAACTGGATAAAATGATCTTGCAGGTCTCGGGTAGAAAATTTCAGTTTCAGCAATCTTTGCATAACATACATTTTCATCAACTGGCTTTTCCTTTCAAACAGATTTGCTAGCAGCTCCATCATTTTTCTCGCCGTCTTGGCATTTTGAATGATGCGTACATATTTATCCGATATGGACTGCACAATTGTGTATCTTGCTTTGGTGTCTTTGGTTGTAAAAGAAACCTTGTCTTCTTCACGTACATCCTCTAACTTGATGTCTAATACATCAGCTACACCTTCTTTTTTGAGCATCGTCCTTACTCAAAATTTCCAGCTCGAGAAATTTTTCTCCGTCAATATAGGGAACGGTACTGTTGTGGCAGCCATCTTATTCACTCTTTGCTGGTTTTACCTTCACACGCTTACGTTACTCTTATGCCACGATTTAACTCGTTGTTTGTCAATTTCTTACATCAGATTGCACAGCTCAACTTTAGGCACGACCTGGGCCCATAACCTGTCAAGTTATTGCGATAAATCTGGAATAAGATGAGGAAAATAAGCGAGCCAACTTTCGAATGTACAAGATATATTTTTATTACGTTACCAACAATGTGTGTGCGCATGCAGACGCTTGCTTACTAGTATCTATGCAGTTTTACATACACGTGTTCATATCTTGACATGTTTAGGGGTGAGTAGTGAATATATTCTGTTAAATAGTGAATAGGGTGCTGCCATTTTATGTTGTGGTGGGTGGTCAGAATGGTTAGGAATAATGATGTTAGTGGAAGTTGGTTTTCTGTATATTGCATATTGTAGGTGTTTATTGTACCTTGTGATAGTTATGTCTAAATAGTTGATTTTGTTGTGATTTTCTTTTTCTTCTGTGAATTGTATTTTTAGATGTATGTTATTTGTTTGTTTTAATATGTTATCTGCATTTGTATTTTTGTTACTTAATACATATAGCACATCATCTACATATCTTATCCAAATGCCATTTGGATCAAATGATTTTATAATATTTTGTATTTTGGTGTCTATATGTTGTAATAATGTTTCTGCTATTATGCTAGATAATGGAGGTCCCATTGCCAATCCTTCTTACTGTTGATAAATTTTGCTATTGAATTCAAAGTAATTTTGTTTTAGTATTAGTTGGAGGCTATTTTTATTTCAGTTATATATTGTTTGTCTTCATTTTGTTCTTTAAGTTTGTTTATTATTATGTCTATTGTTTCATTAATTGAAATGTTGGTGTACATATTTGTGATGTCATATGATGTGAAAAAATGTGTTTTCATCTATATTTATTACTTTTAGTTTGCCTATTAATTCGTACATATTTTTTATGTTGTGACAATTATTTGTTAGATGGTTATTTTTTAGTTTTTGTGCTATTATTTTTGCTATTTTTGAAGTTGATTAATGGTCGTATTGGGTTGTTTAATTTGTGTATTTTTATTAGGCTATTCATTTTAGGTGGTTCTGGATTATTATTTGTATGCGACAATACAGAATTTGGCATATTTGCCCAGGGCGTCATGTATGTATTATAATTAATGTAATTAGCATAGAAATAATAAGACGAATAGTTTTATACAGTTTTGTGCAGGAATTGGCAAAATCTAACCTGTCGAGAGGGACACCTGCTGTGGTAGCGTAAGTTACAGCGTTCGTGTGTTTGTGTGTGTGAAGCCAGCTGCAACAAGAATATGGATTGACGCATATGAATTGTTTGTTGTCAATTAATCATGTCTTAACAGGATTATAATAAACTAATTATTTGTTTTAAACCTGTTAATGAAGACTTACGCCATTTATAAAGACACCACTACATAAAGGAATTTTTAATGATTATGGTGATATAAAAATATTTTGAAAATGTGCAATATTAACGATGCTAACTAATTAACATTGATTACTAGTGTAACTGAAGAGCAATTAATGTGGTATATGTGAGTGATCAGAAAATAATTACGCAAATAATGATATCGCTCATGTGACGAGTATGTTCATGAGTTTGCGATAATTAACCCAAAAGTGAATGTAAGAAAAAGGATGCTTTGGCGTGAACTGGCAATCTCTAGCTTGTCGAAAACAGGCCTGTACCTGTCAAATCGCCACCAGTATAAATACCACTGGCAATTTTTGGTGATCACACACTCAGACTCAAGAAATCTACAGACGACGTCATGCAGTAAGTTTGCCGATCGACATGGACACACACACACACACACAGAACCACACTCACACCAAGATGTAAGGAGGAATGCTGGAGCATCACCAACAGCAACAACCCATAGAGACAACAAACACCGCATCAGCATAGTCATCATCATCATCATCAGCATCAGCATCAGCACACTCTCAGGATTCTGGACACACACACACACACACACACACACACACACACACACACACACACACACACACACACACACACACACACACACACACACGCAATGATAATGGCAGATATACGCAGGTGATACAAAAACAATTATATTTTTTATTGTGAAGAGAGCTCTCGAAAAGAACTTAAATATGAACAGATAATAATTAGAGTTTTAAAGTTAAATAATAGTTAGATAAGAGAGTTTAAGTTAACAATCAAATCTAGTAAAGAAATAATAATCTTTTGTTGTATTTTTGGGTGTGTCAGTATAAATCAATAATAGATTGGAAGTAAATGTAATATGATTTTATTTGTGTATAGCAACAATAAATTCATTCTTGAATCTTAATATTATTTTGATTGGAAATGAGTTGCTAGTAGTACTTAAAAATTTGAGTTAATTTCAGACACACAAAGATGAAAAGAATTTAAATAACCTGTTTAACCTGTTTGTTTAGTTGGTAAGAATATATGGGTGTTTATTTTGTTGTATGTTATGAATAGCATTGCAGGTTACAGTATATTTGTAAAACTTATAAAGGTGAATATTTATGTGTTTAGTGTTTGAAATTTTAATATTTTAAATACTTTCTATAAATGAATACATCATAGAATGATTATTTTTTAATGGTTTTAAATAATTTATTTCATGTCAACAACATCTCACTCCTCTTTCAAAACTATTTAATTATTGTGCAACCACATATACTTGACGCAACGAAAAACAAAATCCTGCGACCTGGCCGATGTAATACATATTATAGTTGCGTTGAGTACATGGTCATACATTTGTATAATTGTTGTAACGTTGCAATATATAAGTCTGTATTTTTATTGTTGAAAATGTTTTTAGCTGTTTTTATTATTTTTACTGTTTGTTTAAGATATTTTTCTGTTGGGTCTTTATTTAATTGTATGCAATCATTATTGTTTATGAAGTCTTCAGTTTTTCTAATGTAGTCTGTTTTGTCAATATTTACTGTTGCTTGGCTTTTGTCTGCTTTTGTTATGATTAAATTGTTGGTATTTACTTTAGTTTTAATTTATTTTATTGTCTTATTATCCTGCTTTTGTTTGGCTTTTTTTTTATTTCACTTGTGATTATTTTTTTATTTATGTGTGTTGTTTCTGTTTGTTTTTTCTTCTTGTGTATTGTCTTGTATTAGGTTAATGGCAAATTCTGTTTCTACTATTAAATTTTCTAGGTTTTGTTTATGTTTTGAGTTAGGTTAGTTTTTGACATATTGTTTAAATATTCTGTTTTTTTTTTTGTTAAATTCTGTGTGGCTTAGGTTAATGGTTTGAGGATAAAATGTGTATTTATTTTTGTTTTTTTGTTGTTCTTGACTTTTGTTGTGTTGTTTTAATGTGTTGAGTTTTCTGTTTATTGTATTTGTTTTTTTGTATTTTTCTTACAGACTTTATTTTACTTTCTATGTCATTGTATTTATTATTCCATGTAATTGGATGTAATATACTTGTTAGTTCTAGGTGTAATTTATATATGTTTAGTGTTATGCTTTTTTTCTTACTGTATAAATAGATTAAATTCATTTTGTATCCATAATTTTTGCACCTGTTTTATTGTTTTTGTTCAGTCATATTTTTGTTATTTGTGTTTATGTTAATGTAATTAGGTGTCAATTGGTGTTTTTGGCATTGTCTATTGAAGTATATATTCATGTTTGTGTTCATTAGTTGTTTCTTTCGTGTTTGAAATTTATTTAATAATTTGGTAATGTGGTTATTTGGAAGTTTGGTTATGTTGTTTGAGTACATGTTAATGTTTGTTTGTGTGGTGGATACTTTGATATATATTTATTATTTCGTTAACTGATAGTTGCTTTTCACTTTTTTATTGTTATTTACTTCACTACTTTACTTTCACATTACACTATTGTCACGATTTGTTTATAACCTCACTTTTGTTTTGTTTACTTTTACCTTGTAAGGTTTTATTAATTCAAACACTTTTTGATACAGTCCGTTTCTTGTTGTATATAATATATTTAATTTTTATAATGAATTTACCTCAAGATATTTCTTTCCTTATTAGGAACATGTTTCGACAACCATTGTGTTCTCATCCTCAGCCTTCGTGATTTTGCGTCTGTTGAAGTATTTGTGTGTTGGGTGGTCGTTATTATGGTTTATTGTTGATTATATATAATAATATATATAATATTTCACAAACAATTTTCTTATAACACTGCTACAGCATTGAAATGATTACTGATTATTGTCATTTTCGAATTACCATTTTATTGAATTTGGTTAGTTTTCATTGATATTACCATACAATGTTACTATCTTGATTCATAATTACTATGCCAAGTCAAATAAAACCAATACTTTTTTTTATTAGGTTCTTCAAATTCATATAAAATTTCCCAATAAATGCTCTCTCTCTCTCTCTCTCTCTCACACACACACACACAAATTCATTTTTTATTAGTTTTTAATTCACCCTCTTATCTTCATTATGCGCCTAAAATTTTGTTCACTCACCTACCTTTATTGATGTTGATACTTAGTTATGAATTTCGATGGAATACTCCTAAATGCTCCTAGGTTCGTGAGCGTCATTCCACATTGTAGAAAGACTGTTGAATGCTTCCAATTCCAATGTTGTACTTCTGCTCCCAAGGAACACTGCTAAATGCTCAAGAAATGGTAGTGTTTTAAAACTGTTAATATTTTTGCCAAAAGTTACATTCATTAAATCACATTCTATTATATTTGGACCTCTAATTAAAATATTCACTTGATTAATAATGTTCAATGCCAAAACATAGTACCATGCAGTCTTGCCCCACACAGGGCACAACAGAATTTTTTATTAATTTATTTCACCAAAGTTTAATTTTTTGATTCCCAGGCATAACTTGCACATACACTCAGTTCTCTTATTACTGGAGTTTTAATTCTAACCACTACACATATAACTGCATATCAGACAGTGTGGCTGACTGTATTTTGTCTTGACATTTTTCTAAGAATTGACTTGTTTTCCCTGCTGAATTCATGCAGTTTCTGCCAAAATTGTTATTGTTCTTTAACTCACGCGTCCACTCATTCAAAAATTTAGAATTTTTACATGAAAAATGGTGTGTCTTTTACCTCTAACATGGTAAAATATGTTGCTTCCTGCCACTGAACAAGTGAGTCAGTCTGGACTATTTGCTGGATTATTTTCACTATATCACTGCGCAGTTTTAGCAATGGGTTTTGGTATCAAACTACGCCCACATTAAACTCTGCTTTCGTTGTCTTTCCCTGTTGTGTTGCTATTATAATTGTTATTAATTCTTTGTCACCTTCTTTATTACATAGAAATACAACAAAAAATGTTTTCTTCAACACATTACAAATTATATGACCACTCTCAATGACATTTTACCTTTCGATATCCCAACGGCACTATCAATTTATGAACTATCAGCTATTTTATCTGTGTTAACAGTCTTCATAACAACTTTGTCGTATTTTGTTGCTTCTCTGCTATGAACAATTTTCCCTCGAACGAGGCCTTTCGGTTTCGCAACCATTATAACGACAAAGTTGTTATGAAGACTGCTAACACAGATAAAATAGCTGATAACAGACGCGCGTTTCAAGCGGAAGAATTGAATAAGGTAAGCTTAGTGTTTAAATATTTAAAAACTAAAGTAAAGGTTGTTGTAGGAAGAACTTGATAATGGTTGCAAAACCGAAAGGCCTCGTTCGAGGGAAAATTGTACATAGCAGATAAGCAACAAAATACGAAAAAATTTATGAACTGGTACGCTTTATGAATAGTTTGTACCATTATAAGATCCGCAGACATTATGTTTAAGAATTAATCACAATTTGTATACTTTGCAAGAAAATAAAAATGACATCACAGATTTAAAAATATTGCATTTTATTTTAAAAATAAACTTCACTTTTGCTGCGACATCTGATAGTTCCTGAGTTATTTCCCCTGAATTTTAACAATTCAGACACTATGTTTGACCTGGTGCCCTATTATTTTTTTTTACGCTGAATCACATTTTCAACTTTATATTCTGTAAGAGGATCTATATCACTGCATCCATACAGTAATGTCAGCTTCTCATTACCAATTTCTCTTTCTCTTTCTTTTCCATACCTCCTTCCTTCTGTACTGTTTTGTTTAACTGGCCTTCACTGGCCTTCAAAGTATTCTGCTCATCTCTGTACACTTTTCCTTTCTTCCATAGGATTCATCTGTCTCCATCCATACATGCCCCTTTTCTTGGTTGAAATCCTATCTTCATACTGCCCACTATTTAAAAAAAAAAATTCCTTTCATACTCCCTGTTAACTTCTCAATTTCCTCCAGTTGTTTTCTCGTAACTTTCCTTTTCTTTTTCTTACTTGTTTTGTTAGCTTCTTTTTCGCATTTGACAATTTTCTTGA